>CM072879.1:18590000-18947500 GCA_036937835.1 Pampus argenteus
ACCTGTTCTCAGCAGAGAGCTCTTCCCATAGTGCAAATATTCCTTCAGCCATTGAGGGCAAATATTCGCATAGAAGTTTTTATTGAAGTCTAATAGTCCTTTGTTCTGATCCCAGTTGTGTTTGAAAATGTCATATTTTGAATTTTGAGCGACCCATGTCACTGTCTCGAAGTCCAATTTTAAGAAGTCTTCTCCATCATAACCATACTTCTCAAAACCATCAGTTTTATTAGTTTCATCGTCCCATTCACAGCGTCCCATGTTTTGGAAAGTGTGGACACCTAAGAGAGAGAGACAGAGACACAGACGGCAGTAAACCAGAGTGAGATCTCAGCACAGTCAGCTGTCACATCCTGACTAACACACACAGACTACACAGCCCTTCAGTTGGGGTGATGGAGTGATGGGATGGTTTTGGAGATGGAGTAAGATAAGTAAGATAATTGTCAGTATGATGTATAAACTTGCTAAACATGTATTCACCTAATGTATCCAAGTGATCTGTTGTTCATCTATATGCCCCAAAAAAATAAAGAAACAATTAAACAAAGTACAAATTATACGAATACCTCCAGTTTGGTTAAAGTGTTGATTAAAATCCAGAAGGTTAGCTTTTAGATTGAGGTGGGCAGTCACACAGGAATGAGAGTGCCACTCCGAGTGTTGAGGATTATCTTTGATTAATGCTTTCACCCATTCCTGTTTGGGCTCTGCCTTCTTGTTCTTGCTGTCACAGTAACCCACTGGAACGTCATCAACCACTGAAACAGTCACAAACTCGGGGAAGGTTTGGAGTCCAGAGGATGCAGTCATAAAATATGTCAGCGAGTGTTTCACTGTAAGACAAACAAAGTTTTGAATAACAATCGGTGAAAAATCATTTTCATATAAAATCAGTCTCAATCTTTTTGATTGATCTTGATCTTTGTGTATTGTTTTTTTGTTGTATTTTTTTATTTATTTACAATTACAGTTGTTCTGCAGAGCCCATATGAAGAGCTGAAGGTAGCGGCTGTGAAGGACGAGGAGAGCATCGTCAGAGAAGATGCAAAGTGTCTTTCGATGTCTATGAGGTCAAAACATCAACCAGTCATTGACTGCAAAGAAATATTAAATGACCATTTAATTCCAGTCATTGATTCCAGAATCAATGACTCAATTTTCCAGTTTTGGGATTAATAAAGTATACCTATCTATCTATAAGAGAAGTGAAGCTTAACCAGCATGTTTCAGGAACAGGACCGCACCTCAACGGCACCTCTTCCGGCATTCCTACGAAATACCAATCTAACCCTCGCCTCTCTTTCGCTCTTGTATTCTACACCAGACACGCTTCAACAGCTACAATTTTTATCACGATACATAATCTTCCATCTCCTCTCTTCATCTCGAGTATGGACCTCATCTTGTTGTCACCATCGGATGATGATCTTTTCAATAGAAATCAGAACGACCAAGTCAAAGATTTCCAACAACGGACATTGGTCGATCCAGCATCGGAAGCTGAAATCCTTCCGGCCGCCAATGTACCTAAAATCCTGCTCCTCTCTGGTCCATAAGCCGCCAAGGAAGCAGCATCAACATCTGTGATTACTATAGTTCACATCAGGGATCGTCCACATCTCCTAGCCCACCTCTTTCTTAAGAAAAGAGATCACTGTGGATCTCTCACTCCTTCGCCTTGGAGAGTAACTCCAGCCAGTCAAGAGGAAAGGCGCTACCACGCTTCAGTGAGATCCCCTGAAGACCAGCCTTCTATTAAAATCTCAAACGGCACAGTGGTCTCTCTCCAAAAAAACATTAAAATTCCATTCCATCGCACCAATGACAAAGCCAAACTTTCCAACAATCTCATGGCTGCCTGTCTTGCCCACCACTCTGTCAACACCAATTCTCTTCCGGGTTACATCATCGCATGTACCCCAACAACTCGACATAATGCTAGAGCTCATGGTAAAGGACTAGTACAACCAACTCATCCAGTTCAGAGTAAGCAGCTACCTGTGCAGCACCTAGCCCCTGCCGCACCAAACTTTGGTTTTCTCCATCACACAATTCCAGACACACAAGCAACTACTAGCGTCACCTCGTCTGCAGCTAATCCTCCAGTTCACCAACATTTTATTCTCCCGTCCTTCTCCAGTTCCCGCCAACCTACGTAAACAAAGCATCAATGGCAACTACGTAGATCTTACACTCCTTTTCATGCCCTTGCCTCTACCAATCACCTGCCAATAGATTTGTGAGGGCTATAAAAGGTGCCTCATCCAAAATGGAAAACACTCATCTGTTCTCCCCCCAGCTTCTTCTTGTACCGTTCCCACCCGCAGTGAGTGCTGGTGAACACGGCCTCCTGCATGGCCACACAACCCCACTTTGCTGAAACGAAGTAAGCACCTGTCAACAGCTATAAATATCCCTGTCTTAGCAGCAGCACTTCGTAGCCACCCTGATCGAGCATTAGTCAAGTTCCTTGTTAACAGATTCACAGGTTTACATCTCTGTTCAACCATGCTCATCTGTCATATGCAAAAATCTCCAGTCGGCTGAATCAGCCCCTTTGGTATTGTAACTAGGAAATACTCTGAAAAGAAACGCATTGACCTTTCATGTACCCCATGGCAGTACAATCCCCAGCAATAATAGCTTGTTTCTCAGTGAAGACTTCTCTCTCCATTACACTACCATCATTCACGCTATCTCCCTCATCAAACTCGCTCGCAAAGGGTTATGGCTCTCGAAAGTGGACGTGACCAGTGCTTTCAAAGTTCATCCACTAGCAAGGAACATGTTACTTTGCAGTTAGACTCACATTCAGTTGCAAAAGCAGCCCTAAACCCCCTAAACTGACCTCAGTTTTCTCCGAGGGATCCTCTTGTCTGCTGAGAAAACAAAAGGACCTACATCATCCCTTGAGAATCACTCTCGATATAAATCTGTTTCAAACGCCAACTTCCCTCCCTCCTTGGCCATCTCAACATCTCAAAGGGCGGGTCTTCATCTCTCATATGTTGTTTATCACTTCTTCCTTCCATTACTTTCGACTCCTATCTCCCTGGAGTGTCCGAGCCGTGCTGAACTCCTATTATGGCTCAAATTTCATGGCAACTAGAACGGGATCAGCTGGTGATGATTTCTACAATAGTAGTAAGTTTGCAGCAGCACGGTTCCTGTAACTAGTAAACGAATGCCAAGTCATCTCCTCATCTCTTTACCAGAAGTCCATTATAAACAGCATATCACTAACAACCTTATGATCCTTTTGGACTGCCTGGAACAGTTTTCGTCGCTTCCACTTCCAGAATAACACAACTTTTCCTTCATTCAATCTCGTCACCGTAACTAGTTTCATTACATTTCCTCATTTATATTTCATTACTACACCTTCACTGTCATGTCCAATAAAATAATAAAACATATTGTATATAGTAAAGATATATTTTTAGGAAGTTATTTGTGAACCTCCATTTGTTTGTTTTTTTATGACTAATAAGTAAAAATATATACAATCACTTTTGACAGGTGTTGTTCAATTATCTTTGTAGTGAGGATTTAAAATTAAATTGGTGTAAAGTATCATGTGTTTTGGTCAAACTGGTGCAATTGAACACCTATGACATTTTATATGGTGTATTTGCCTTGAATAAAAAAAAAATGCATTATAACCACATACATCAAATCAAATCAAATCTAATTTTATTTACATTTTTATATACATAAAGAGAAGAGCATTCAAAGCTAGTTCACCCATTTAATATTCGAGAAAATGCAGAGAATTCTTATATATGTATATATATAAATGACTTAAGAGTATTAAAACGGCGCAGTATTAAAACGGCGCAGAAAAAGCTTTGAACTGCGCAGAAGTGTGAAAGTAAAAGTGAATTGTCATGGTCCTCTACAGTCACACTGCAATCAAACTAACTGAAATAAAAGCTAATCTTACCTGAATATGTGATATGAACGAGGACAAGCAGAAAAACAAGCTCCGTAGTCTTCATGTTATTGTTTTGGGGTTCTGCCCAGTATTGCAAACGGTTATCTGTTGCGCATGCGCGTTTATGTGCCTGTGCACCGGAATAACTTTCCCTGCAGATGTGACTTCACTATTGGGACCAACTCCATTTGTTTTATATATTAAACTTATGTGTCTGGTAATTACTGTCACTATTTAAATATATAATACGTCAGATCATAGGTATTTAGTGTATTTAGGTGAACTAATGAATCAATGACTGAACAAAATGTGCATCATGTGCTGCATTATTCTTTATTAAATTTTAATTTAAAATGAGTCTCTTGTGTTTTTTGACAAATTATTTTACTCCATTTATTTCTTTTTTGTACACAAGAGGAAAAAAAAGAGAAACCTTAATGCTTTTAAGTTGAAACCAATGTCTAAATGTCTTTAAGAAATGTACATTTTATGGGCTCTAAAATAACCAAAAGAACCGCACAAAAATATAGAGTTAAATTTTTGTCACTCACAATTACTTGTGATTTTTCACGTGAAGATATGTGATGCAGCGATGCCGAATTGAGCAGTACTACTAATATTGACAGGAACAACATGGAAATCTGCAACCAAAACAACAGAACAAAGATATATCTATCTATCTATTTGCACTTTGACCTCACGTTTCCAGTCTTATCATTATTTACCACCTGGGAGGGAGACGGAGACACAGACTGTAGTAAACCAGAGTGAGAGTACTCATCTCTACTTAATCTTGCATTACACACTCATCTACTGATTAGTGTGTAATAAACTGCATGGAAGTGTCCAATGTGAAAGTGAAAGTGAATTATCACACTGCACAAGCACACTGCCTATCACTAATCTATAAAAACAGACATTTTACACTGAGGCGCAAACGTAATATATTTATACATATTTGATGAATGTGCTTAAATGCATATTTCTCCAACTTCTGAACATTTGAGGTATAAACAGATAGAAGGTGACAGAAAGTCAGGTTTTCAGGAGAATTTCCTTTATTTATTAAAAGGTAAATAAAAACCATATATGAAACTACTGATATAAATGTGACGAATGAAAAATACATGTAACATTTTTGTGTTTTGTCATAACTTTCATTTCATTCACGTGTTTGAAGACAATACATGATTAAGAGAGAAACGTCAACTGAAGTGAGCGCATTCATCCAAAAGCAGATCACACAACCTTAGAAAAGATACCCTGCATCGGACCCAAGATTTAACAATAAAATACAACTCATGTGAAGACAAACGTATATACTGTAACACTTTGAATTTTAAATGAATGAGTATATAAATGTTAAAAATATATATATATTTCTGTATCACAATAAAACAAACAGAGAAACACAAACTTATTATTATTTTTTTTTTAACAGTGACCTACACATGAATAAGTGACATGAATTAGATATGTGACGTTAAAAGATGCCCCACTGGAGTAACGTTGTGAGTTATGTTGATGTACTAAATTATACAGGAAGTATGTGTTTGATTTTGTTTGATTTGACTGAGAAACTATTTCTTGTAAATATAATAAATATCAGCTGCAACTCAGATCATCTTTGATTGAAGACGTTCTAGAGGATGAAGATTCTGAAGCTACAAAAGAAAACAAAGTGTCAGAAGTTCAAATTAAAACTATTATCTGTAGTTATTTGTACAGAGAGAGAGATGACAGATAAACTGACTGAATACTTACAGTTTGCACGGATGAAACCTGAAATACAGACGAGAGATTATAGTATTATTATTATTGCAGAATTTATGAAAGCTGGAGTTCAGTTGAAGGTCAAGGAACTAAACAACAGTCAGGTTACAGTGTTAGTTCTTTTATATATTATATATATTATATATATTTTATGGTATTGTAAGTAAGTATTGTTGTTCCTCACCATTGTTTTTCTTTGTCCAGATAAAGACTCCAGCGATGCAGACTGCCAGGAGCAGCAGTCCTACAACACTCCCAGTAACTGGACCAGTAGGGAACTCTGAGGGAGGAACTGGAACCAAAACAAAACATTCACAGTACATCAGGAGCATGCCTCTGACATGTCTGGCAGCACGTTAACAATTAGCTCTTCTATGATCATAATACCCTTACGATGAAGGTCATACCTTCTTTCAGGTTTCACTAGCAAGGACCACACAATCAACAAAATATGTTGGAATTATTTATTGAAGAGGAGAGTTTGGATGGGAGCATTGCTTCTGCTTGCCGAAAACGTTGTGGGCAATGACGGACCCCCAAGACTCTCCAGTTACATAAGTGGATGAGATTGAACGGATCTTGGCGATCTGAGTGTGTGTAGTGAAGTTATGTTTGGGTGGACCAAAGGCCCATGAGCTGTATGAGCTGTTCTGAAATGCCATAGTGAAAGGTTGAATTGGCTTCGGAAGCGAAATGGATGTGGTACTGATAGAAACAATTACCACCAAAATGGTCAGCCAGATTGATCATGATGTTTTGGTGGTCGTCCAGTTTTTTTGCGACAGGTGGGACATTGTGAACAAAGAATGTCCCTGTAGAGAGAGAAGGCAAACTATGGGGGTGTGAGTTCTCTGGAAAAGGTAAGTGTTTTCCTTCTTGGGATCAGGCACCCTTCGGGGCTCTCAAAGAATCTATTTGCAGGTGATTGTTGTAGGGAGGGCATGAAAAGGAGTGTGAGATCTACTTAGTTACCGTTGATGATTTGTTTATGTAGGTCGGTGGAAACTGAGGAGAATGACGGGAGATGAAAGTGTTGGAGTGGTGAACTGGAGGATTAGCTGCAGACAAGGGGGCTAGGTGCTGCAAATGCTGTAGAGGAAAGCCAGGTATCGGCATCGTGGTGCACAGCTATTGCTGAGACTGGTGGAGGTGGAAGGCGGAGGATGCTGCCATCCCAGTGCCAGAAGTCCTAACTAAAGCAAGTTGCTGCATATGCTGGAAGAAGGCGGCAGGAAACCCCACGGATGTTGAGGAGAGAAGAACCTGGTGGGACATGGACCATGAAGGATATGGAGCTTGCTGTACTCACCCACTTACTGGACGGCTTATGGACCAGAGAGAGCAGGGTTTGGCTTTATCGTTGATGCCGTTGAAGGGAACGTTCAGTCTCAGATGTCGCACTCCGTTTGTGGACGTTGAGACAGCCAGGTTGAAGAGGAGTGCGCTGTTGAGGCAGCTGATAAGGGCTAAGTTTAAGCCGCCTGTTCCTGTGCTTATGCTGGTAGTGTCTGCTGGTGTCGGCCCTCGCTGACAGAGGACAGGTGAGTTTGGGTGGAGGTGCATGTGGAGGTGATTGTAAGGCCGGTATGTGCAGGAGACCAGCAGACTGCTGATTTAAAAAAAAATCTTATTCTGGATCAGACGGGTTGACCTGCAGTTCCTGGTCTGTGGTGAGTCTTTTCCGAAATGTTGGCGTTTAGTTTTTTTCAATAATGCAACCATGCAATGAGGTGTGAAGCATAGTCTGTCGCGGATCTGACAGAAAATCGCTAATATCTGGTGGTAGCTTTAAATTTGTTGCTGAAATGTGTGCACGTAAGATGAGAATGAGCACACAATATAAGCGCGTGCATGGAATACAAGAGCGAAAGAGGAGGAGAGGGTTTGGTTGGGATTAATAGGAATGCCGGGAAGAGGCGTGGTTGAGGTGTGGTCCTGCTCCTGAAACTTGGTAGTTAAGCTTAAAATCATTAAAAGGTTTCTAATATATTGATGCAATTACAAGTAGGATTGCCAGCAGCAGCCATTTTAGGATTGCTTGTTATTGGCTCTTAGTGATTTGGGACTCCTCTTAACTGCTTCTAACTTTTCAGGAGCTGATTTTAGCACTTTGCTAAAAAATGCTATGTGAAATACTCCTAAGTTAGGAGCTACTTTTAGCCTTAAGATGTTTTGTGACTACAGCCCCTGATGGTTTAGCTTGGCATCACAATAATCTATACATTTACCATCTGCAGTTACCCATCCTCTGTCTTTAATGTTTTATCTTTGGTGTTTTCCTGTTGCAATACTAAATTTGTTCTTCCTGACAGCTCTTGCTCTCTACTGCATGGTCATATCTTATTTTTCACATACAAACAGTAGATGGTCTTGTGAGTAATCCCATGACAGTGCATTTTTCTGAAATGATTGATTGGTTAGATTTATGTTTTTTTTACATGCAAAGTATGAGTAAATGTGCATGTGTATATTTAACTGGGCAACACAATTCATTGTAATGTCAGTATTCCAGTCTTACCCCAGTTGGTTCTGATCACAGCTTTGTCCAGTTTGGTGACGATGTCGTCCTTCACACCAGAGAGCTGAAACACACATTCGTACTTCCTCCAGTCTTCAGGTTTGACTGATGAAAGGTCCAGGTCAACACTCATCTGGAAGGATCCATCATGGTTGGGGAGGAGCTCTCCGGGTTCAACACCGTTATGAAGCTCCTCTCCATCTTTCCTCCAGAACATCATGGCTCTGTTGGGGTAGAAACCTGTAGCGTGGCAGCTGACCGGAGAGGAGGGAGTCTTCTGGAGGAGAGACACTCTGGAGGGACGATCTGGAGACACAAGAGAGAGGTTAGAAACAGAAGAGGCATTTTAATGTTGTGTTCATGAAACTACATCAGGTCATGTGACTCTACCTGTTCTCAGCAGAGAGCTATTCCCATAGTGCAAATATTCCTTTAGCCATTGAGGGCAAATATTCGCATAGAAGTTTTTATTGAAGTCTAATAGTCCTTTGTTCTGATCCCAGTTCTGTTTGATGATGCGCGCTTGTGATTTTGGAGCGATCCATGTCATTGTCTCGAAGTCCAACACTAAGAGGTCTTCTCCATCATAACCATACTGCTCAAAACCATCAGTCTTATTAGTCTCATCGTCCCATTCACAGCGTCCCATGTTCTGGAAAATGTGGACACCTGAGAGAGAGACAGAGACACAGACTGCAGTAAACCAGAGTGAGATCTCAGCACAGTCAGCTGTCATCAGTTGATATCACATCCTGACTAACACACACAGATTAAACCTGATCCTGGACTCAACATTACATCCACTGAAACCCTGCAGCCAGTGGATCAGTCCCACAGTATCCTCTTCCTGTGAGGAACTACAGACTAGACTGTCCTGAGGCTGCTCCAGAAGCTGCCACTGAACCACAGTTTCATTCAGGATTATTGTGTTATGTAGGTTTGTGTGTAGATACTTCTAGATGTTGGGAAGATATGCATGTCTTCATATTATGTTATGTTGTATATACACACATAAATAAGTAAAATATATACATACCTCCAGTTTGGTTAAAGCGCCCCTTTAAATTTATCAGGTCAGATTTTAGATTGAGGTGGGCAGTCACACAGGAATGAGCGTGCCACTCCGCATGTTGAGGATTATCTTTGATTAATGCTTTCACCCATTCCTGTTTGGGCTCTGCCTTCTTGTTCTTGCTGTCACAGTAACCCACCAGGACGTCATCAACCACTGAAACAGTCACAAACTCGGGGAAGGTTTGGAGTCCAGAGGATGCAGTCATAAAATATGTCAGCGAGTGTTTCACTGTAAGAAAAACAAAGTTTTGAAAAAAAATATTTTTATATATCATCAGCATTAATCTATGAGCACAACTGATCTATTTATTATTTATGTTCAACTGTTTCTGTGGAAATTGGCATTTTAAGAGCTGTTGTGTCGTTCTACTATTGTGTTCTTTTGTAAGTGTTCATGTTAATTTGTCCCCTTAAACACCTCACAATTTAACGCAATAGAGAATAATCCTGCTCAACACTTCTATCAGCTCAGCCAGAAGTACTGACGGTAGTTTATGGACTGTTTTCTCACACACTGGACTTTGACATAAAATAACAGGCTTTATTACTTTATTATTATTATTATTGTTATTTTTTTTTTTTTACTGTTTGAACATTTGTGTCCTTGCATTTCCTTCTTCTTTATTGAAACATCCAGAAATTATAAATTTGTACAAAATTTTAATATTGATTTTAATTAATTACTTTTGAATATTAATATTAAAACACTTACAAAAAATTATTTTTATATATATTTATTGATTGAAATATGATGCAACTCTAAAATTATACAACGTCAAGGTCATACGGAGAGTAGCTGGTTGGCCACAAACTGTAAATGTGCTGCTGGGGTAAAATATATATATATCTATAAACCACAAGCATATGACTTATTTACCATTAATAAAGCCATTCCTAATTCTTAGTCTTCATATCTATTATATAAATTGCTTAGACTATTAAAACATGGCACAGATTCGCAGAAATTGAAAGTGAAAGTGAATTGTCATGGTCCTCTACAGTCACACTGCAATCAAACTAACTGGAATAAAAGTTAATCTTACCTGAATATGAGAGAGGGACGAGGACAAGCAGAAAAACAAGCTCCGTAGTCTTCATGTTATCGTTTCGAGGTCCTGCCCGGTATCGCAACACACATCTGTTGCGCATGCGCGTTTATGTGCCTGTGCACCGGAATAACTACTTTCCCTGCAGCGTCAGATGTGACTTCACTATTTGGACCAACTCCATTTATTTCTTTATCTGACAAAAACATATAAACACTGTATCTATTATAAATTGTAAAATTCCCTTAAAATATAGTGGAGTTATTTTTCATGACTCTCTAATCACAGCGATTTAGTTTCTAAGTTATAATGAAAAAAACTGAATTGAATTTGCATGCATCAATCTTTCATAATTTTTTTATTTTTTCATAAATCTTTTTTTTTTGGTTAAACAAAGGTTGTTGACACATGATTTGTCTTTGATAACCTGCTTCTTCATAATCAGATCAGAGTTTATGTTGGATTATGTTGCCCTCTAGTGGACAGTTATTGAAACACAGCCAGTCTGTAGAGATGATCACTCTCTGAGACAGTGTTTGACTCCTCAGTTAGTTAGAGTCCAGCAGCAACATAAGTAAGTATATATAAGTAGATATCTTTCAACATTACAGTCTTTTTGTTTCTATACTTCCACCACAGGGAAACACAAAGAGGGAATTTCATGATAAACAGTGTCACAAATCCACTTGATATGACTAAATGCATTTTTTGCACAAAATGACTGTGTGGACACACACTGTGGATTTTGGCCTCCATTACTTACAATGAACAGGAGGAATGATTGCAGCCACACTTTCGAGTCAACAGATGCATCCTGTCCCTCCAGGATACCGCTGTCTCACTCAAGAGATTCAAAGTAATAGCTTCGTCTCGCGATATTTCAATCAAGACTTTTTTTTTTATCCTTCTTGTGCCTCTTAAAACCTATTAATCGTGAGTTGAAGTGAAGTCATGAGTATCATACAATGCATATATATATATATATATATATATATATATATATATATATATGTTTATAATCGTCTCATAAAAAATAAAACACTTTTTTCATCTAAGTTACAACGATGGTGGAGCACAGAAGGAGCCACACTTGGAGTGTGACGAGTTCTCGCGATATTTCAGTTCAGTTGAGTAAATGCCACGTCTTAATACACGGCTTACATGTAGTATCAGTGTAGACAGAAAAATAAGCAGTTTACTAGTTATAGACGGAACCAGCGGCCCAACAGGCAGTGATAATTAGCACAATCCGGTAAGAATTATTATTATTATTATTATTTTATCTTTTCATTGTCATGACGCTGCAGCGACATGTTAGCAAGTTGGTTAGCAGTTAGCTAGCAGCTAGCAAGCAGGCTTTCTTTACAACTCCAGTGAAGCCGATGATCAGAAGACACTGACCGGCTTTCACTGTTTACTCTGAGATTAAAATTCATGCTTTTCACTAGTTAAAGAGATTATCAATCTGCTTCATATCCGACGTGTGAAGCCGCAAACAAACAAACAAACAAACAAACAGTCACAAGACAATTTAGCTTAAACTGAGTCAAATGGGTGAATTAGTTAGCAATGAGCTACAGTTTTAACATTATCTGCCACTACTGTGTTAAATACTGTAACATTGTTTTATAGCAGTATAAATGGATATCTATGTAGCACATCATAGCATACAGTTTATATGAGGACTTTAGCAGTCTGAGTTAGCCCTATCTATCTATCTATCTATCTATCTATCTATCTATCTATCTATCATCTATCTATCATCTATCTATCATCTATCTATCATCTATCTATCTATCTATCTATCTATCTATCTATCTATCTATCTATCTATCTATCTATCTATCTATCATCTATCTATCTATCTATCTATCATCTATCTATCATCTATCTATCTATCTATCTATCTATCTATCATCTATCTATCATCTATCTATCTATCATCTATCTATCTATCATCTATCTATCATCTATCTATCTATCTATATATCTATCATCTATCTATCTATCTATCTATTCATTTTAGCTTCAGATGAACCTTTAAGTGCACAGGAGTCGTCTTGTGGATCATATATGAAGAGATGTTTTAATGCTTCATTTGGGAAACTGACTATTGTTTTAAGATAGAAATATTGCCACATGTGCTGTGTAGTAGACTCATTGAACCGTCTATCAAATTAATCGCCAGATACTCTGATAATCAATAGTTTTGAATGCTTTCTTTAGTCTTTTATGGTGGTAAATAACAACTGTGGGTCATAAGCTGTTGGTTGGGACAAAATCTTGGGCTTCGGGATTTGAAACTTTTCATCAATTTATTTCGACATTTTATAGACCAAACATACTAATTGATTCATTGAGAATAAATGACAAAAATAATCGCTACTACCTAGTCGAGTCAATGCAGTGGCCAAATCTCTGCCACGTTCAGTGAAGAATGGACAGCTCACACAGGACGATAATCCAAAACACATTTGACGACATACGGGCTGTGAATGGATGGAAATGCAAAAGAAAATCTCCCGTATCTTTTATGAGTGATTTTATTTCCGTCTAGCACTTCTCACCGGTTCCCACGAGTGAAATAAGAACCGCGGCAGCATTTTAAACGTTTCAGCCCCTTCACTAAAGTGATTCCTAGCCGTTGGTGCTTCGTTCACGATGATCCTCTGTATGCACACTCACAGCTGGGAAGGCTTTTGTGTGCTGGTTTATTTGCATCATCGAATCATATGTACAATATAGCAATACAGAAAATGTTGAGGCTTGTATGTGTAAACAGGACCACTGAGTTCAATCATCAGCCATCATGTGACTCTTCATTTATTTCTTCACTTTTCTTTTTGTCAAAGGGAATAATATGGGCTGTGTACGTCTGCTGGCACTGATACTGGCCACATCTGCGGTACTGCTGTTAGCTTCCCATTCAGCCATCGCTCACAGCCACTCCCATGGCGACCACGGCCATGCCCACTCCCACGGCCACCATCACCACGGCCACCATCACCACGGTCACTCTCACGGAGGGGATGGTGACGGCCCTGACGTGAAGATGTACCACGGAGCGAGCAAGTGGAGCGCTGAGGCCAACGTTCCCCTGGAAGAAGAGGAACACCATGGACACGCACACTCTCATGATCACGGACACGCACACTCTCATGATCACGGACACGCACACTCTCATGATCACGGACACGCACACTCCCATGATCACGGACATGCTCATCATGAGGATGTTGTTAAGGTGCACAAGGAGAGTGGACATGGGCACACGCATGGAGGCGAGAGGGTGAAGAGAGACACAGAGGGAGACAAGAGGGACACGGTGGAGCTCTGGATGCAGGTTAGAATGGACACAATGTGTTGTTGGTTTCTGTATTAGACACAGGACGGAGGTATTCAGTATTTTGTCCCGTCATGGGCGTCTCTGACATGCCGTATGAGACTCTGCAGTAAACAGGCCCCAGTTATGAAAGTCTGTTTCCTCATTTTCAGTCTACAAATTTGAAATATGTCAATCTGCCACAATAAATATGAGCGTAAAGCTGGAAGAAGGTTTATCCAAAATATGTCAACATGTTAAGGGATTTCTGTAAGAATTGGCATTTTAAGGGCTGTTTTGTCGTTCTACTATTGTGTTCTGTTGTAAGTGTTCATGTTAATTTGTCCCCTTAAACACCTTACAGTTTAACGCAATAGAGAATAATCCTGCTCAACGCTTCTATCAGCGGAGGTAAATCAGAAGTACTGACGGTAGTTTACTGGTTCTGGTTTGCTGTCGAAGGCAGCAGAACGTCTTGATGCACATCTCACAACTTTACTTCCAAAGAGTTGTTTTGTTTTTGTTTTTTTAAGGAACTTCATCCTGTTTTCCGGCGTTGCTCCTAAACGTTGAGCATCCAGCCTCAGGATCATTATCTAAGATCTTAAAAGGATCCCTGAGTTATCTTTTTTTTTCATTGACATTTCATTGACCATCTCATCCTTTTTATGTAATTATTATTTTGTTGTTTGATACATTATTATTTATCAATGACGGTATCAAATCTAAACAGTTTGTTTCTTATAAATGACGTGCATATAAATTACATCTTTTTCTCGGATGATGTCTGTTGACACGTAAACGTCCCTCAATCCCTGTCCGCAGGCTATTGGAGCCACGCTGCTGATCAGCGCAGCTCCTTTCCTCATCCTGTTTCTGATCCCAGTTCAGTCCAACAGTGACCAGCATCAGAACCTGCTCAAGGTGCTGCTTAGTTTCGCCTCCGGTGGTCTGTTGGGTGACGCCTTCCTCCACCTCATACCTCACGCTCTGGGTAGGTGTTGGTTGATTGTTTTATTTATATAGTGCTACGATGGTATGAATTTACTTGAACTGCATTAAAGTTTCCTGTGTCACATCTGTCCTGCAGAGCCCCACTCTCACCATGGAGATGACGATCACGGCCACTCGCACGCCAGTGAAGAATCACATGACCACGGACACTCTCATGGTATGCGATAACATTATTAGACACAGCAGAGGAGTTGTGACATGTTTGCATCTCAGAGTACAAGAGCAAAGAAATACAGCGGAGACAATAAACTGTGTTCATTTCCAACCACGGCTCCGTCTCTCCTCTGCGCAGGCGCTGCCCACGGTCACATGATGTCAGTGGGTCTGTGGGTTCTCGGTGGGATCATCGCCTTCCTGGTTGTAGAGAAGTTTGTGCGTCTGTTGAAGGGAGGGCACGGCCATGGACATTCCCACAGCCACTCACACGGTGGGTTACAGCTAACGATTAGTCTCATTATTGATTGTTTTCTTGGTCTATGAAATGTTAAAAACTAGGGGAAAATGACATTTACCGTTTGTTAGAGCATATGGTGACGTTTTTTATTCGCTTGTTTTGGCATCAGTTGTTTCCGTTTGTCCAGTAAATCAGTCAAAATGGCTACTAAAGTTTTAAATCCCGATCATTGAGGCAAAATTAAAATTTCTCAATGGGGAGCAGAGCTAATCTGAACTTTATTATTATGTTTAACATTTTCAGCTGCTCCCAAGGAAAAAGACAGTGATGGCGAAGAAGAAAAGAAAGAGGTGAAGAAAGAAGAGAAAGAAAGCAAAGATAAGAAGACGTCAAAGAAAAAGGAAACGGTCACAGGTGAACAAGAAACATGATTTTTTTTTTTTTTTTACTGAAATCAAAAAATATTAGCTGATGGGGAAAAAAAGAAAGTCTTTTTTAAAATCTTCCCAAAAATGTGATTTAATATGCAAAAATATAAACTGTGCAGACATTTCAGCTGACACCACATGGTGTGGTAGATGAATCTATTATATAAATACAATCCTGCCTTTGACTCTTAACATTGAACATTAAGATACCTGATGTATTTACATGTATGTATGTTTTTTTAGACGGTCGACATTTGAATGAAAGGTCTTCAGACAAACTAATTAAATACTAATTAAATACTGTTGAAATATACAATGCAAACTAATGCGATCTGTTGCTTTTGATAGATGTTTTTTGTAGTTTTGAAACCATACTTCCTATACGCAGTTTGTCATGTTTTCCTGGTTTTCTGGCTTTCTTACGTTATCGATCATTAATTTAATGGAAACAGTTCATTCATCCACTCTTAAAAGTGTTAAAAGTGCTAAAACTTTTCTCCAGACATCAAGGTGTCAGGTTACCTGAACTTGGCAGCTGACTTCACACATAATTTCACTGACGGCCTGGCAATCGGAGCGTCATTCCTGGTTAGTCCAGCAGTCGGCGCCATCACCACCATCACCATCCTCTTGCACGAGGTCCCGCATGAGATCGGTGACTTCGCCATCCTTGTCCAGTCTGGCTGCACCAAGAGGAAGGTAGACAGCTTAAGTTTTATTCAAGAGTCAAATATAAGCATAAAGAAAAGAGTGAGAAACTGCAAGCGTGTATATTTAAAGGTTCACACTATGATTTAGTTACAGACTTGTGCTTTGGGCCATTTTCTCACAACTAATTGATGAATTGAGATGTGTGTTTGTTGAAATTTTGACTTTCAGTTTGTAAAAAAAATCTTTCCGTTTCCCATCAGGCCATGTGTCTACAGCTGCTGACAGCGCTGGGAGCTCTGGCGGGAACAGCTTGCTCCCTATTGGCCGAAGGAGTGGGCGCCGCGGCGACGGCCTGGATCCTGCCATTCACGGCCGGCGGGTTTGTTTACATCGCCACGGTGACGGTGCTTCCTGAGCTGCTGGCCGGTCGTTCCAGTTTCGGCCAGTCGCTGATGGAGATTCTGGCGCTGCTGTTCGGCGTCGGCATGATGGTGCTGATCGCCGAATACGAGTGAGACGGCAGAGCGGACAGAAGTGTCTTATAGTGAGACAGAGAGTAAAACAAAAAAACCATGGTTTTAAATAGAGTTAAAGTTTTTTGACAGGGGTGTGATTTCTTGTTTTTTTTTTTTTTATCATGTTCTGTTTTGGGACAAATGCCACCTATGGATGATTTTTGTTTTCTTAGCAGTTCATGGTTTCATCCCTGATTTATGTTACGGTTTCTTTTTTTTTTTTTGAAAGACTTTAAAAACTTCAGTAGCAGAGACTGAGAGCTGGAAGAAAACAAACCTTTTGAGGACTGTTTGTTGTTCACTGAGGGCCTTTGTCAGGACAGGTAGACGGATTCTGTCTGTTCGCCTGTCGCCATTTTCACTACATGGACCGCAGAGCTACATTTTAATGTCTGAAAACAGCTTAAACTGACGAGTTGTTCCCTCCACCATGTAATTGTCCAACTGTAAGACCAAATCTTCTGTTCTCATCGTTAAAGATTTCATAGTTGGATCAGTTTCCTGGTTTATTTGCACTGTCTGCAGGACTGATCTAATTGACATTAGCTTCACACATTTTATGTTGTTTTGAAATGCTGAATGTTAATATTTTTACATTCCACAGAATAAAACTAAATATTAATAAACTGTTGTGTTGTTTCAGCTGTACTCGCAATGGAATTATACTTTTTTTTTTTAATGTTTGCTTTTAGATATTCCTGCATAATTTTTTTTGTTAAAAAAATCAGTGAAAACATTTGAGGCTGTGACGAACATAATTTTCAAAGTGATGATTGCTTCTCTGCATATTCTGTGATTAAAGACATGAATTTAAATGTACAATGAGACAGCAGTGTGATGATTAATCTGTAAACGGCTGTTTCATTTCAACCTACATGAACAGTAAACAGGGAGGGAGAGGCAGGAAATCTTTGTCTTTTGTTTTATTTGTATTCAACAGTTGCTGGGAAACATACATGACATAGATTTCATAAACAATACAAAAGTATGAAAATATGTCACCCGATACCTGAGATACCTACCCTTTGAGACTTTGATTTGTGATTTTGGGCTGTATAAATAAAACTGAATGGTAGACCAGGTTTTGGTAGGATGGACCATTAATCTATACAAACAGCGGGACAGGATTTTATTTAATATTTTATTTATCTGCATTCATATACAGTTGCTAATTAGTGAACAAAGGCCTGGATATCTGTTTTCTGTTATAATCAGATATAAAAATATAACTGATGATTGTGAGTATCGTGTATTTATCCAGAGTCTGATATGTTTTATTCTTCTTCTCTGAGTCGTAAACCTCAATATGTGACGTGGTAATTTACCGTATAATGGTCACAATAGTTTTGATCAGAAAAAGGCTCCAAAGACTAATAACAGTGGACTAACTAAGACTAAACTCTCATTATGTGAGATGACCTACGTCTACAAATAAACCATCAGAATACAACATAAAAATAACACAGAATCTATATATATATATATATATAAAGGTATAATATAAAGCCAAAGAGTTTTGGTCTGACATGGGAAACTATATATGAACATGTTCCACTATTTTCTGACATTTTATATACATTATTGAGACAATCATTGGTGGATTAGTGGATGGATGAATGGCCACATCTCACGTGTTTTTCTTTATGATGACTCACATTTCAAAGCTTTAGGTGGATACTTTTAAAAGGGAATAATGCATTGTGGTTGAGCGAAAGAATGAGGACATTTAAGCATGCCAACATGAGACTTGTTGATTGACGGACGTGATTCTGCTCTTTGTGGTATCACAAGTATGGCAGATCAAGCCTGAAGATCTATCTGGGTCACAGCAGATGATTAAAATCAAATTAATTATTAATTACTGTGTTGTCCTGTCGTAGCTGATAAGCACAGCTTCGGTAAAAACTGCTGTAAACTGCCTTTAAATTGTGCAAAAAAACCAAAAAAACAAAACTGATTTATTAAGACATTTACTGATATGTGTTGTATCATATTTGTTTTCAGATCAGTGCAAAATAATTGTACTTTTGTATAGTAAATATGAAAAACAACACATCTACTTTAGCTGAGATTCAAACTGACTTTGCAATGTCCAAAACAGCGATTTAACACCTAATAATAAAAACAGACGAAAACTCATTAATGTGCTTCATTTATTATCTCATGGAACATGTAAATACAAAGAAAGCATGAAATAGTGTGAATATAATTACTTTATTAAATAAATTACAGTCTGAATGCATAGAAGTGTATTGTGGGAAGAGGTCAAACAATATAGAATATACTGTATATTCATTATAATTAGGAAACAAAGCTGTTTTTGTGTGTCTCTTTTTTTATTTTATTTTATTTTTTTTATTAATTTATTTTATTTTTTGGTTCAACAGCAGGAAACTGTAATTTTATCTTGAATTAGGTTAAAACACAACAGAAGCGGTAATTCCTTGGTAGTTCCTTTGTGGTGAGTTGTCTGCTGGGGTGGGGGGGGGGAGTGGCCCAGGGAGGCATGTGGATGAGGAGGTGGGGAAAATTTGTTCAACTGGTTTAACTCAAAGCAAGCAGTGCACCTAATTATTATTTCTGTCCTCCTTCCTGCTTCTGTCGCAGTGATTCTTTTCTTCCTGCACGTGCTCCGTAAAACCTTTTCATCTGAGTTCAGGTGTTATTTTAAGTTGTAGGAGCGGCCTCTATTACAGATGAATGTGCATACTCTGTTATTATGGTTCTAATTATTATCCTAATGAATTGTAATGACATATCGACGCCTTCTTAAAATAATCACCTGACCTTTTTATTTTTTATTTTTTTTATTTTTCAGTAAACACAAACAACTGAACCATTTGTTGAATATATGATATTTAACAATTTTAATCAAAACAGTTATAACAGCAGATGTCTAAAGACATAGAAAGAACAAGATCAGTCAAACACGGAACATGAGAGACTAATATTATAAGAGGGTGACGATATAAAAACAGTTTTCTTATATCAAATGAAGAACTTGTGATGCAATATGTTTTAATTTCAAGATATATATTTATCCTTTAAGTTGCCTACACAGAAGCACAACCCGTTAAAGTGTATTATGGGTAAAAGCAGTCACGTACTACAGAAAAGACATGTGAGGTGTGGTGATGAAAAATATTACAAATGAGGAAGCAACTTAATGTTTAACTATGTCAGATGTAAAATATGAAGAAGATTTTAATCCAGAAACATCTGACAGCTTTCAGGTTTTCCCCTCTTCAAACAGTTTCCTTGTTTACACTCCAACTACTATCTACATTATCTGCATTTTCTTCTTTTACTGTGTTCTCTTTTATTGCTGATTTATATATATATACACGTACTACAGAAAAGACATGTGAGGTGTGGTGATGAAAAATATTACAGATGAGGAAGCAACTTAATGTTTAACTATGTCAGATGTAAAATACGAAGATGATTTCAATCCAGAAACATCTGACAGCTTTCAGGTTTTCCCCTCTTTAAATAACTTCAGTTTCCTTGTATGTATATATATACATATATATATATATATATATATATATATATATATATATATATATATATGTATATATATGTATAGATTAATAGTGTTAGATAACATTTAATGTATCTACCCTGGTTACACGACTCACGCTTCGTACTGATGTCCACAACAATTTTAATCTCTTGGCGAAGTTACAGAACACCGTGAAAACTGCAGTAAAATAAACACATTACATATACATCATTCTCAGGTTATTTCTTACACAAAGGTACAAATTTACATCCTTGAGAGAATAATTACCGTGTACGCCTGCTTAACCAGCAGTAGACAGTCCTCTCGTCTCTTTCTCTCTCTAAAAGTTACGGCGCTACTCGGACAGGAAGTAACCTTTCAAAATAATGGCTTCTTAAACATTTCAACAATATAACCAAAGAATGAATTAACTGTAAGAAGTTTCCATAAATGTGTATAACATAATAAAGAAAACACGATCAGAAATAAAATGTGACAATATCACCATAACTTCCGGTGTTGCCATAGTAACACATAGCAGCATTGCTGGCGTCAGCTACACTCCCACCAATTACCTTAATTAAAGGAAATGAGGTTGTGAAATACACTGACACTCTTCATTTAACAATTAATGGTAATTCCAAAGCACTGATTTTTGTTTCCTTAACACTCATTTAACACATTTGAAACTGTATGTACTGTAAACTGTATTTTTCACAACAAATAAATTCAACAGCACAGATAAACAACAGAATCCACCTCTCTACATATAAAGAATACCCACTTGAAAGTGAACTTCAGTATAATGACCACCTTTAGTTTAAAAAGGAGACATTTAATCAATGGCTGACCTTTCCCCCTTACTGGTTGCTCTTCACTAGAACCACTAACTTCTGAACAGGTCTTTGAATGATGGATGGCTGCTTGAGGCGTTCACCCCTTTTTCCCAGCATCCGTTCTCCTACTTGCACTGTCACTTTCCGTACCAGTCCATCATCATCCTCATGTGCTTCAACAACTTTAGCAAGTTTCCATTCATTGCGAGGGACATCCTCCTCTTTGATGATTACAATGTCACCCACATTCACATTACGCCTTGGCGCATGCCATCGCTGTCGTAGAGCAATGTTTGACAGGTACTCCCGCCTCCATCTGTGCCAAAATTGTTCAGATAGATATTGAATCCTTCTCCATCGTTTTTTAGCATACAGGTCTTCCTTGCTGAACTTTCCCGGTGGGGGAAGTGGAATAGAAGATTTCATTGTAATCAAATGATTCGGTGTGAGTGGCTCTAAACTTGTAGGATCGCTGATATTGTCGACAGTGAGAGGACGGTTGTTTACGATGCTCATGGCTTCATAAAGGAATGTCCTTAAGGAAGTATCGTCCAATCTTCCAGCACTTTCGGCAATGACTGTACTCAATACGCTTCTCACCGTTCTGATTTGTCGTTCCCACACGCCTCCGGTGTGGCTTGAGTGTGGTGTGTTCATCTGGAAGTCGCACTGATTATCTGCCAGGTATGCAGCCACTCTTTCCTTATTGAGTTCTTTCAGAGCCTTTGCCATTTCGTTTTTCGCTCCCACAAAGTTGGTACCCTGGTCCGATCTAATGTGTCTAACAGTTCCACGAATAGCGATAAAGCATCGCAAGGCATTGATGAGTGCATCTGTCGTCATATCCTCCAACATCTCTATGTGCACTGCCCTGGAACAAAGACATGTGAAGAGGAGGCCATACCGTTTTAGTTCTTTACGGCCCTGCTTGGTGTGGAAGGGACCAAAGCAGTCCATGCCACAGTAGGTGAACGGTGGTGTGGGTTCAACACGGTCACTCGGTAGGTCCGCCATCCGTTGTTCCTCTGGCGGTGCACGCACCCTCCTGCACTGTACACACTGCCTGATGTGATGGGCTACAGCTTTACTTCCACCAACTATCCAGTAACCATTGGCTCTTAGTTCATTGAGGGTTTGTCCTCTGCCTTGATGTTGTATTTTGTCATGATGATGTGCAATGAGGAGATTTGTGACAGCGCCATCTTTAGGGAGGATTGCCGGGTGTCTCAACTCAAGAGGCGCAGATGCCTTTCTCAGTCTTCCTCCCACCCTCATTATACCATCTTGGATGAACGGGTCAAGCTGATAGAGTTGGTGGTTGCAAGGCAGCTTTCCTGATTTCTGGCTGAGCATGTTCAGCTCCTCTTGGAAGGCATCCTGTTGCGCCAGCTTGACAATAGTCAGTGCGGCTTGCCTTCTCTCTTCCACATTTACTGGTTCGGTTGTCTTAATTCTCTTAGCCAACCGCAGAATACGGCCAATGACCCTGACCGCTATAGGCCATCTTGAGAACCGTAACAGGTGTCCTTGAATGTCAAATTGCCTTGTAGCCTCAGTTTTCAGTGCCTGGGTAATCTTCACCTCCGGATCTCCCACCAACAGCTCTGTTGTGACCTGGTTTGTGGCTATCTCCTTTTCCCATAAGAATTTAGGACCAGAGAGCCAGTTTGAGTCTATGAGATCAGCCACCTTGAGACCTCTGGAGGCGTGGTCGGCAGGATTCTCTCCTGTATCGACATAGTGCCATCGTCTTATGTCTGTGGTTTCTCGAATTCTCTGGACTCGGTTCGCCACAAAGACATGAAACCTTCGTGCCTCGTTATTGATGTAACCGAGAACCACTTTAGAGTCAGTCCAATAATACTCCTCATCGATCTTGAGGTCCAGCTCCTCCCGTAACATGTTGCTTACGGCGGCTGAAGTTACTGCAGCAGTTAGCTCCAACCTTGGTATGGTGACTATTTTGGTTGGCGCGACTCTCGCTTTTCCCATTACCAAAGAGCAGTACACTTTCTCTTTGCTCAACAACCTGATGTACGAGCACTGTCCATATCCTTGACTGCTCGCATCAGAAAAATGATGCAGTTCAACTCTCTGGACCTCTTCAAAGCTGTCAGGTATGAAGCACCTTGATATCTCGATCTTCTCAAGGTTTTCTAAATCCTTCATCCAAGCCTCCCACCTTAGCTTCAACTCTCTAGGTAGTGGTTCATCCCACCCCGTACCTCTCTGGCACATCTCCTGTAGCACTCTTTTTCCTTCGAGGATGAATGGCGCTAAAAACCCCAAAGGATCATACAAAGAGGCAACGACAGAGAGGATACCTCGTCGTGTTGCTGGTTTCTCATCAAGTGTCACTTTAAAGGTGAAGCTGTCACTTTCTGTGTTCCATCTTATACCAAGCACCCTTTGCATTGGTAAGTTGTCATAGTTGAAATCAACATTTTTTACCTCTGCAGCGCGTTCTGCAATGTCGATGGAATCCAGCACCTTTCGACTATTAGAAAGGAATTTGTGAAGATGCAACTTTCCTTTGGAACACACAGCTTGAGCTTCCCTCACTAGCTTGATTGCCTCACCAACTGATTTCACGCTTATGAGGCCATCATCCACATAGAAGTGCTTCCTGATGAAGCTGGCTGCAGATGGGTACTCTTCCTCATTTTGACTAGCAAGATGTTTCATGCCATAGTTGGCACAGCCAGGGGAAGACGACGCTCCAAACAGGTGCACCTTCATGCGGTACTCCGTGGGTTCTGAGTTTGTGTCCCCATTTTCCCACCAGAGAAACCGCAAATAATCTCTATCCTCTTTGCTGACATGGAACCTGTGGAACATCTTTTCCACATCACACATGACTGCGATGGGATGTTTACGGAAACGGCAAAGTACAGCTGTGAGGCCATTTGTTAGGTCGGGTCCTGTTAGCAGATGATCATTCAATGAGGTGCCTTCATACTTGGCAGAACAGTCGAAAACCACCCGAATCTTGTCTGGTTTCCTCGGGTGGTAAACCCCTTGATGTGGGATATACCAGGCTTTCCCACGCCCTGGTTGGGTGTCTACCTTCTCTGCATCACCATCCTTGAAAACACCTTCCATGAACCTCACATAATCGTTTTTGAACTTGGGATCTCTGTCTAGCTTCCTTTTGAGATGCTTCAGCCGAGCCAAAGCCAGCTTCTTATTGTCTGGGAGGTGAGGACGTACTTTAAAAGGAAGAGGCATCTCAAGGTTGCCATGCTCATTTTGCTGAATTCCTCCTTTTAGTATCTGCAGGAAGCAAATATCCTCTTGAGATATGCTTTTGTCACCTGATTTTGTATCTGCAAAGTCAGACTCAAGAGCCTTAATGACAGAAGATGGCGTTAAAGGTGGTAGCTCTCTGACAGATACTCGATGACAAAGACCAGTCACGTCTTTAGCATTCACCTGCTGTGGCGCGCTTCCCACAATGCTCCAACCAAGATCAGTTTTAATGCCGTAGGGCTCAAAGTCACCCCCACTGATGACCTTTCTTGGAATTAGTGCTCTGGAGCAGTCATAGCCAATCAATAATCCTACACCACAGTCCATTAATGGGGGTATCTCATGGGCTATGTTGACGAGATGTTTCCACTTTTTGGCTGTTTGGCAGGTGGGTATATGTGCGCGGTCAAGAGGAATGAAGTCTCTCGTGTAGGCTGGAGGTAAGCTGAAGGAAATGTTTGAGGAGAGACCTCTGACTGTGAGATCACATACTCTTTGGCTCATCACAATTGAATCTTTCCCCATCATAGTGGAAAGCTTCAGTTTTACTGGCTGCATTGTTGCCTGAAGCTTTTCGCACACCTCTTGATCAACAAATGTGTGACTGCTTTGTGTGTCCAGTAGGGCGTATACTAGGGTTTCATTATCAGGTG
Source organism: Pampus argenteus (assembly GCA_036937835.1). Taxonomy (NCBI): domain Eukaryota; kingdom Metazoa; phylum Chordata; class Actinopteri; order Scombriformes; family Stromateidae; genus Pampus; species Pampus argenteus. The sequence goes on from CM072879.1 coordinate 18,614,916, forward strand.
CATTAGGTGCTGAAATCCACACTGGCACAACCATAGATGTGCTCCCACCTTCTCCTCCATTCACGCAACAAGATAATGAGGCTGTACTTTCTTCAACTGTACCTTGCTTTGATTCTACTGGGGAACGATCTTCATGCAGTGAAGTTGGGTGCGCCTTTCTGCAAATGCCACACATGGCTCTGTTTCTACAGTCCTTAGAATTGTGACCTTTTCTCAGACATGCAAAACACAGCTTATTTTCGTGTATGTATTTTTTCTTTTCTTCTACAGGCATTTCTGTTAGCTTTTTGCATCTATGAATGGAGTGATTTTCCCCACAGCAACTACACTTGGTCACATATGCATTTTGTGATGGTGTGCTCCATTTCTTTGGTTTTTCTGTATCCTTTATCTGGATTTCATAGAGGTCTGGTTTGGATGTGGAGCATGTTGAAACCGGAGCCTTCACATTTGTGACAAACGTGTTTGCTTTTGAGCGCTTCACCTCTCTTACGGGTGTCTCTGCAGAGTGCCTTAAAGCATGAAGGGATGACACTGGATTACATGCAATACGTGCCTCTTTAGCTACGAATGAAGCAAACTCATGAAAGTCTGGATAGTCTTGGCCTCGATCCAGCTGCTCTGTGACATAACGGTTCCATCTGGACGTCACCCAATCAGGAAGCTTGACCAGCATTTTCTGGTTCTCCTCACAGTCATTCAGAACCTGTAAACCACTTATATGAGACATGGCGTTACTACATGTTTGCAGGAAATCACTGAATTCCCTCAGTTTGACATACTCTTTTCCACCAATCCTTGGCCACATATTTAGCTTCTCTCTGAAAGCCCGTTGCACTACAAAGGAATGGCCATATCTTGCGTTCAACCTATTCCATGCTTGTTGATAGGCTTCTTCATCTTTTCTGTAGAAGCTGCCCTCAAGAAAAGATTTAGCTTCTCCTGCTATGTATCTTTGCAGGTAGAACAGCTTATCTGCAGGGTTGGAGCATCGTCTCTCTATAAGAGCTGTAAAACTCATGCTCCATTCTGTAAATTTAAGAGGATCACCTGAGAATATAGTAGGTTCTGGGGTTGGAAGACGAGTGAGAGCTAATGATTCTTGCAATACCTGGACCAAGGATGTCTCACTTTTCACAGCTTGCTGTTCCTGACCTGGGATGGAGTGAGTGAATGGGTTTGTACCATTAACTTGTTTGCATACAGGACTGCATGATCCATCCCTTTCTTTTGTCTCTTCTTCAGTGTAAACATTTAGTTTTGCTTGAATAACATGAATGTCTCTCTGATTTTCAAGTTTTTTCAGCTGCTGACGTTGAGCTTCAATAGCAGCTTCCATATCAATTTCAGCTTTCTTTGCTGCCAACTGAGCAGCGGTTTCTGCCCTCATAGCTGAAATGCTAGGTGATTCTGAGAGACGCTCTGAATGGTGAGAGCTACGTACAGTAACTCTAGAGGCTGCGGATCCATATATGGACCTAGCATATTCATTGTCAAGTAGCATGCATAACCTTGCTCTCTCTGCCTCAGCATCAAACTCGCCTCCTCCTTCAGTGAGGCGCACTCGCATCAATTGCAGTAAGTCTGCTGTCACCGCTGAGCATGCATCAACTTTCCTACGAATTTCTTGACTTGGTGTGACTTGGAGTCGGATACTATCATACAGCTCCTTTAGCTCAGAGTCAAGCTTTTCAGCCTCGTCCATCATGTCATACATATCGTCTTCAGAGCACTCTTGTTTCAACCTTGTACGAGTCTCTCTTACATTCTTTTTCCATTTCTCGTATGTTGCTTTAAACTTATTCTCCCTTTGAATTAACTCTTGCTCTTTCAGTTCTTGCATTTTAGGTGTTAACCGTCTCTCACGAGAGGATTTTCTGATTTTACCCTCATCTAGCTTCCCTGCATCTTTCCCTTGTGACTTGACATCAGACTGACTATCACCATTTTGAGACATTTTGAATATCAATAATTATTACAGGGAAGAAGCACATAGGTAAGATAAGTTACAAAGATATGATGGCTATAATTAGCAGTGGATAACCAAATTACACAACATGACACCCTTGACACTTATTTAGGACTCAGCATAACATTTTTTCAACCAAAGAAAAGGCTCTTTTAGCAGAACAACACCATAAGAGTTATCAAAGCATTTGAATGTTCAGAATCCCTTTAATGTCTTTTTTGTTATGATCAACAGTATCTTCGTTCTATCCATCAACTTCCTGAGGCGTAGTAGTCGCCCAGTTTAACCAGAGGACTCACGTTGTAGCCTGAAGCTGCTCCTCTGAGTGACCGCTGCGACCTGTACTTGCTGCGGGATGTGAAGCACTGATGTCGCCAATCCCCGTAGTTCGTTGCAGGATGTAGACACCGCCGCGCGTAGTAGCCCGTGGCTTATTGCAGGATGTACACACCGCCGCCCGTAGTGGCCCGTGGCTTGTTGCAGGATGTAGACACCGCCGCGCGTAGTAGCCCGTGGCTTATTGCAGGATGTACACACCGCCGCCCGTAGTGGCCCGTGGCTTGTTGCAGGATGTAACACCGCCGCTCGTCAGCCTCGTGATGGATTAGGACACGTTTTCACTGTATCTACCCTGGTTACACGACTCACGCTTCGTACTGATGTCCACAACAATTTTAATCTCTTGGCGAAGTTACAGAACACCGTGAAAACTGCAGTAAAATAAACACATTACATATACATCATTCTCAGGTTATTTCTTACACAAAGGTACAAATTTACATCCTTGAGAGAATAATTACCGTGTACGCCTGCTTAACCAGCAGTAGACAGTCCTCTCGTCTCTTTCTCTCTCTAAAAGTTACGGCGCTACTCGGACAGGAAGTAACCTTTCAAAATAATGGCTTCTTAAACATTTCAACAATATAACCAAAGAATGAATTAACTGTAAGAAGTTTCCATAAATGTGTATAACATAATAAAGAAAACACGATCAGAAATAAAATGTGACAATATCACCATAACTTCCGGTGTTGCCATAGTAACACATAGCAGCATTGCTGGCGTCAGCTACATTTAAAGTACAGTTCCTGTTTCTGATGACAGACTATTTGTTAAACGTAAGCAAACATACTAAAAGATAAATAATAGTATGAAATATTCTTCTGACAGGCATCAATTTAAAATTTAAATCTGATCCGGTGGGAGCAGAGCAGCACAGTTTTCTTCTTGTGTATTTGTCGAGGATGCTTCATTCTTCCTCAGATGTGTATCTACCATCATATTCATGTCCCTGCAGTGAACTGACTGTCAGGATTTGTGGCTGTAAGGAAAACCAGAACAAGTTCGTTCATCTATTTCAGCTCGGGAGACAACTCTGGCCAGATGGTTGGAGGGAACGTGCTGACAGAAAAGAAAAGAAACAGATGCCAAAACAAATAAAACAAATATACACAAGGAATGTTAAAAAAAATCTAAAAAACCTGAAAATAAAAGATGTTTATTTCAGTTTGGTTTAGTAAATCTAATCTAACCTGCAGTTTAACTTGAGCTACTTATAATTCGTCTAATTTTGATCAAATCAAAAAAATCTTAAGTCGTAAAAAGTGACTCTAAAAGTTCAAAAACTTTAGTTTGAGTACAACAGCAGGTTTGATATCTGCTATGATATCATACAAGCTAATTTAAACAGGTCATAACATGTTTTGGTTTTTTTTCTGTCATTTATTTATATAGTTATAATGTGGAACGTCTTTGTTAAACATGGTCAAAACTTGAGGTACATTTATATAAAAAATTATAAAAACGTATAAACTAGGACTGAAGCAAATAATCAGGAGAAAATAATGATGACACAAAATCCTCTTGAGACTGGTGGACACAAGACAATTTTCAAATTAATTAAAATAAGTGACTTTAAGAACCTGGGACACTAATTGATGATAATTGATTTGAGGATTTAGAGCTCACAGAAACTTGTGTGACTACTGCAGGTAGAAATGATTATTTAATTATTTCCTGGTAGCTGCTGCAGTGCGTTTGTGTTCATCTGTAATAATTTCGGAGATTTGTGGTTCGATGACGAGCCTGGCTGGAATTCAGGGGTGATGAGTCAAAGCTATACATGCTAACCTTTATAAGCTGCCTCAATTAGAGGTATTTCATTTGCCACAGTCACCATGGAGGAAGACAGAGATATGCCCAAGTAAGTCTACAGACATTAATATTATATATAAATATAATAATACATTCATTGAATATTGTTAATAATTTTAACACCTCATTCACTTAAAAAAAAAAAAAATTTAATGTTGTAATTTAACATAAATATGTTTATAAATATGTTATGCACTATTGTAAGCAGAAAATGTATAATTTATAATTTTATTTACATTTTTACAATGGGAAAAAATGTCTACAGACATAGAAAATAAAATGTCTTATGGTTTACGTTTATAGATACAAGTCATCTACAGTATTTTCATATAATACTTTTTTTTTTTTTTTAAATGCATTTTTTTTTTAAGAAATACATCACAATTTTGGTGTCTTTAATCAGGAGATCGTGGGACACCTGCCAAGAGGTCCCAGTGATCGAAGATGAACAGACGCCCTGGAAACTGATCAAGCTGCTAAAGTTAATCTCTCTGTGTGTAGTCGCCATACTTGTGTTTGGATTGTCGCTATGTAGCAAGGTTTGTTATTTTTATTAATATATTTTTTAATTAATGTATTATATACTAATAATAAAAAATTACATTATTAGTAAGAATAATAATGCATTTTCTTATAGAGTGCTTTTCAATAAATACATTGTTAACCATTAACCACCGTTAATCCTAGAATATAAACTTTATTTTGTGTCAATAACTCCACAAGGTACCAATACCCAGTCGTTGTCTGTGTAGCAGCTGCTCATTTCACATTAACTGATTAAATCATAATCAGTTAATTCACTCTCTTTTTTCAGACCTCTTTCCTCCTCCTGATCACCTTGTCCAATGAAGGCACCAAAATCCTCGCAGCTCACCAGAAACCTGTCGCCTTGCTGTGCATCGGTTGCGCTCTCATCACTTCCAACGTCCTTCTCCTCCTTAAAAGCTTCTGGAAAGCGTGCTACAAGACATCAAAGATGCCGTGTAAAGCAACTGTTGCCCTGGTGAGACAGAGTCCAACGACATTTTCCTCCTTAGCTGATGCCAAAGACAGCCTGGCAGGTACTATGTTTACCATGTTGATGTATTTCACCACCTTTTTCTACGTCTCCTTCAGGTTCTGTTCTTTGAGTTCCTGGTGTCTCTGGGTGCAGCAGTTCTCACCATAGTGGCCATGCCGCACTTGGACATTGTGACCAATGTGACGATACTGAATGGCATCGGCATCCTCTCTGCATTCCTGCAGGTAGTAGCCCAGTGCACTGCCAAGGAAAGGAACCGCTTCCTGCTGCCGTCCATCACCGCCTTCATCTTTTCACTGATCGGTTACGCCCTGTTTCTCGTTTTGTACATTATGAAGAATCCAAATGATACCAAGATGGCAGTTTGGGTCAGTCTGGCTGTTGTTGGTTCATTCTTGGTGTCTTTCAACTGGTGGGAGAACTACATCAGACTGATCAGTGAGAACAGCAGCTCCATCGCCCTGAAGAAACTTTGCAAAGACATGACAAAGGGTCAGAACATGCTGCACATCTTCTCCAGCCTGCTCAGAATCGCGGTGACCGCCGGTGTGCTCGGCGCCTACGTCCATCTGTCCGGCATGGATTGGAAAGTAGTGACCTCCATCCCAAGGCGAGAGACAAGGATTATAGGCATCATCATCGGGGTCCAGCTCATCGCCTCGGCACTGTGCCACTGGTTTGCAGTTGCAGCTTGCAAAATGCACGCCATGCGACGATGCTTCATCCTGCCTCTGTATCTGGCTTCACTGGCTGTGATGGCTCTGCTGATCATCCCTGTTATTGTTTACTATCAGGACTACAAAATAAATCTGAATGGAACTGAATCCGCCAACTTCACAGGCTACTGCACCGAAGTTGTGTATGCGAGAAACCGAAGCCTGGACGGGAGTGTGTTCCCACATCTGGTTTTAGATGTTACACACACACTGTGCTTCCTGGACATGTCCAATATATCTGACATTGGCCTGCTGTCAGGTAATAAATTAGAGCCTGGTATCATGTACAATGTAATTTGGCACAAATTAGGAATGCGAGGATGACAAAAAAATAATTTTAATTAGGTGTAGGTCAAATATATATAAATATAAATAAATAAATCTGTCCTCAGTATCTTTGCATCATCTTTGTACTACTGATATGTCAGGCAGCACTGCTTCCTTAAATGTTTTGTTGATTTTCCCTCAGGTTCGGCAGTGGCATGGTGGCTCAGCCTTGTGTTGGCCACGATTCACTTGTGGTACCTCAATTTGTATCGCATCGAGAGGACCCAAGACCTGTTCATCAGGAGGATGTATGAGGGAGCCTTTATCGAGCAGTCCCTACTCTTCAACACCCGATTTCACATTCAGACCAAAGACAAAGTAAAGAGGTAAGTGTGCGGTGTCTGTGTAGGAGTAATCCTTCATTTTTGGTCCTCATGAGAATCATAAAAACTTTTTGATTTTTTTTTTGTTATTTTAAGTTCCAGAGAGTTTGAGACAGTAATGCTGTATCTATGTGCAACCATGTGGCACGAGACTTACGATGAGATGCTGAACATCATTATTTCCATCTTCAGGTGAGTTATGCACACTCTGTGATGTCATTTTGCTGGTACCTTCATTTTCATCAGTGTTTTTTTCAGATCCCTTAAGGTAAATTATTTTTTTGAATTTCCTCACACCAAAGAGAGAGCTTGAATCCTGCAGTTTAGTTGAAGAAATGCTACTGGTTGTCTAATATAAGTGTATGACAAGTCTGATAAAAGAGATTTCTTACAATTTGGGATATCAGAGATATTTCTGTCACAGATTTCATCCACCGTGGGTTACGATCTCTGCTCAGCCAGTTTCAGATGTACATTGTTAACAAATTCAACGTTGATTTCCTCACAGTTCCTCTTTTTGATTTTCTGATCACTGCAGACTGGACAGGTACAGACCAAATAAAGAGCCAAAGGTCAATGATTTCAATTTTGAGGCCCATATCTACTTTGATGATGCATTCAATAGCGTTGAGATACGTCCCGGGTATCGCAAGCCTGAACTTAACAAATATGCAACAGAACTTGTGAAAGTCCTCATAGAAGTTTACAGGTAAGAACCATCTTACAAATTGTTACCAGAGATTATAACTTGTAGGTTAACAAAGGTAATATTTAACACTATCATTATTGTCTGCCATCAGCATTTTCACGAACCTTGATCAGAGGGTCTTCCGCAAGGAGCAGCAGATCCCTGATCAGACGATCATAAAGACACCGTATGGAGGTCGTCTTGTGCTCACTATGCCTCACGGCAACAACCTTGTTGTTCACTTCAAGAACAAAGACCTCATCCGCCACAAGAAGAGGTGGTCTCAGGTAGGAAACTGACTTGCTGGAGACACATAAAACTGTTTATGCTCAACAAATCTTCATGAGACGTGTTTGTTTTAACTGTTTTTTTTAATATTTCCCAGATCATGTACCTTTACTATCTTTTGGGCTGGAAACTCATGACCAAATATTACAAACGCTGGCAGAAAGGAGATGATGACGAAACACTAAAAGCAGAGGTCCAGGTGAGAAAAGAAGAATGCAACAGACAACTTTTACACACTGTAAACATTGTGTATATACAGTATGAGCATATATATGCATGGACAATATTTCTCAAAGAAATGGCTGTGGAATAACGAAGCAAAACGGTGCCTTTTCCTCCAGAAAGAGAAGCACAACACTTACCTCCTGGCTTTGGATGGAGACACAGACTTCCAACCGGCTGCTGTGATGCTGCTCATCGATCGACTGAAAATGTACCCACGTGTCGGGGCAGCATGTGGCAGGATTCACCCCACTGGTTCAGGTTGGCACATAGTAAAATAATAAAAAACAAAAATAGTTGAGAGGGTTTAAGGAAAATCTTTTAACACAAATGACAAAGCCCACAGTGATTAGCACTGATATCAATAATTATGTATTTCCCGGGCAGGTCCTGCAGTATGGTTTCAGAAGTTTGAGTATGCTGTCAGCCACTGGCTGCAGAAGACGGCGGAGCACGTGATTGGCTGCGTGCTGTGCAGCCCCGGCTGCTTCAGCCTTTTTCGAGCAGAGGCACTTATGGACAACAATGTAATGAAGAGATACTCCACCAAATCCATGGAGGCGAGCCACTACATCCAGTACGACCAAGGTAAACAGATGCTTCCTGCTGACATCCTTCATGATTCGTCTCTCCTTCCTTTATATAAATGAGTTCTCTGCACCCTGCAGGTGAGGACCGTTGGCTGTGTACACTGCTGCTGAAGCAGGGATGGAGAGTGGAGTACAATGCAGCATCTGATGCCTACACTAATGCCCCCGAGGACTTCAAAGAACTCTACAATCAGGTGCTCTCAAAGTCTCACTAACTGTGATGCAGCAAACACTACATTACACGCCAAGATTTAGAAAAAGAAATAACAAATTTCTTTCCTTCTTCAAATTGTCTAGTCATTGGTTAGCCAGCCCCTCTGCAGTGCTTGTATTGTGTCACATCATCAGTCATGCTAATGGCTCTTTGCACCACCAGCGTCGGCGTTGGGGACCGTCCACAATGGCCAACGTTGTGGATCTGCTGGGTGCCACTAGTGTTATTTCCAAGAAGAACCGGTCCATATCCAAACTCTTCATGTTCTACCAGCTCTTCAACATGACATCAGCTATACTGGGTCCTACCACCATCTGCCTTTTGATTGCAGGTTAGCTTCATTTTTTTTCTTTTTGAGGACATAATCCTTTGTGAAGTGTAACTTTGAGATCAACTGGATTTTAGACTTTTTATATGCAAATGAACTGCAAGAAGGATAAAACTCAGGCCCGTCTGTTGTGTTTGTATTTCAGGAAGTTTGACCTTCATCTTAAACATCAGCTCGAGCACCGCTCTGGTCCTGGCTGTGATACCTCCTGCCATCTACCTGGTTCTTTGCTTCAAGCTCAAGGCAGACACTCAGATCATCATTGCAGGAATCATGAGTGTCGGATATGCAATTCTAATGTTGGTGGTGTCAATCACCATTATAGGTCAGTTAAATCTAGTCAGGTGTGACTATATAGTCAGTTCTGTAGCTACTTTATTTGGACATGAAGACCTGCTTAAAGCTGCTTTATTTCTTAAATATCTTCACCTCTTTACTTTCCGTCAGGCTCAATGGTGAAGGAGAAAACCATCCTGACACCCAGCAGCATCTTCGTCATCTCTATGGCAATCATTTACATCATCACTGCAATAATGCATCCACAGGAATTTCCTCTTGTGTTCCACGGTCTTCTCTACATCCTCTGTATCCCCAGCGCATACCTCCTCCTCATTATTTACTCCATGGTCAACATGAACAACGTGTCCTGGGGCACCAGGGAGACAAAGCCTGCCGGTGGAGCCGTCCCTCCTACAACCACCAAGCAAACAACACGCCAGAAAGGTAGATAGCAGATAAAACAAAAATAACAAAGACAGTAGAGACACATAAGTTTACTCCATTGACAGAGTAACACCAAACTAAAACTAACTTTATCCCTGCAGCCAAAAGCATCTTCAAAAGTTTCTTGTCGTGGGTCAAATGTAAAAAATCCAGCTACATAGCTAGTGGAGAACAGCCCACTGTCAGCCAGGAAAACCTGGTGCCACAGCCCACACAGCCTGACCCTCAGCCCCAAAACATTATCGTGGATGATGTAAGGATCATCGAGGAAAAGCAGAGGTATTTTCCAAAGTTGGAACACTGACTGAAATATGCGTCATCCATAAGAAATGTAAGATGAAACTAATAATCTTTTTGATTGCTCTTCAGGAGCAAAGAGGAGTCTTCTTTTGACAATCCCGTCAATTGTAAGTTCCGACAATTTGGCAAAAATTTGCCTGAATCTTCTGCAAAAATGTTGTTTTCCAACAAACTCTCAGATGTTCTAATATTCTCCTGTCTTGCTCTGCTCTTTAGCTTGGGTCACAGACCTACAGACTTTGTCCGATGACATGTGCCTGCAGGAGGAAACACTCAGCCAGGTGTGTATAGCTTGATTTATCAGTTTTGTGTTATTATCTAGCTAAAATTATATTTTAATCACCTTTAATGTCTAAATGATCATCACCACCAAGTATTTTCTACTGTTGCTGCTAAACTCAAATAGTGACAGTGATAATACATCTTTGGGAATACCAGTAACTAAAGTCTCATTTTTTTTAAGCAGGTTAATGATAAATTTTGTTATGTGTGTGTGTGTTTCTCTGCAGGAGGAGGAGGTGTTCTGGAAAGACCTGCAGGAAAAGTACCTGAAACCTCTGCCTGACGACAAAGAAAGGCAGAAAAAAATCACCAGTGACCTGCGAGAGCTGAGAAACAAGGTGCCGTCGGTGTGATGAACTGTTACATACCTCATGGAAAACCCATGTGCAATGCAATTAAATGAATCTTATCTTTGTCATAACACACAGATAAACTTCGCCTTCTTCATCATAAATGTCCTGTGGCTAGTGGCGACCTTTACCCTCCAGAACTTCAACACCTCCTTGTCCATCCAGATCCCCAAGGTCAACCTCCAGTTACAGTTCACTGGAGAAAACATTGAAATCGATCCCATCGGCTTTATGTTTATTCTGGGCTTTGCAGTGTCAGTTGTGATCCAGTTCCTTGCCATGCTGTACCACAGGTACAAAACACCAAATCACCTTTCTCTTCTTTTCATCCTCCTAATGGTAAAAATCTAACATTTCTGTTCTGTTTTTATCCAGAATATACACCCTGATTCATTATGTGGCCTTTATGGACACAGAGCCCAAAGAACAAAGACCTGAAAGCCAAGATTCAAACCTGCCAGCCAATAAGGTAAATTACTACCACTGATACTACTTAATGGCTGTCACAATACCTACAGTTACTACAAAAACAACGTGTACTGATGCTAGAATTACCAACAATAATAATGATCAGCTTTTGGTTTTATATTTTAGTTCAATGATAAGATTGAGTATTGAATTGTGGCCACGTTTGGCACCATCAAAAACGCCTGTCTGACTTGTATAACTTTTAAAAACATTTTTGAAGACCTTGTATGTAAATTTTAACTTTCATCATCATTCAAACTCCTTCCAGGTCAGGTCCAACTCCACCTCCCAGAAAGACTCTGAGCCAGAGGAAAGTGATGATGAGTTCTTCCCAAGCTTGTACGTACGTAATTACAGAGGCACTATGGTGTAAACAGTTTAGCAACGATTTTTTAACAAAAAAAAATTAACAAAAATTATGCACTGATTATTATATTTGTGTTAAATTTATGTTTAGTTGAGTCCAATTTATTTATTAAAACAAACACAACTTCTAAAAACTTTTTTTTTGTGTTTTGTTTGTGTGTTTAAAGTGTTAACTGCAATATGAATCAATGAATTGTGAAGGATGAATTTCTTTTTAATGCATGCACTTGAATCATGACTATGTATATCAAAAATCAGGGATTTATATTGTACCATGAGGACAGCACAAACAATGCAGTATTTTAATGTTTATATTATGTTATTATGTTATATTTAAGCGTTGAACCTCAAGCAACTCATTTTTTATGATTTTCTGAACATTTTTGTTTATTCTACTGGATCATTTGTCAATAAGTGAAATGTTCAACCATATCTGCTGTGTTACATCTTTATCAGCGGTTGCTTAAAATGGGAGATTTAGGGTTAAATTAGCAGGTAGTAGAGTAATATGTGGATATGCATCTAAGCTAAATACTGCGTACTGCTCTCTAACTAGTAAAAGAGTTTGCTGCTGATGAGGCACAATGGCCACTAAAACTATATTTAAAGTAAAATTTTACAATTTTATGCAAAACTACTGTAAGAGTTTATTTTGTTATGTTTTGTATTGTGTCCTTGTTTCTCAATAAAGCACTTTACAAATGTTTCTGTTCTGCTCCTCATTTTGTAGCAGTAAATGGCATAGTGATATTTGTGACAATTCGTCAAATAGTTGTTTAGATATGAAGTCTGGGCCAGACTGACACGGTATAAATTGCTCAAATGTCAGGACCTCTATGCATTGATCGTCTCATAAAGGGAAAGTCTGCAGAGTTTAGTTTTTGGAGAATGTCTGCCTGCAAAGAGATACAGATTTATTTTTTTTAATATTTATTTGTAAAAATGTTTTAAATGTAATATTTTTAATTCCAAAAATGTCTTTGTCTACAAATACTAAAACCTTCCTTATGAAACAATCAGGAACAAAGAACTACTCTACAGAGACTGAAAATGCAATTTCCGTTGTTAGTGTTTGGAGCCGTTTCTAAACAAACTAATAATCCATACCATAATATTCGTGGTATATGAACATGTCGCACAGATGAATAAGTTAAATCAGGCTTTGGATACACACACAATGCTTGATAGTTGATCGATTTATTGTTCTGTAACATGAGATTTGTTGACAATAAGAAAAAATATAAAAGGGAAAAATCCTTATCTTTTAATGAGTTAACACATAAAGAAAACATCTACATAGTCCTTTAAAGCTTATGAATCATTGGATTAGATTTAGAAAGTAGCTACATCCTCTGGAAGCTGACTCTCTCCCGGCACCACAACAGTACTGTGTTTCAACCCGCTACTGTCATCCAAAGAGCGTTCGTTGGACTGAGTCGTCTGTCCATCCACGTCGTCCGCCAGAGCTCTCTTGTACACCCCCAACAGAGTCTGTCTGAACCTTCCCCTCACATCCAGCCCCATGCAGAAGTACAGCAGTGGGTTCACACAACTGTTGAAATAGGCAATGCCCTTCGCCACAGGTTGCCAGATCTTCACCACCTTGTGCTTACTGTCCACCATCTTCACCAGCAGGAGGCAGTGATATGGTGCCCAGCACAGGAAGAAAGCGATGACTAATGATGCTAATATGCGTAGAGGGCGGGACTTCCCTGACAGACGGGTGCGTCGGAGACCAACTCCAGCCAGGATGTAACAGATGAGGATGACCATGAAGGGAAATATGAAACCACACAGGAAGCGGATCAAGTAGATAGCCACTTTGGTGCTGTCAAGCCCCGAATCTTTGGGGTCTACAGAGCATTTACTTAGGTTGTTCTTCTCTATGATTTGTCGGTGGATTAAATACGGAGTGCTGAAGACAATCGCAGCAATCCAGATGCAGACAGCCACCACCCTTGCAGCCCTCAGGGTGCGTCGGCGCTTGGCGATGACTGGTAGGCAGATGCACAATGCTCGGTCCAGGCTGATCACAGCCAACAGGAACACGGAGCAGAACATGTTAGCGTATTTGAAGAAGCCGTTGAACTTGCAGAGGATGATTCCAAAAGGCCAGTAGTCAAAGAAGAGCTTCTTAATGAGAGACAAGACCCGCGTGAAGCAGAAGATCAGGTCTGCAATCGCCAGGTTCACCAACCACACGTTGGTGACCTTTGGCTGAAGAAAATGAATGAAGATAATGAAGAGTTATTTAATATTTGGTCATCATCGTTTCACTTGGATTTTAATTCCATTCTGAAACCTTTAGAAATGTTAATCCCTGTTAAAGTATTTTAGTAACACATTATCTACCTTGAGCTTGAATCCAGCCATCCAGATCACCACGACGTTCCCCGGGATGCCGAGCACAATGGTCAGGGTGTAGAGGATGATGGTGACGTTGTCCATGATGGCGTCGATGTCCACAGTTGTCGCCTGATCATTCTTGGAAGATTTGAGAATGTGGAAAGGCACAGAGGCATTGGGAAACATGGTGCGGCTGGAAAAGTGAGAATATGAGGAAATGTAAACCTTTATTATACACTTAATCCAAACATACACAAGGCATAAAAGCTGACCATCAAATATAATGGCTAAACGACCAACCATGACCAAAACACTTACATTTGTTCAATGCAGTTTTCACCCAATGACGGTATAGGAAAAGTTGTAGTGCATCTCAGAAATGCAGCTGGAATATAGAGAAGTAACTTGTGACTCTCTGCAGTTAATATAGTGGGTTTTTTTTCTTAGAAGTGAAAACAGTAACAGCTGTATTCATATATATTAATAATATGTGGTGGGTATTTTACTTCCTAGTTTTACAGCAAATAACAGGTAGAAAATAAAAGAAAGTTTCCTGTTTTATTTTCCTGTTTTACTGAGAAGACTAAATGCAAGCTTACGTATGTCCAAACAAAGTCGGTTTCTAGAAGCTGGTCTGTAGGATTGTGAATGCTGTGTGGTTTTAGGTTACTTCCTCTTTTACGTTCATGCTAAAGACAAACCAAAGTCTCTCATACTGAAACATACTGGTCAAAAAAAAAAAAAAAAAAAGAAGAAGAAGAAACTGTGCCCAGACAGTCGTGATCAAGGGAAAAAGTTATTAAAGTTATAAAAAAAAGTGTTTCAAAGGGATAAGATTTTCTGATCACAAGTCTCACTATGGAAATAGATGTATTAATGTACACGAGATTAGGAATAAAGATACAAGGAGGACGTGTTTTGAGTGTGTGTGGATGTGTGTGAGCTCCATGAGTCATTGTGCTTCAGTGTCTGACAATGTGCCAGGTGGTCTGTATATGTATTTGCATGTGTCTGTACACTGTTTATTCGTCTATACGTGTGTGTGTGTGTCTGAAAACAGACCTCTCAGGACGTCGTCCGTAAAAAAAAATAAAAAAATGTTTTTATTTAATTGGTCTTAATAATCATGTTTTTTCTTTCTATCTTTTGTATTTGTTGCATTCATTTGTTTTAGATTTAGTGAACATTTTGAAAATATTATGTGTACATAAGTATTCGCAGCCTTTGCTCAATACTTTGTTGTCACCCTTAAGATCCTCTCGAGCTCCATCAGGTTGTCTGGGCTCTGGCTGGGTCAGTTGCCCTGAAGCCTCCTTCCATATCTTGGCTGCGTGTCCTGTTTGAAAGATGAACCCAGTCGCCCGAATCAGAGGCTGAAAGATGTCTGCTGCATTCATCTTTCCCTCAATCCTGACTACTCTCCCAGTTTCTGCTGCTATAAAACATCCCCACAGGATGATGCTGCCACCGCCATGCGTCACTGTAGGGATGGTATTGTCCAGGTGATTTCTGATTTGTGTTTCTGTACCCCTCCCTTCCAGATCTGTGCCTTGACACAATCCTGTCTCAGGTGTCTACAGACAACTCAAATCAAATCAAATCAAATTTTATTTATATAGCCCAAAATCACAAAATACATTTGTCTCAGAGGGCTTTACAATCTGTACAGGGAGTGACACCCTCTGTCCTTAGACCCTCGATTCGAGTGAGGAAAAACTTGCCCACCAAAAAACCTTTTAACAGGAAAAAAGGTGGAAGAAACCTCAGGAAGAGCCACAAAGGAGGGATCCCTCTCCCAGGACGGACAGACGTGCAATGATGTCACATGTACAGGACAAATCAACACACACATATTGTACAATGAATAATAATGAATTACAGTTGATGATAAGAATAGGTTACAATGAATGATGAATTATTACAGTAGCAGCAAATCATTACATAACTAACAACTGTGGGACCTTATATATACAGGTGTGTCCCTTTCCAAATCACGTCAACTGAATTTACCAGGTGGACTCCCATGAAGCTGTAGAAACATCTCAGTGGAAACAGAATCACAAAGGCTGTGAACACTTATGTACAAGCGATTTCTTTGTTTGTTTGTTTTTTTATTTATTGTCATTACAGGGTATTATGGGAATAAGCCTGTGATATTTCTGTATGCATTGTATTAACATAAAACATTTTGGACCAAGAACAACAAGGAAATTTGATGAATTCAAAGCAACCTTATCAGTGGAGGAAATGCAGATGTAATGTAAAAAAAAAGGAAAAGAGTGCAAGATACAAGCAGATTAGGTTTTATTTATAGGAGGGTGGCTGCTAACATTAAAAGGGAAATGAAGACGACAGTGTACCAACAGAACCGCTTCCTTCAATTGAAAATAACTGATAATCAGTCACCTCGAGAAAAAGGGAAGCTATGTCAGGATGCTCTTCATTGACTATAGCTCAGCCTTTAACACAATAATTCCAGACATCCTCATCCCCAAGCTGGCCAACCTGGGGCTCCCAACCTCAACCTGCTCATGGATCAAAGACTTTTTGATCAACCGACCCCAGCACGTGAAGCTGGGTCCTCACCTCCGCACGCTCAGCACCGGCTCGCCCCAAGGCTGTGTCCTGAGCCCTCTCCTCGACTCACTATACACACATGACTGCAGACCCACCCACCCTGAGAACATCATTGTGAAATTTGCAGATGACACAACGGTGGTGGGGATGATCACAGAGGGGAATGAGGCGGCCTACAGAGATGAGGTCCTTAGACTCAGCGAGTGGTGTGCTGACAACAACCTGGCACTGAACATTGCTAAGACTAAGGAACTCATCCTGGACTTCAGACGGAACAAGGTCGCCCCTGCCCCCTTGTACATCAACGGTGAGAGTGTGGAGAGAGTGGAGACCTTCAAATTTCTAGGGGTCCACATCTCTGCCGACCTGTCCTGGTCAGCTAACACCACTGCACTGGTCAGAAAGGCACAGCAGCGACTTCACTTCCTGAGAGTGCTCAGGAAGGAACAACTCAACACCAACCTGCTGGTGACCTTTTACCGATCAGCGATCGAGAGCCTGCTGACCTACGCTGTGTCAGTGTGGCACTCAAACTGCACAGAAGCTGACAGGAAAAGACTGCAGAGGGTAATCAACACTGCGCAAAACATCATCGGGTGCCCCCTACCTCCCCTGACCACCATCTACAACTCCCGGTGCCTTGGCAGAGCCAGAAGCATCATCAAGGACTACACACATCCTGGCTAGCACCTCTTCAACCTGCTGCCCTCTGGCAGACGCTACAGGGCCATACCAGCCAAAACAAACAGACTCAGAGACAGCTTCTTCCCAAGGGCAGTCACCATACTGAACTCCAACCTACACTGAACTGACTTGTTTGAACATTGAACATTGCTCTGTATACTGTAGTTATCATTTATTTATTTTATATCTTCACTGTAACCTTTTGCACCATCGTGTCATGGCTATCTGCACTTTATCTGTTTTACTGTTATCTGCAAATTATAATGCCTTAATACCTCCATCTATTTATGCTGTCAGCCACACCAGTCACTTTACTGTCATACCTGCTGCTGATATGTGCCTGTTTACCTCCAGGCTTTGCACAAGTTAGTATAGAAGTAGTTGTTGTAGTTAGTAGTAGTAGAAGAAGAAGAAGAAGAAGAAAAAAAAAAAGAAGAAGAAGAAGAAGAAGAAGAAAAAGAAGAAGAAGGAGTGTTTTATGATAAAGGAAAAAGATACAGAAACTGAATTCTGATGAAAAACATTTAAAGTAAACAGAAAAATATTTTTGTTTACAAGAAAACTACACAGGACAAAGTCAATATATCAGTACCACTCAGAAAAATACACAGAAGTTGTGTTTACTCAAGAAAAAGTCAAGAAATACTAGCAGTTAAATGTAATTAAAGTATTAAAAGTGTTCTTTATGAGGACCTGCCCCTGTCAGTGTTATTATTTTATTATTGATCCTGTAGCATGTAAGTACTTAAGCGCAGTACTGGGACATACTTTATATAGAAATGTATTTTTAAGCAGACATTAGGCTGATAACAGTAACTGTTAACATCCCTTCCTGTGTAGCACAGGACTGTTCCCATGAAGAAATCAAACAGCACAGATTAAAGATACAACCACAAACCACTGAGTGAATTATATTAGTGTGACTCACCGTATATCCACCACAGTTAAACCTTCCCGCTGTTTCCAGTCAGGTTGTTAAATAGCATTAAAGCTTTTCTCTACTGAACTGTTACTTTACTCAGTAAATCAATGCAGTAAATTTCAGCTTTTATCTTTAAAACTATTAAAAATGAAAAGGAAAAGCACTGTTTCGGTTGAACTGTTGACAGAGTTCACAATTTTAAGGTGTAAGTAGGAGATATCAAGCAATTAACAAAAGAAAGCTGACGATATCCTGACTTCTTACCTGCAGACGTTTATCTGGTGTTAGCTGCTTCAGTCTTGGTGTTCAGACACAGAAGTGAAGACAGAAGCTCTGCGTGTGCATGTGTGTGTTCATGAAGTTCCTCTGTCACTGTGTGTGTGTGTGTGTACGTGTGTGTGTGTCCTCTCTCACACAAAAACAAATTCACACTTACATAGACCTTCCTCTTTCTTCTCTGTGTGTGTTTGGTTATTTCTTCCTTTCTGGCTTCCTCTCTTGTCCATCAATTTGCCCCCCTAACCTTGTATTTAACACACACATACACACACACACACACACACACACACACACTGAATGTCCATTTTGTATTACCGTAATCAAAATTTGTTGCTATAATATTCACCCTCAAAGCCCTCAACCAATCATATTCCTCCAAAGGGGGGCGATGAACTAATCCCACAAGGGTTAGGGGTTAGAGGACATGTCCAAATGATCCATCACATGTTGAATAAACGTTTCTGTACACAGTTCAGTCTCACAGTTTCCCACCATGATTTTACTAGGTAAAAGCGGTTTAAACTTAATGTTTCCACACATTGTAAACTGTTCACTGCCATATACGGTAAACGCTGTCGTCTTTGGCACAGAAAGACTTTCAGTGACATAAAGACTAAAAGTGAAAGTGACCGCAAGCAGCTGACCTCTGATTTCTCTTTCTCTGGAGAAATACACAAAGAAATACATGAATAAATGAGTGGAAAAAGCGCTAAACATGACCTATTGATGACCCTGACTATGATAACTAAAACGTTAGGACAGAAATATCATCATCACACAGTCAGAAGTCACTGAGAAAAGATGTTTGAACGTCCCTTGTTTTAAAATGTCTAATTAAATCCCAAACAAGTGTAAAAATAAAAAATTGAAGCAACCAGTTGAAAACATAATTAACTTAATCTTACTGTTTGTTAAATATATACTTATACACTTGGATAAATATTTGATGAAGTTGAGGATAACGCTTTTAACACTAAAGTATATAACTGCACTATCTCTCCTAATACCAGATGTGTGTGTAGGTATATCTGTCTGATTCACATGCTAACACTGCCCTCTAGTGGCATTAAGTAGAATCAAAACCCATTAAAATACATCTTTATCTTTATCCAGCTTTATTTTGTATTTTGTCCCTTGATGTAATTCTTCATAGAACCACCTTTTCCTTTAATTTCTATTCTACTAGTCTTGTGCACCTACACTGGTGCACATTTGCACATTCTTCCTTGCAGGATTGTTAAATTTTGGTGCATCGGTGGTAGAGCGCACCCTTCAGGTCCACCCACCTTTTTTTTTTTTTTTTTTTTTTTTTTTGCTGGTGTGTTTTTGTATTTTTCCTTTTCCCAATACTGATCAATATGAGCATTTGCCAGCAGACATTTTTACTTGCCAAAGCATGAAAATCTAAATAATAAAATGAACTATTCCATTAATTATCCCAGCAAACCATGTCAGTGTCTGAACATGAACATTACCAGAGGCCTGGAGCTGGCATCATTATAATCATTAATCTGCTTTTCATGCTTTAATAAGTCAAAATGTCTGCTGTCAGATGTTTATAAGTGACATGTATTTGTTGAGATCCTAAACTGTCATGTGTGCAGATTTAACTGAAATGTGAGCTGTGTCAGTTCGGCCTGATCTGGAAAACGTGCTCCAGATAAATAGCTTGAAATCTTATCCATCTCCTAACTTTGCTTTTCCACAACTTTCAATCCAATCAGCCTGGTGTGTGATCAGAAAGGCAGTTTGTTCTACCTGAGCAGGTTTATACTGGTAATGCTTCTATGATTTGGTTGTATGAGGATTTGAAATACTGTGAATTAACAAAATGACTTTATATCCATTAACTTTGGGTTTAATGAGAGGCATCCATGTTTGCTTGGCTTTCAGGCATTTTCCATATTATCGATTCAGAATTAAAACTTGACGGCTGAACTTTATTTACACGTTGGAATCTCATAATTACGAATACTCCAACGTGACATAAACGCAGCATTACTCTGAGCGGCTGGTCGACAGGTGTTTCAGGTACTTCACTTTGACGTTAAGGTTATTTATTTTATATTCTATGGATTTTGACAGCTGTGATGATTTTCTAGAGGCATGTATGTTTAAACATACATATTCACGTATGATCTCAGATGTTTATTACAAAACACAGTCACAATTTTACCAAACATTCGTGATCACAGCTTTTACACAACAAGTGAAGTTCCTTTGTGCAACACTTCCTTTTTAAAAGTTTCACTCACGCATATAGACACAGAAAACACAGAAGTCTGCTGACAAGCTGCTGTATTGTCTGACAGGTAAAGATGTATAAATCATTTTAAAAGAGTTTAAAAAAAACGTGGGAAATTAATCTTGTTTTACTTTAATGTCTGTTGATTGAATCAAGATGTGTTTAATGGATGTTTCTTATGTTGAAACTTCTCATATTCATCAGTATGACTTTTATTTTTTAGCTTTTTTTCTATGACTGTTGAGTTCCTCAATAGACTGTCTGTAAAATATTTACTGTATGTTGAATTGTATTTTCTTCAGCCTCATTTCTATTTTCAAATGTTCATCTCAGATTTAAACTCTTCATCTAGCTGAGATGGGTGTTGGTTCAACAGTCGTCACTTTGCTCATCGTTCTGATGCAAGGTTGGTAGTTACCTAATTGTACATATTTCTACTTTTTTATTCTGGGAGAATAATGTTGTGTGAATGTGCATCATCTCATACATCTGGATAAATCTGTGTTTTAAAGTAAAGCTTTGTATTTTGTCCCTCCAGGTGATTCTTGTAAAAGCTGGAAGGTGATACTTCCCCAAAGCGTTATGGCCATCGGTGACTCCTGTGTTACAGTCCCGTGTCGCTTCGAGATCCCCCAAAATCAGGAAGAAAACCTCCTCAACTGCTCCCGTGGGGGCGTTTGGAAGAAAGGAAAACCTCTTAATACACCTGTCTTCAGTGCAAAACATGTCTTCAATAATATACATGTAAGTCGTTTTCAGCAACACCTTGCTCACATACCTGAAAGCCCTCAATGTTTAGGGTCCTGGCAGACTTCGGTTTGGTTCTCCTCTTGGTGCAAAAACGTATAACGTGGCTTAAAGCTGAACCTGATGCAGAAGTAGGCCTACGTTAAAATTCAAAAAGCATCAAACAAAGTCAATATATATATTTTTATCATCGTCTCCATCGCTAACATCAAGCCGTCTAAAAAGTGTGCTGTTGGTTATTTTAGAAATTCTTCGTTAATAAGATTTGAAGTCTAGAAGAATATCTGAGCGTTGTACAGTCGCAACAGGGTTCGAAATCAAATCCTTTACACTTGATTGGACTGATACAAAGTGGGCGGGGCTCAGAGTTTAGCACTATATGACCTGAAACATAGCAAAGAAACGACTTCTTTACTTGGATTTTTTGTTTTTTCTGAGAGTTTAACAGCTCCAGATACCTGCTGGATGTGCTCCCTGCTCCTACTTATTGCTTTCAAAACTCTCTCAGGGGCATGTACCCGGGGACATAACGAAGAAGAACTGCACCACAGTGTTTTACAGCTTCCCAAACAACTACAGCGACATTTACTTCTTCAGGCTGGAGTGTTTGAACACCCTCATGTTCACTTTTACCAACGGAGTCTACATTAAAGTTCAGCCAGGTATGGAAAAGCCTCGTGTGAACATGTTTAACATAGACATCTTAACCCACAGAGTCCACTAGATGGCTCCACTCGTGCTTATAGAACAAGTTACAATATCATCACCTTCAATACTGCCCTGCATGTTATCTGATATTTGTCCTCAACAACAGACCCGTCTCCTCCTGTACTGACCTCCGTGGCCGAGACGTTAGAGGGAATCCAGGTGATAAGGCTGCAGTGTTCGGTCCCTGTACCCTGCGTCGCCTTGCCCCCCAAGTTTACCTGGTTACCCCGGGACGAGTCCAGACAGGAGCGGATACAAATACTGCAGGTGATGGATTCAGTTTTTAGTATTTCTGTGATACTGATTATGATCATGGAATTTTCTTTTGACATTATGAGGTTGCCTTTAATGAAAATGGGACAAAATGTGTTATATTGTAAAAGCAAAAACAGCAAAATATATCATTTGTAACACGCCTCCACAATGACGTTTTATGATCATTTGTCTGTGTTTTTCGGAAGCTGTTACACATCACTGTTGCAAACACTGTTTCCTGATCTGACGACAGCATAGTTCAGGTTTGACGAGGTTTAGACAACCTTGTTAGAATTAGAGCAACACCACGGTTTGGGTTAAAAAAAAACAGTTTCTGTTCAGTTTCAAGGGTTGATTGTGATCACAGGGATTAAAGCAAAAAGAAACCTGAATATTCCCCGTCTGCAATTTAGAAAACATGCATATTAAACATATATTAAGTATTTGCAGTTATTTCCACAGTTGTTTTGTATTTGTTTGTATCTGTCTCATCTGACCGTGACCAATCCAGCTTCTACATTCAGGTGTTTTCTTCCTCTCTTTATAAAGCAGAATGTGGAAGGACAGACGACCATGACTTCCACGCTGACCTTCATCGCCTCCGCCAACCTTCACAACCAGAGCGTCGTCTGTTCTGTGTCCTACCCTCTGACAAAAGGGGGCAGCACTAAGCCGTCTTCAACAACTCTGAGACTCAACATCCTGTGTGAGACTCTGACTTCAGTGTTTGTAGAGTTTCTGATATTTTACCTTGTGAAAAAGTTTCACTCTGGGTAAATGAAACCATTTAGTGATGATTCATTCATTTGCTGACATATTTGACAAGTTCTTCCTTCCTTCTTTTTATTTATTGGCCATTGATGATGAATTTGTCAGACACAATACAACACTGTTTACAACTACAGGTGACTTGTTTCAACATGACTTTACCTGAAGGGGGATTTTCTGCAGACGAAAGCTTTTCTTTATTCCAGTCAGTGTTTGAAGAGCTGAACTTGTCTTAACTTGGTGAAGTAATGAACCACTGATGTATATGACTGAACGCCGGACACAAAACGTCACTTTTACTGCATTGCAGGAAGTTGAATTGGATTTATTAGCTGCAAAAACACACATTTGTAGTTAAAACCATTCAGTGAATATGACTTTAAGGATGATTACTGAAGCACCTCCCTGATACGGAGGCTCCAGGCTGCTCATTCGCTGTTTTTTTAACACTGTATATTTCTACCTGTTTGTCCTCCAGATGCTCCCAGATCCACCGTGGCAACACTCAGTGTGTTTGGTCCTGTTCCTGAAGGCCACACGGTGACGTTCACATGTGTCAGTGATGCCAACCCTCCTGCAAGGAACTACACCTGGTACAGATATCACAATGGGAGCGTAAGAGATAACCTACTGTATTTCACTTCATTACGCTTTTATTTATTGATTTATTTCTTTG
This sequence comes from Pampus argenteus, assembly GCA_036937835.1. Classification (NCBI taxonomy): domain Eukaryota; kingdom Metazoa; phylum Chordata; class Actinopteri; order Scombriformes; family Stromateidae; genus Pampus; species Pampus argenteus. Next base: position 18,638,452 of record CM072879.1, read on the forward strand.
CTTTTTGTGTGTATGGTCGCAAAAAACCGTTCTGCTCCGTTTCTGCATCATCTTCTTTACTTATGCATGTAGTCACTGTGGTTTCAAGAGCTACAGCCATTATAATTTGGGTAAGTCAGTTTAGTTTTTGCTCTTAATGCAGCTTTAACCAAAGTATTTGCCATCTTTTCGCATCACAGTTGACCAAGACAGGTGAAGTAGACATGATGGTCCTACAGGTCACCAGGTGGGACAGCGGCTTGTATCTGTGTGAAGCTCAAAACCAAGGAGGCTCTCAGAGGTCCCAACAGGTGTTTCTTGATGTCGTCACTACTACAGATAAAAACAGTAAGTAAAAACAATAAATCAGAATTCAATAAAACCACGTTTGGCGTTAACTTTTACCTTTGACCTTTACATCTGACCTTTACATCTGACCTTTACGTCTGACCTTCACGTCTGACCTTTACGTCTGACCTTTACGTCTGACCTTTACATCTGACCTGTACGTCTGACCTGTACATCTGACCTTTACGTCTGACCTTCACGTCTGACCTTTACATCTGACCTGTACGTCTGACCTGTACATCTGACCTTCACGTCTGACCTTCACGTCTGACCTTTACGTCTGACCTTTACATCTGACCTCTACATCTGACCTCTACATCTGACCTTTACGTCTGACCTTTACGTCTGACCTTTACATCTGACCTTTACATCTGACCTTTACGTCTGACCTTTACATCTGACCTGTACGTCTGACCTTTACGTCTGACCTTTACGTCTGACCTTTACATCTGACCTGTACGTCTGATCACCGACTGAGGACATTACATCAAATAACTGTTTTCTTAACAATCTGTCGTTCTGTCATGTTTTATCGTGTCTTTCAGACAGCAGTGAGTGTTTCATATTTCCCTACATTTTATGTGGAGTTGTGGTGCTTCTCTACATCCTGACTGTTGTTGTTGATTTGTACAAGTATCAAAGGTAAGAATATACTTCCTGTGTATCTTAACTCTTCTTCTTTCTTTTTTTTTTTACACTTTAATGATTAGACGTTTTCAGTTCTTTATAATCATCCCTGATATTTTTGACTAATATTACGTCTCCGTTTGTTTATCTTCTCCTCTCAAGTCTTTCCATGAGGCTGAAGGTAAGTGAAATATTTTCACAGCCAGAGTCAAACATGACGCATGATGAATGGATGAGTGTAATCCTGTGAAACGTTCAACTCATGCCAGCGTTTTCAATTTTAAGCCTTTGAATAACATTAAACAAACCTACAGATAAGATAGATTTTTTAATTTGATTTAATGTCCAGACATCTGTTCTTCTGTTATACACAAGGTCTCATCATTGATCAGATAATTATTAATTAATTATATCAATAACAATAATTGGCTTGTAGTGACAGTGTGTGTGTTTAGCAGCTAATAAAGATAAAATCGATAAACATCAAATTAATTGACAACTATTGTGATAATTGTATTGAAATCGTTAAAATGATCTGTTTCCAGCTTCTTAATGTGAATATTTTCTTTGGTCCTTTATGACAGTAAACTGTTTGTTTTGTGGAGACACATCATCAACGTTTAGGTTTTAAAGACCAAACAACTAATTTATCAATCAAGAAAATAATCAACAGATTAAAAATATGAATTAGTTGTATATATATATATATATATATATTTATCAGTATGAGTTGAATACTTGAGTGAAACTGTATCACACAGCATTAGGTAATTATTAGGTAATCCCCTCACTGCACCCCTACAGTAGAAAATGATTAATGTTTACTTCCTTAATGTTCTTCTTCTTCTTCTTTTTTTTTCTTTCATTCTTGACCACATTACACAGTAATGAACTTCAGCCGTGGTGTCTGATATCGTTTTACATCCTGTACATGTCAAATGATTGCATTCAGAGTTGCTTTTAGCAGCTTTTATTCAACTTTCCTAAACCTATAGTCAGCATTTCTAACTTTTAAATGTTAATTCTACGTCTATTCTTGGTTGTCAGCGTCTAACAGCTTCTTAAACTAAGATTTATTTACTTAGCGGATAGAGCAGAAGGAGGATCACCCCTACACGGAGCTGAGGAGGTGCAGGGTCTCCTCTGACTATGACCAACTCCAGGTATCTGCAAAGCACTGTTTGGATATATCTGAAGTGATCGTGATCTTCTGTGAACAGTAGTTTATTTCTTATCAGTGTTATTCAACTCGTAATCTCTCTTTTCATGTGGTTTATGTTCATGTGCCTGCTGCAGCCTAAAACGCAGTCGCCTCCTGACGCTCCAAACTACGAGAACTCCTCCGCCCTGCAGGACAGTCACAAAAACCAGCCGCTGCCAAAACGAATATGAAGTCATGTGTTTAAGTTTGCATCAAAGTGCTGTGTATTAATATGGTTAAGTGGCATAGCGCAGTATTTAATCCCAGTCTTTTCCTACCTGTCGATGCTGGTTTCATTGTAGCTTTGTTTAGCTTTGTTAAGTCATTTTATGTGTTTTTAAATGTGAAGGATGCTTGATGTGCCTTTGAGTCTCTTCCAGTGAGCTATGATGGATTAAGGGGACATGTAAGAGGAACATAAACACTTTAAGAGGTTAAAGATCCCTCAAATCCAACCAAAATATCCCTTTAGCTCACTGGTGCAGCTCTGACGCTTAAACAGTAAGAGATGTCGTATAGTAAACACTGGAAGTTAGGAGGTTATAAACATAAAATCAAAGTTTGCTGTGCTTGAGTTTCCCCACAGACTACATTCATGATTTTAGCCTGAAGGAGCTTCTGTATGAACATGATTGTTGCCTCGTTTATCTCATTTATTTATTTAAAAAAACAATAAATAAAAACCTTGAAATGTTGTCTGCAAAGTGAAATTTAGTTCACATGAACATGAACATGAACTTTAACCCATGACACAATGACATGTTAACATCCACAGACATGTTTCACCTGGAAGAAACTATGTTCAACATCTATCGTGACACAAAGAAACATAAAAAAACCCTTTAAATAATAAGAAAAGAGAAAACACACGAGCAGAAAAATGAAATATTTTGAGCTATTATGGTAAAACATTAACTAGGTGTGAGAAAAAAAAGTAATATAACTGTATATGTGATGATATGAACATCCTGGAAATAAACCAAAGATGAGATCAGAGGTATGTCAAGGTTTCAGACAAGGTTTCACCCAACTCCCACATCCTCATGAAATTCCACAGCCAGCGTTCGCTTTGATTTGATGCTTCATTTATCGTCCACAGAGACATCTGACTGTTGTCTGGCTGCCGTGCTGAATCTCTGCCTGATGTGTAACTGTTTAGTCTGTGAGGCAGAAACCAGGCGGCAGACAGATCAATCGTTCATTTCATGCTTTATTAGTTTTGGCATTTGTCACTTTTTTCATTCTTTGCTTACAAACTTCTGCATTCCTCATATTCCTCAGAGGAAAGAAGAAAGGAGTAGAAAGTATACACAGATATACAGAAAATTATGACTCAGCTGGGACTAACAATGAAGGCTATTGAGGACAAGCCTCCCTGTAGCTCCTCCTACCACACACACACACACACGTGGTCATACCCATAACACGTCATTTCTCATGACAAAAGAAGAGCAAGCGACAGTTATGCTCCATTGATGCCAGACGCCATCTGTGATTTGACACACATCAGCATTTCAGGACGAAAGTTATCAAAAACATTTCATAAGAAGCAGGAAATTAGTAGTTTCTTGGAAACTCTGCAACTCCCACATTTAATTGTAAATTCACTTTTTTTTTTTTGCTGAAACTGTTTTTTAGAGAATCTTAACGTTTTCTTTAAATTTCCACTTAGGCACGATAACGACTCAAAACACGTTGTTGTTGTTGTTGTTGTTGTTGATATGATTCAAAGTGAATAAAATGAATGGATATAAACTGTTTGCTTGCAGGTTTTTGTGTTCTGACTCACTGCAGATTTTAAAACACAGAAATCACTTTTCAGGCAGCTGTGACTCCCTGAAAAACTCCAAATGAAAGTCTGAAAAATGTCATTTTCTGTTTATAGAAACGACCAGTGAGATAAACCAAATATCACAATTAAAATAAAATAATAATATTATAAACAAGCTACTGAGAACTTACTTCTTCTGCCATATTCAGCTTTTTCCTTCATTGGAGAAATTCTTTGTTTACTTTTATCATCTTTTGTATTATTATTGTTTATTAATAGTTTGTGTGTGTTTTTTTTTCTAGTATCACCATCATTTCTTCTTTTTTTTTTTACTTCTTTTATATCAAATGTGTACACACAAAAAGTTGGGGGTCGGCTGTCCACCACTGTGGGCGTGATGACTCAGGTATGACTCAATAACGGTGACGCTACAAAAGGGAACTTTTACATTTGTCCACACACACGCACACAAACACACGCACATGTTCAGTACAGTGAAAACACACTGTGTGTTGGAGGTTTGTGTACAACAACAGCAGCAGCAGCAAAAAGATGAAATGTAAGTGTGTTTATGTTACTTTTACAGAGATGTGTGATATTATGGGTGTGTGTATGTGTGTGTGTGTGTGTGTGTGTGTAGAGGAGGGGTGCTTTACAACACGTGGTCTTTATCACGTGTAGTAAAGCACCTGAATGAATGAATGAATGAATGAATGAATGTGTAAGTATATGATATTTGTGGCTGGAACATTTAAATTTAAAGTGTTGTACATGTAATAGTAAATACATATAATATAATAATATATGTACATACTGGATGACTGGATCAGACTACTACACGATATTTTGATGTTTTGAGATGATCCGTCGATCACATAGACATGTAAGCACAGTTTATGAATGAATGAAAGTGAACCAGGAAGCGTTTATGCTCACAAATACAAATGATGTAATTCCTGACATGTCTGCCATCATATAGTTTGAATTTGACCATAAATAACATCTGGATCTATATGTCTGAGATGATTAGTTGATAAATATTAAACAAAAACCTGGTGTGTGTTTGTTTGAAAGAGTTCGGTAGTGACGTCACTGATTGCGTAATTTCCCCATTGTGACTTACAGTAATGTAGTTTGCACAGTCACTGTTGTGGGCTACATGATGCCTGTATCAATATATTAATCAATACCATGTCAGGCTTGTTGCTGATATATAAGGAAGAAAAACGCACATTGTTTATATAAATGTCACATCAGCATCTCTGTGTAACTGTAATGTAATTTAAAGCTGAAGTTATTGATATTTTATACGTTTACTGCACTTGCAGACATGTCTAAACATGATCCTGATGATGTGAGGGTCTACAGTTCAGGGACACTTGATGCTGGTCTCATAATGATTTCATAGAGTTCACATTTTTGTCAGCTTAAGAAGCAAATCTTCACACGTTCACTTACATATTTAATGTGGTTCCTCGCTGCTTTCTGAAATAACCATGTTTAAAAGTTTCGCTTGTGGTTTACCAAGTTCCTAGAAAGTTAGACGGTCTGTCGGTTGGCTCGGTGGGTTGTTGTAGGGCATAAACGGGGCAGACAACATCTGTCCAGAAGTTCAGTTGAAGTTCGTGAGTGTAGAAATGTGTCAGAGAAACACGGGAAACTCCAACGCAGAAGCTGACTCAGCAAAAATAAAAAATAAAAAAGGACACAAATGAGAGTTAGCAGTTTTCTCATGAGCTGTAATGCTGTTTGAGCATTTTTTTTCTGCCAAATAAGTGACTTTTCTGTGCTGGAGGCTGTTTTTTTTTAATTTGCTGATGTATTCAGTAAATTTTCCAGCAGTCATAAAATCTTAATCCAACTGTCTTGTTTGTGTCCTTGGCTGACTGAAACACCATTATGGAGTCAACAGCTGTTGTCATTTAGGGCTGGATTACGAGTGTTTGGTATTAAAACGGCAGAAACTTTCTTACTACTGCAGTTAAACCTCAATGTTTGAGGCAGAAAGTGAAAGGTCACACTTCCAGATGTTATCTGACATCACCTGTCTGCCCCGTTTCCAGACCGTCTTTCTTCTTTTTTGTTTTTTTTTGTATGACTCACAGCTAGACGCACATATCATCCAGTATTTAGTTTTCTGCTGTATCGGAGGATTATTTTCTCACTACACCAGGATGCAGCTGCCATGTGACCCTGAACAGGAATAAACAAGAACTGATTAAACATATGCGATGCTGTGAGGGGGCGGAAAATTTACCACAGAGATTTTAAAGCAAAGAAAACACGAACAGGATGCTACGTACGCTGATGTGTGGTATGATTGTCACACGGTGGTACTTTTGCCCTAAACATAACTTACTGAAGACATCCTGATAAACAACCAGCTTCCTGTCATAAACATGATGTGATTTTAAAGCTTTTCGTGCATCACAGGTCATTTTCAGGCCTCTGTGTAATCAAGGCATTTATAACATTTGAATGCAACTCACTTCCTCTTCTTCCTCATATTTTAAATGCTTTCAGATAACATCCATTAATACATTGAGATAACATATCATTAAATAATATCCATGTGTTGTGCTTTACAGAAAAAAAAATGTTTCCCTTTGTGGTCACTGTGACCTTTTAAAGCAAACTCACTGCTGTTGGTCTCTGCGTGGTAGTAAAAGTGTCTCTCTGAAGAGCCTGAGGCGTCGGCCTGGTGATGTCACCACATTGAAATTAATGAGTTTCTATAGCGACAGGAGGCCCACGGCATACCTCTCATTCCTTAAGTCTGATCTGGCACTAACAGACACTTCACTTCTTTGTTGCCTTGGGTTATGGGGAGACAAAAGCTAATCTAGGTTATTTCCTGAAATAGTCATCATTGTTGATAAAGTACCTGAGAGGAACATTTAAAAGGAAAAGCCGAGACCAAACAAACCACAGATGATTCGGAAGTATTATTCATTCATTTAGAGCGAGTTAACAGTTCAGGATGAAAAGAGGAACGGATGATGATGACTGGATGAGTCTTCACCCTGCAATAAACGCAGTATGATGTAATCAGACATGGAGGCCTGTTCATTCACTGTATGGAAGCTGCTCACACAGCACATTCACCAAAAAACAACTGTGATACTTTAAAAACAAAATATAATATAACAGGAAAATAGTCAGTCAGTGTCTGTCAGATAAAACCAGTGTGTTTATTTGGGCTTTATGGTAAAGTATTAATGTCCACAGATCTGTAGCCTGGTGAAGTTTAATGCTATCAACCTACTAGAATACAGAAAGTTGTAGAAACAGAGCAGAATTGTCCTTTAATACACGACGATGTATCATGAGCTGTTTTAAATGAAATAATCTCAGAAACTTCAGCCTGATCAGAGGAAAAACATTATGATAACTATGCAAATGTTGAGTGACCCAGAAATCTTTCTGTCTGTTTCCTCGTCGTATGCACACATTCAGCCACATTCAGCCGCATGTACGTTAACAGTAAATCAGTCTGTGAGCTGTTCTGGCCGACCTGGAAACTCAAATCTGAACTGCTGCGTTCATCATTCAGTTCATGTCTGGGTCACAGGAAGAACCGACAGAGATGTTTCTCTTTGTCATACATGCTGAAAGTTAAAGGGCTGAAACGTCTAACCCGGTACATTTTTTTGTATCTTTTTCTTACCTTTGCAGTAATTCATGACTTTTGCCCTTGTCTTCTCCACCTGCTGCTGTTGGCTGTGCTGTTTGTGAATTCATCATCTCATCCCATTCAGAGCGCCGCTCTCTGCAAAATGTTTCGATCAATGATCCGTCAGGCGTACATGTTGATGAGCTTCCCCAAAAAGCTCCACGACTTGGTGAGAGTTTTATTAAGCAATATTTATATCCATAAATGCATTATTACATCGTACAATTATACAGTATGTCTTTTGTTTACACTCTTTACACTGTGTTTGTTAGAGTAGATATTTTCTCTTATGTTGCATGATTTAAAACAACACTGCAAATAACTATTAATCACATCATCAATTCATTTGTTGATTATTTTCTTGATTAATTGATTTAGTTTTTTTTAGTCATGATTAGTCCTCCATACAACCACAAAAGGGTCGTGACCTAAAGACATATTCTTTGACTAATATAAAGAGAAAGTGATCAATTTAATGGAGCCTGATTGATCATAAATATTGATTTAAGGTGGAACTTTCTGTGGTTTAAACTGTGTGTATTAGTTAAATGTAACTTCTGCTTCTTACCCAACAGACAGATGATGAATTCGTAAACTTAGTTGCTATGGGAAACAGGCTGGACAGTCTTCCTAACATACAACACACTGCTGCACATTTAAGTTCACTGACGGTAACGTTTCTGCAGTCAAATCATTCTTCTTTTATTTATTTTTTATCATTATTGTAGAAATATTTTGTAAGTAAAAGTCTTTCTCTTCCTTCTCTTTGTCTGTACAGTTGAATGAGTCTCTCTCCCAGCTGTATGTGTACACTCAGTCCTTCAAACTGCATGCTGATTGGTTAAAAACAGCCAAAGAAAATGTCAGTTTGCCCTCCCATGCAGCAGAGGGCACCAGCGTTCACCTGCTGCAGCTATCCAACCTCATCAAGACATCGCTCCACCAGGTGAGAGGACCAGTAGGCTCGGTTGGGTTATATAAAGGATAATTACACCCAAAATGAAAACCTAAATAGGAACTTCTTCCTCGTGAACATTAGTTGATGTTAATTTCTGTTTTCTGTCTTTAGATCAACGAGGAGGTGCCTCAGCTGCCTCCTCCCTCCCTCCCTGTCGTCTCCACGGCCTTCGACGCGCTCAGGTTCTCCGCTGAGATCTTTGAACAGTTAAAAGTCTTCAGTATCTGGTCGAGACGTGTGTTGAATGTTCAGAAAAAATCCCACTGCTCCAAACATTAAGCACCTCGACCTTCTTTTAAAACGTTCATAGTTTAGTTTGAGATGCTGGCATTTCAGTTTAGCTATTGGTAATTTGTTATATTTAAAAAAATATTTATATATTATAATATTAATGTTTTAAATATTAAGGTTTCCTCGTTTGTAGAAGGAGGGTCGCTGTTATGAATTTGCTATTTATTTGTATTTGTATTTTTAGGGGTGTGAGGAAGGCGTTTTTACAACTTGACATTCAGCTGAACGGTTCACACACACAAACTGGACTTTATTCTAACATACTCACCTGGAAAACTTGTGTTTATTTCCACTGAAGTTTAATTATCTAAATGATCTACATTGACGGTTTGTTACTGTATAAACTCCACGTCTGCTGCTGACACGCAAACACTCGTTTAGAGCTGCGTGACATGTGACGTTCCTCTACATGTGAACTGAAGTAACACTGAGCAAGCTGCATAATGTCAGCATGATGACATGTGGCCACAGACAGATGATCCTCACACACACACACAGACACACGCACACGCACACACACACACACACACACACACACACTCACACACACACACACACAGACAGACAGACACACAGACACTCACACACACACACACACACACACAGACAGGCAGACACACACACACACAGACAGGCAGACACACACACACACACACACACACAGACAGGCAGACATTCCCTGTAACTCAATGACTAATGATCCAGTGTGCAGCTGAGGCCTAGATCTGCATCCCAGAGGGGATCTGGGTGGGTGGGAGGAAAAATGTTGTTTGACTGGAGAAAGAAAGAAAGAAAGAAAGAAAGAAAGAAAGAAAGAAAGAAAGAAAGAAAGAAAGAAAGAAAGAAAGAAAGAAAGAAAGAAAGAAAGAAAGAAAGAAAGAAAGAGTCTGTATACAGAGAGTGACAGGTGATAATTTGTTGACTGGACAACATCTGTGTTGTTTTCTGCACATTAATGAGACAACAACCGTTATGACACAAGGCTGCTCTAGAGCTGGACCCTTTGACCTTTGACCCTTTGACCCTTTGACCCTTTGAGCAGATGTACATTTGGTTATGATGCATGAAACTGATTTTATTAAGACCAACATAGTATTTAACAATCCAGCAACTGTAAAATCATTTGAACTCTTCATCGTTTGAGGAGACTGAGTGAGTGAGTGAGCGAGTGAGCGAGTGAGTGAGCGAGTGAGTGAGTGAGTGAGTGAGTGAGTGAGTGAGTGAGTGAGTGAGTGAGCAAGTGAGCGAGTGAGCGAGTGAGTGAGTGAGTGAGTGAGTGAGCAAGTGAGCGAGTGAGCGAGTGAGTGAGTGAGTGAGTGAGAATGACATAATTAAACAATGACAGTAAAACAGCTGAGCTGTCTCACTTATTGCAGTTTCTGACTCAAAATCAGCTGCATTTTGAATTGAAGCGGCGTTAAAGGGTTAAAATGCCCTTAACACCACAATACAGGAACAACATATACTTTCTCACTCTCTCTCACACACACACACACACACACACACATTTTGGGATCCGCCCCACAGTGCAGTAGCAGAGGGAGGACAGGGGGAGGAGTGGAGGTGAGGACAGACTCCTTTGGGATAAAAGTTGCAGCAGACATGCAAACGTGTGTTTGGAAAGTTTCCTCGCTGACCGCAAACTACAATAAGTCAGCTGCAGGAAAGAAGACTGAGTGTGTCTCAGATGAGGATCTGTGGAAGATTTCCTGACAGGTGCACCTGATAAATGAAGAGCAGGACGTAAATATTTACTGGACAGATTTCTTACAGAGAATCAGCGACGTTCAACTGAAACAAAGCTGCAAAATGACAGTAAGTTGACGCTGGTGCAGAAAACAAACTTCCAGAAAGCAACATCCAGAAAACTTCTGGACTCAAACCATGTCAGAATATAAACATAGGTACATTAATACTTTTATTTTAAATTTCAATTAATTTACCTTTTAATTTGCTTATGTATTTATTACAGTACAAGCGTGACACAAAGGGCATAAGATTCATACATTCAGTTCATCATGCTATGACAGTACTGCCAATAAGTGCCTCATTATGTACATAGTTTGTATATATTTTTTATTTTTTATGAGTGTTTATTCCGTCATGCTTTTGTATCAGTAATTATTGGTACAGTTTACAGTGTCTATAACAGCATATAAAGCAGTGACATGGACGTTTTAACTCATGTATGTAATTCTTATTAACATGAACTTGTCATATCTGATTGTTAACTTAAATTTGTTGGGTATTGTTTTTATTTTTATTTTTTCTTTAATGTTATTAAATAGTAATAAATTACAATATATTTATATACCGATGGTGTATTTTATACATTATGTTGATTTATTGTTGTTTATTGGAAATGTCGTGCTAGCTCTCATGCTAAAAGCTATTTTAGCTGGACAACATTTCATTTGTGAGCCAGTGCTGACAGAAGTGTGTAGGACCCCATACACTCATTCATCACATGGGTGTTTGTGGTCTGCAGAGGTCCATTTTCCATGTAGAGGACATAACTGGGACATCACACACACACACACACACACACACACACACACACCAGGCAGAACATGTCCAACCTTGTGTCTTACATAACCTGAGCGTTCGGCCAGGCGTCCAGCAGAGAAGTTGTTCTGGACTGGCTGAGACTTAATGTCACGTCCTCTAAACCCGAGCGACTCTGAGCTCGTCAGCTATGCTGCTCACTGAATATTAACCCTCGAACCCCTGATGCTCCACAGTCTGCAGCTGAGCTGAATCTGACTCTACACATGAAAAAATATGAAGGTTCACGTCTGTGGTTTAAACAATTTCACGCATTCGTTCTGATGTTTTGATATTAAATATTTGTCTAATAAGTTTTTTATTTCCTACCGGATTAAAGTCATTTTGATTACATTCATTTCAATACTTTTTTTTAAAATTTTTTTATTGCTTTTAAATTGATTTTTAGGACTGATGATTAGAGTGTTTCTGAACTTATACGTAATAAACCTTCTTTATACGTGCAGAGATTCCTATACTATAATCACTATAATATGCATAAATGTTAAATCACTCGTTTTTTATTTGAGCTGCAAAAAACTGCATTTAAAGGCAGAGTAATAAGCCAATAGGATCTAGAATAAACAGCACAAACACAGAGATGATTAGAGGTCAGTTTCCACCTGAAGGATTGGCTTTGACCATATGACCCAACATGTACCGCTGCTGCAATAAACACCTTCAATTTATCAGATTCTGCGTCATTTGTTCAGATTTTCATTGCCAGAAAAAATGTGCACAGATGATCAAGTCCACAAGTACGACATCGTTCTCGTCTTTGTGACTGCTGGTGTGAACGAAGCCTGAGTTTTCGCGGTATCTGTGTTGAGCACGTTCACGGTTCGGACTTGTTCTCTAATGAGCTGTAATGAGATGCCTCCAATGTCTGGATGTACGGTGACACCAAATCCCTGCCTGGACCCCAGGGTGCCAGCTGGTGTGGAAACATCCACCAGACAAAACAAAGATCAGTGTGTGTGTGTGAAACTATTAAAAGACATATGTATACCCAGCATCACCATGGCAACAATCATCACTGCACCAGCTGGGGTGTGTCCTTCTAAAAAAACACTGTGAAAGATACCACCTGTATGACTAACTCATCACTTACACTGTAAACGTGTTCGGTGGGGATCTTCTATATGGACACCTGATTGTTTTAAGACTTAAAAAAGTGTGAATTTATCCTTTAATGTTATCAGTTACATCTGAGTTGGACCTTTGTCACCTTTGTGTCTGTGTGTTCAGCCTGCAACGAAGCTTCTGGACGAGATGTGCCATCTGACGGCTCAGTCTCTGACAACAATGGACACGTCGGAGCACTTCAAGGTGCTAAAGCTGCTGGGTGAAGGCTCGTATGGAAAAGTCATGCTGGCTGTGCACAGGAAGCGAGGTGAGGAAGGAAACTAAAGCCTGTTCATATTATCGTACATTTCTTTAATCAATCTTTAATCTTTCCTTTTTGTCCTCCAGGTACTCCGATGGCTCTGAAGTTCTTCCCTCGTGAGTCCACCTGTCTCTTCTCTTTCCTGCGAGAGTATAACCTGTCTCTGTCATTCTGTACCCATCCATCCCTGACCAGAGCTCTGGGAATCGCCTACTCAACGCCTTCGCACTACGTCTTCGCTCAGCAAGCCAGTCTCTTCGGTGACCTCTATGACGTCATAATACCCGAGGTTATTACTTATATTGATTATATTTCGTCTGTTTTGTTAGTGTTTCTTACAGCTCTTGGAAGATTTGGTGTTACTAATGTTGAGATGGTAAAGATTTTTCTGCCACACATGTTGTCAAATCACTTCATTCATTCATTCATTCATTCATTCATTCATTCATTCATATACTTTCTCCACAGGTCGGTATGGACGAGAACTGTTGTCAGCGGGTCGTGTCCCAGCTGTGCGGTGCTCTGTCCCATCTACACTCTCTTGGTTTTGTCCACAGAGACGTCAAGCCAGAGAACGTCTTCCTGTGTGACTCCTCCTGCCGCTGGGTCAAACTGGGAGACTTCGGCATGGTCGGTATAAAAGTGTTGTACCACTAACATGTCAGTCTATTCTGTAAATAACAGTATATAGTATTGGTAAATATGGTAAGAGTTAATAAAGCAGAGACAGTATATTTTTGTATATAACCTTGCAGCAACTTATCAATTACATTATATCTGTACGTTAGTCAAAGTTTGTCTTCTGTGACATTTGCAAATAATCGTTTATCCTCAGGTGAAGGCCAGGGGCACCAGGGTCCCAGAGGTCTGGTACAGCTCGCCTTACTGCACCCCTGAAGCCGAAGTCGCTCGAGGAAATGAGGACAGCTGGACGGGTATGAATGACGGGAATGATGGCGTTAAAGAGGACAAAGAGAAGAAGAAGCGGGCGAGACTTTGGGTGTCTGTGGAGCCCAGCACTGACAGCTGGGCCTTGGGGATCCTGACATACGCCATGCTCACTGGCAGTCATCCCTGGGCGGAGACAGCCAGCGATTGCCAGTCATACCTGAAATATCAGGAATGGTTTGACAGAGCAAAAGGTCCCGATGACGAACTGGACGTGTGGGCAGAGCCACAGGGGGAGAGCATGGACTGTGCAGAACTTGGAAAGAAAGACCGGCCTACCATAGCGCCCCATTTTGCCTGTTTCACCTCACTGGCCTGCTCCCTCTTTCAGTCGCTCCTCAACCCGAGGCCGCAGCTTCGCGGACGGCCCGAGGACGCGTTGAGTTACCTCGGAGGGGACTGGATGATGGAGAAGGAGAGAGTTCGACTGGAGGAGGAGAGGAAGAAGAGCAGAGGGAAAGGAGCCATCAGGAATATGAAAGAGATGGAGGGTAGAGGAGAGCGTTAAACAGAGACGATTCACTCTGTTGACTCTTGGTTACCTTTATCATAATCTCAAGGTTTTCTTTATATTTATTAAAACTGTCGACGTTACTTCACAAAAACATATCTTTGGCTTTTGTTGTTGGGTTTATAGCACTTATCAAGCAAATATGCTCATCTGGTTAAAGCTTTTCAGATTTGATAATAAGCTTTTTTTATATATATATGACTGTTCATGTCTTTGATAGTTGGACAAAATCAATTAATTAAAAATATCGTTAGTTGCAGCCCTGCAGAAAGAATATGAAAAAAAGGCCCATTTCATCATCAGATCATAATCACGCTGATATTTGCATTAGATTCGTAACAGACTAGACGAGACAGCCTCTTTTCTGTTGTTTTCTCTGTGAACCATCAACTCAGATTTGGAGGGAAATGAAGTTGTTGAGTTGAAGCCTTTTCGAGTCTGACGGCAGGTGACAGAACAAACGAAACGCTGGCGAGTTTATCCGCTTCAAACACGAGCAAGTTTGGAAAACTTTGTTCAATTAAACGCAACATTACGGGAAATCTGGGTTTTTATTTTTATTTATTTTGAGAAACTGTAGCCGACACTGTAGTTGTTCATATCACGGTCTGTACTACGATATTAATGTGTTCTTTAATATAATTTAATATGGAGCTTCTTCACATTCAAAATGAATAGAAAAACAACAGAAGACTGTCTCAGCTGCACTTCTGGGGATTATAGTAGTGCTGTAATGCTATCATGTCCTGTATCTATATTTGGGTCTAGACATCAGAGTGTTCAATACGTCATAGGCTATCAACTGCAGCAGTGCCCAGTTTATACAGCTACAAACAAGCCTGTGTGTACATTCGACTTCTTGAAATGGTAATAAATGCTTTAAAACCAGCAGATATCAGCCTATACAGTATATACAGTAATTTGTCATAGGAGGTTTCTGGTTTATACAGCCATAAACAAAATAAATTGTATCAGTTATGAATATTTTAGTTATGAATATTTTAGTGCACTTATACATTTAGATAATGTGAGTCAGTGTTTTAGCATCAGCAGCACTTATAGCTGTTTATTTTAGCACTTTGTACATAATCATGAAATGCCGTTTTTTTCTTATTTTATATGTTGAAAATGTTTCTTAAATCAAATATTAAGTATATCATACATGTAACTGTAATAAAACAGTATTTCATTACCTTGTGAGGTGTTTCGACATAATGTACATTAAAGTTGTATATTTATGTAACAGATAAACATTAAATGCAATAAAGACGTGTTGTTGTTGTTTTTTAAAGACTTGGTTTAATTAATTAATCATCTAATGTTTTTACTGCTACTACTCAAAATCAGCAAACAAATATGTTGTTCTTAAAAAAAACATGCTAATATCTCAGTAATGTCTGTGTAAGATCATACAACGGTGCAAATAAATCACACACACACACACGCACACACGCACACACACACACACAGTGGAGCGCTTCCCCAGATGTTTTCAAAAATAGATCCCTGGTCGTTAATTTGAACCTTTCAGCAGCACCATGTATGTGCCGCGGCCCACAGCTCTGACCCCTCACAGGCCGACAAAGTCACACACTGAACAACACAGTTTCACATGAATGTAACACAGGAAAACAAATAAATATATAAACAAAGAGTACAAACACAACTGTGTATTTTAACCCAGACTATGACTTTAACCCTAAACCTAACCCGGCCAGATCTTAACCACAAAATCAAAACATAGTTATTCATCTGATAAAAGCCATTTAATGGATATTAATCAAATCCCTGGTTTGCAGAAACATTGATTATTTTGGTTATTGGTTCAACTTTTAATGTTTATTTTAAAAATGTACTTTATCTTTGTTAAAAAGGGAAAGTTGTGGTCGTATCATACAGATACTTCTGCTACAGGAAGTCTTGTGGTCATTTTAATCTTCTTTTCATCTGGTTGTAAAGATCAAAACAAGGAATTTGTAATAATAACACATAAAACCAAACATTTAAAAGGCTCTTGAATACATTCTTTGTTTTTATGGCTTCGCTGTTGGTTCAAGTTTCTCTGAAAACTTCAAAAGCAAAAAAGCGACCGTGAGCGACTCTAACCTTTGACCTCTGACCCCTCCATCCCCGCTCCACCCTCCGCTTACCCCAACAACCGCTTCAATCAGTCTATCAGCTCCTGCTTTTAACCAAAAACCAGCTCTTGGTATTATAAAGAGATCATCTGCTTGGAGGAATTACTACAAGTTATCTCACTGACCGTCCTGAGCCAAAACTCATGAATTAGCTCGTTAAGGGGAGACACTTTGATTATCGTGTCACAGACAGCTCTGAGGGGGGGGGGGGACTATTCCCATCCCAGCTGCATTCCCGACATTTCACCCGATATGTCGCATTAACGCTATGTGTCTTCGGTATGCCAGCGTCGAGTAACAAGTGTGGAAAGAAAGACTAGAAGGCGAGAGGACAGATCATAAATATGTCATGTAGTTTAAAAAGCAGTAATAAAAAGGCAATTTACCACTAAAAATGCAGATTTCACCCAAAAGCTACAAAAATATTAAAGCAATATACTGTATTTATCCAGAGTTTATATAAATGTACACACACAGTAGCTGCTATTCAAACTATGGTGTTGCCTTCAGGTGCTGCTAGAAAGATGAGAACTAAACATTTAAATGGTGATAAATGGAAATTGGTTTACTAGAGTGTGGCAGGGTTCAGTTTCACAGTTTCTTTTGGGCCGAGACACAGATTTAAAGGAAGCAATGCCAGCGTTAATAATCGTTATTAATGTGAGTACAAGTGACTGGCTACGAGTTTCTGTGTATTTCTGCCTTCAGATAAACGTGTATCAGTGTTGTTGTGTATTACCATATTGAAATAATGGACAAAACTTTCAAGATCCGAGTTGTAATAAACTGTAATTATGCTTTAATTTTCTCTCTGGACCAGTTGAACTTCACTGAGATCAGTATAAATTCCTCTTAGAGCTACGTCTGTTTCACATTTCATGGTAATTCATCGAATATTTGTCAAGATATTTCCATCTTTGCAGTTTTGACTTGGAACAAACTCAGATTCCCATGAAGACATTTGCATCTCCGGTGTTGGGTACATGTCGTTTCTTCTCTGGGCACCAGCTCTGCATAGTTCTCATTACAACTTGGAGCCGGATAAAAAATGTAGTTCCCTTATGATTTTATGAAGTGCTGATATATGTAGCTGAACTAAGATTAGACTTTGTGATCCAAGTGTTGGACAACTAGACTGTCAGTCTGACTCAGTAGAGAAGTGATGCTGATGATTCACTATTACAGATTCACAGGTACATCTTTACATCTTTGTGGTTCAGGTAACAGATGAGGAGGTGACCCAGATCAGAAGAGGAAGAGGAAGAATAAACAAACATCAACTCAGTAATAGATGGTCCTCCGTTCACATATGGCACATTCAGATCAGGTTTACACACGTCTTTCAGCCTACCGACGTGTGATCTGACGTTTTAGGTAACCTAGACGGATGCCAAAAGGCTAAAACGGCTTCAGAGGTGAAGAAAGGCAACAAGGAAATCAGAGGAAGACGAATCGTGTCCCTGTTGAGGTTTCCTCTTCGTGCACTCAGTCTGCCCGTCCAGCTGTCAGTCACTTTCTGTTTCTGTCTGTCAGCAGAGCTAAAAGCTACCTCGATGAGGCTCGATGAGGCTCGATGAGGTCATGCTCGGACCTCACGCTGTATTTCTTACCTCCTAACTACCCTGCTCCTTACAGATGACATAATGGTGGGATATTACAGGCCTACAGTAGTCACAGAAGAGGTACCTAGATCCTTTATTTAAGTCATTTAAGTAGTTTAAACGTGTCTGATATGATATATTCAATTCATTTTAAGGTGGGACACAGAATTCAAAACTGTACAATTAAAAGATTTAAAAAAAAAAAAGTCCATATTTATTCTCTCTGGGGAAATGCAAAATACATAAAGGGTTAAATGTGGCTTGTATTTAATTAAAAATCAGCAAATTATTAAATCTAAAATGTTGTTGCATTCATTACAAGTCATTGAAATCTTGATGGTCGACTCTATCTGCCCTCTGAAAACTTCATTAATCAATTATCAAGCTTTTTATTTTTAATCAATAATCATTAGATTTGTGGTTGAGACACCAGTTATTAAGGAATATTTTATATAGATTTAAATGAACAATCTGCTGTTACACACATGACTAAAGGGCTTTAAACTGCTGAGTCAGGATATATTTATCTCAAGCTGCATGGACACATTGAAGAGTTGATTGTTTTACAGTGTTTGGGTTGTGAACTGCTTGTCCAGGAGATATAAAGTTGTTTTTTGTTGATGGTTTATAACATCAGGGCTTTGGCGCCACCTGCTGGTTCATCAGTTCAAATTAAACTTATTACATATATTATATAGAACTATTGATGACGTTGCTTTAATTAGTAAAATATAAAAGACGAGTCTTCCTTTGAAAGGATTTATTGCCTCTTTCTCATTAAATCAGTCATAAACAAAACTGTTAGTCCAGTGATTTTACATCCAGGGTGGAATGAGTGAGAAACGGGACACACGTTTATAGTTCAACCAGCAATACGAGCAACGTAAACACAACACACATATCCAACATCGAGATATCAACCAGCCGCGTATCTCAATGCCAATTAAATACAGTCCATGTGATTTAATCACAGTAAAATCTATGCAAACAAATTAATTCACAGTCAGGAAACGTGAGAAAAATGACAAATCATTGTTCTGTAAACTCACAATCAGCCTTTTCAGCACAATTATTAACATTTCATATGCTGCCATTAAGACATTCATCAGATGAAATAAGACAATCAATACATTTTGTTTTTCCGTGTTATCGGTTCAGTAAAAAAAAAAAAAAAAAGCATTTTGATTTAATTTTATAGTCTGAATATTAATCAGATGACACTCAGTAATGTAATAATTTAAAGGGAAAAGTTCACCAATTTGGAAAATATGAACAAACTAGGTTTAATTAGTGATAATTGGTGAGCTTTAGAGATGCTACCAGGAAGATTTTGGTTTTTTGCAGTTAGAACGGCCCGTTTCATGCAAGCTGTGAGATCATTTCTTCTCAACACCACACTCACACACATGTAGAGAGTGACATTCATTTGTGATCCGCGTGTCACCAGGCCTCTGGCTAGCTGTTTCCCTCTGTTTCCAGTGTTTATGCTAAGCTAAGCTAACCAGCTGTAGCCTATATTTAAGACGTGAATAAGAAAGTCAGACTATTTCTGACCAAATCTTCGCTTATTCACCGTCAACCTTCGACTGCTCTGCAGCGTTTTACAGCTTCTCATATTTCATTTATGATTTCTTACATTAATGCAACATATTTAGTATCAATGGTTATTAGTTCACCACAGGGCTGTTTTAAAAGCCTCATGATCATTTTGTAAACATGAAAAAGCAGGTAAATCAGTCTGTTTTCTCTTCACAGCTTCCCTCCGATCTGACGACGTCAAAAACACATTTCAAAGAGGCCTTAAGAGATGAGTAATTATTCAACCGTTCACTTTTCAAGGCAAAATGGGATTTTCTAAATACAGAGTCCTGCCAGCTTTATAATCCTGCTCTGATTTTACTTCATTTATTCATCAAATCATTATTTATTCATTCATCTTTCCAAGTGTTAATTAGTATATAATAGTAGTGTTTTAATTCACTGCTGTACCAACTTCAGCAGATACATATGCAATATATAATATTTAATTCTGAGCTCATTTCTTTCTTTTAAAAAAAAATGCACAAAATGACACACAATGAGTACACAATGCATGTCTGGATTTGGCCATTAACACGTTAATTTCAGTGTTGCAACAAAATATGCCTGCTTATAACAAACACACAGTAGTAAACAAATAAACACAAAAAAATTATCTCAGACGTTAATGCTGCAGTTCAGTATCCTGAACAGTGAGTTCATATTAAACACATTAAATACTTCAGAATAGATAAACCCTTATTCCTGTGACAATAAGTGTGTGTGTATGTGTGTGTGTGTGTGTGTGTGTGTGTGTGTTACAAAGATGATTTAAGAAGAGCATCTACGTTCAGAGAAAATGGGAAATACTGATATTTAATTTTTAAACCCAAACTTTTTCATAATGAAAATCGCACTTTAAACCAAGTTATAAATACAGAAAAAATGAGCCAATTGATTTTTGATTGACAAGCGTCTCCCCGAATTCACAGCGTGATGAAAACGAGCGAGTCAATTAGTCCCAATTTAAATCATAAAAATTATATTTCTCTTAAAACTAGTGAAAAACATCTTGCCAGTTTTAGTGTTCAAAATTATTCAGGAAAAAGACAAAAAAAATAAAATAATAATAATTTAAGTGCCAATTGTAAGACGTTAAATAAACTGCTTGAATCTTCATGTTCACTCATTATTCACAGGAGGCTCCAGAAAGCAGTGACGCCTCCATGAATGTTGTTCTCTAGTGGCCTGCAGGGGGAGCCGTTTGACTGACGGAAACACTCCAGATACCAGATAAAGCTCTGTTCAGAGAGCCATCTACTGGGGAGGCGATGCAGACACATACAAGAGGAGTATCTGCTACTCAGGACATCACACATAGCCCTTAAATATGACTGGAAATGGCTCATATCATGTAATGGCTTTAATAGATTAATGCTTCATTTCCTGTCGAGAACATTTCTGAACGAACAACGACGCTGTGAATTGTTTCTACAGCTCTGTGGGGTCTCAGTGTGTGTGTGTGTGATTTACTCGCAGTGTGATGCACAGGAAGCTACGGACACAGATGCAGGTGAGATGGAAAAAAAAAACACTGACGATGGAAACGCTGCTGCGGACTCAAAACTGGATCCAGTTTGTAGTGTTTTCTGGTCGTGACGGTGCTGAAACAGAGCTGGAAACACAAAAAAAAGATCTTAGTTTCAATTAATATGGAAGAAAATGTCAAAAAAAACCTGTAGAAATCTTTCCCAGAAGAGTTGAGGATGTTAATTCATTTTTGATCATATATTCTTACATTTGCAGTATATTGACAGGAGATTAGCTAGCTAGCTCTACCTTGCAGGAGCAGAGAAGTCTCCCCAAAGATCTAAACTAGGGTTCGACTGAACCACTGTGTTAGAGTTACTACTGTCCAGCTCCAACAGACAGCCTGGAAGAAACACAGAGAGGGAGAAAACATACAGAGCTCATTAACAGTAGCTTACAGACTGACACGAGTTGTTAAACTGCCAACGGTTAACACAGTAATTAAGAAAATAGGTCTCTCTGGTAGGTTAAAGCTGTGTAGAGATGTTTGAGTGCTATTTACCTGTTGCTATTCCTCCTGTCTGAGGGACTATGTTGTGATTGGATGAGCCTGATGAAGGAGGAGGGGCTATCTTGCCTCCAGGTGGTGGTGGGAGGAGTCCAAACCCACCTGTGCCTTGTGGGCGGGGTTTATCCCTCTTTTTACCTTGCTGAAGATAAATGAAAACACTTTTTTTGGTAAAGAAAACATTCTCTTTTTGTTACTATACTTCCACTGCAGCTCGGCAGGGAAACACAAAGAGGGAATTTAAAAGGGCCAGTATGAACAGGAGGAATGAATACAGCGCGCAAAACCTCTTTCACTGTTCATACGGACACTTAACTGTTGTTTTAGGACAGATTTGAAAAAAACTGTGAACTTGTCCTTTAACACTCTGGTTCTTACCCCTATATTGAGTGTGATGGTCTGTCCCTCCTTAAAGCCTAAGTCCAGCTTTGGTCCTAAATCGCCCAGCTGGGCACTTTTACTGAGTTCATTCTCCTGTTTCACCCATCTGCAGGGAGGCAGGCACACACACACACACACACACACACACACACACACACACACACACACACGCAGACACACACACACACACACACACACACACACACACAGACACACACAGACACACACACACACTAAGCACTGATACAGAAATAAACAATGCATCTCAGCAGTTCTCAGGAAAACTACAGCAGGCATTTTGTTTTGGTACGAACAGTAAAAGGCTGCAGATGGACAGCAGAGAAAACAAGTCATGTTGTATCTGATACCAACGTCAATACTTCCAATACTTTTTCTGTAGTTGTGTGAAAGATGAAACAATTAATTCAATCTGGGCTTTTATGAGAAATACCATAACTAATATGGAAATATCATAGCGCATCATCTATTTATTCGTAGTAATTTACAGAAGTTTTACACAATCCTGCCATTACAGAACATTCATTTTATAATAATAAGGCTGGTGATTTTCTGTATTTTTCTTATTGTCAATAAATCTCAACAATTAATTGATCTTTTGTTGATGTCCAAAAACACGGCTGCACTGGGTGACATGTTGCTTCACCACAACACACACCACAGTGTGACTCAATGACGTGTTTCTTGAACAACAATAAGGTCTACGGCACAGAGGAATAAGATATACGAGACCACCAGGTCACTGCTTACTTGAAATGGTCCTGCAACGCCACGTTGAAATCAAAAGCGTCCCCTCGGTCCACGAAGCCAACTCCAATGAAAGCACTGCGACCTGTGAGACGATGGTGATGGTGATGGTGATGATGATGATGATGATGATGATAACCGGGTTAAAAAGGGAACAAATCTTTATCAGTGTGAACCGGATTCAAACCAGGCAGGCGTGACATGTGGTAAGTGTGAATTTTGTCGTCATTTTAGCTTTATTGACATCCACACCGTTGTCATCTTGTATCCGCAGAACAAAATATCGGCTGGAGTCGCTGACTGTTTCCACTGCCACGCCAGGATACTCCCTAATCGGTGCCTGGGCATACAGCTCCCCTACAGGACAACACAAAGTAGTGAACCATGTGTCTAAACAGGACAGTACAGAATTAAGAGTAAAACTCAAACCTGACACTTTGTCTTCCAGCTTGACATAAGCCACTTTGCCCTTAGCGGTGATCCTCATTCGACCAGACCAGTCTGGAGTATCCAGCTTCCAGTCAGCTGCCCTGCAGGCAAACAGGATGCAACGTCAAAACGTTACCTATATCAGTTTCAAAATCCACCATGCGTTCACACAAATGTGTAAAAATACATTCAAACGTTTTTGCTTAAATAAAATACTAAAAATTAATTAATTAATATTCAGTTCAGCTAAAGACTAATACATCTATTTTTTATTTTATACCTTTTTATAGTCTTTTAAATAAGCTCTGCTACTTCACTGACCGCTGGGAATAATGTAAACTCCATGTACTGATGGTACAATGACATATTTTGTACATTTTATTTTTCTATAAGCAGCTGTATGCAAGTATTAGTATGCAAAGTATCTTTATTTAATTTAATATTAAAGGATTTTTTAAAAAGGTAAACGTGTCCAATCATCTTCTAATGCATCTTGGGAACTCTTTTTGTTAAATTTACACACATTTTACAAAACACAAGCTACTAATTATGATTAATGAGTAAATAAAATAAAAGAAGTTGTGATTTATACGGACAACCTTTAACGTGTTTTGTGTAACGGGTCGTTTTTTCGGTGTAAAGAGGACATCCAAGCTGGCAGATCGCCGGTATCGACCGGCTGTATGATGACAAATACCCGGTCACATCTGACAGCTCCGTTAAACAAACAAAGCGACAAACAGCTCACAGCTTTACAACTTTAAAACGCTGAAAAACGGATTTTTATCTCCGGTTCATCCTATTTTATTTTATTTTTATTTTTATTTATTTTTTTAAACACAGCCCGGTGCTGCTGTTCGTGATTTGGAAACGTGTGCTGGCAGCGACACAACACAGCGACACCGACAACCGTTAAATCCCGTTTTTACAGAGCCGTTAGCGAGCGACCGTTATTTCTTTACCTGTATGCGCGGTTCGAAGCTCGCGGCGGGATGCGATAAACGTTGACATCAGGTTTAACGCACAGGATCGACTCGTACTCGCCCTCAGCCGCCATCTTGACTCAACTGTTATTAGTGTGGGAGTTGTGGTTGTGACTCATTTATTCAGCTCTTTTCTAGTGTGTGTGCGTGTGTGTGTGTGTGTGTGTGTGTGTGGCCGGCAGACGGCGTTAGTTTCTAGTAACTCAAAGCAAATGAAAAACTGAAATATAATAACAGTATTTTATTGTAAAAAAAAAAAAAATTAAACCAATTTTTATTTATAATTTATAATAATACTAACCAACTGAATTCATTGATAGAAAGTGATTTATTTATTTATTTTTTATTTATTTATTTATTTTGGCGAAAACATATACCATATCGTGAGAAGGGGGCGGAGACACGCAGGTGCGGAACCGGAAACCGCAGCGTCGCGTCGCCTCCTCGAAGATTCCTGAATATCTTCTCCGGGTTAGTGCTTCATATTTGCTGTAAATCTGCATCTCTAATACACGAAAGATCAAACGTCTGTGGTTGTGTGTGTTTTTTTGAACTGAATATAGCTGCTGTTTGGCGGAAATATAACGCTTCTCTTAGTGGCTGAAGTGAGATATATTTGAGCTAATTCGTCTTACAGTTAGCCGTTAGCCGTTAGCCATATCCAGTCGCTCTCCGAGGTCCTGAAAACACGAAGCATATTTACTCATGACAGACATGATACTTGTAAGCACGTCGACTAACAGTCGATCATTTCCCAGTTGAATCAGTTGAATATGCGGAGTTTAAGTTAGCATTTTAATACATGAGCCACAGGATGCTGGCAGCTAGCTTGTAACGTTAGCATAGCCAGATAGCTGACGTTAAATGAGGAATCTGTGTTTGTCGCAGTGCTTATGACAAGCTGCCACCCACAGCAGGTGTGGACACACCTCTGCAGGAACGCATAATAAGTGTTAGCTTGCTACTGTCACTCAGTGCCAATCCAGCCTCAGCGTTTTGTGTGTGTGTGTGTGTGTGTGTTGCAGCTCTAGGATCTGGTTTCTGATTTCTAAAGACAAACCGATGCAGTCAGGAGGAAGAGAGACCAGCAGGATGAATCCTCACTGAGCCACTCGACTGCACTCAAGCTACACAAACATTAGTCTTTGACAGTTATATCATTGAAAAGGAACAAAGGTACCGTATGAGTTTGTGTTCTGCTTGTGTCTATATATTTGTGGTCTAACTCTATATGGCGACTGGTAATTGTGCAGGATTGTTTACTAGATTTCTCTGAATTAGATCGTGGAGGTTTGATTCCCCGTCCCCCTCTTGCCAGACACCATGACGTCCTCTATGCTTCGCAGACAGCTGAAGAACCTGGTCCAGAACTACTCTGAGGCCGAGGTCAAGGTAAGGGACACAGAAATATAAAGGTGGGTAACTAATGTTACCAATATTCCTGCTGAATTTTCCCTCAAGCAGAAAATAAAACACTGTATTCTTTAAAACCTTGTCAGGATGCCAGTTTTTAAGTTTAAATGTGGCACATATGCCTTTATTAGACTTAATGACAGATATTATATTCACATTGTTGTGCATCTTAAACCCCCAAAACACAGAGATGTCCGCAGGATGCCATTTTTTAATAACTTTTACATGAAATAACATGCATTATAGACATATATATTATGCATCATTTTAAACACATTCTTACTAAACATCTGGCATCTTTATAAAACTTTTTATTTTAATTGTAATTTAAATACAGTTCTGTGGTTTGGGAAATCATCCCAACATGCACAACATGAGTTTAAAAGGATGGACCCATTAGTTTAAATGTAGAGGTTAATAGGCAAAACAATGAATGTTTATACAACATAACAATCATAAAGACTTCTTACGTTGCAGTGAGACATAATCATCAATCCTGAACTTCAGGTATTTGGAGCCAAGCAAAGGCAGGGACATATTTCTTAATAAAATGCTGCTCTGATGAGACATATCCTGGCAGAATGGATTACTTATCATTTTCATTATCTTGATGAAAGGAGATACTGACTGCCACCACCTTGTTATATGATGACATTTCTCACTGTGCTTCTTTTGCAGGTGAGAGAAGCAACGTCCAATGATCCATGGGGCCCATCCAGCTCTCAGATGGCTGACATCTCTGACCTGACCTACAATGTTGTGGCCTGCAACGAGATCATGACAATGCTCTGGAAACGCCTGAAAGACGACAGGAACTGGAGACACATTCACAAGGTTAGGGTCAGAAGGAGGAGGAATAATGTAACTTATGTTAGCTGAGGCCATTTAAAGGTTCAACTGTGGCCTTATTTTCAAAGCAAGGACAGTGACCAAAATCATTAACATTACTCAAAACCTTATTATTCTGCATTAGATTGATCATACCAGTATAGAGATAAACAAAGTATCAAATATTTAAAATAGGATATACGTACCTGGCCTTCAGTGGTGATAAACTGCACAGTCATATCTGCTATTAACATAAAAAAGGCATATCAGTTACACACTACTAGCTTTGTATGTGTTTTGAAGCCTATTCCTTTCATTGTTGTTTTGTCATGGGAATTCCTTAATTACATGGAAATCAAAAAGTTTCAACTATATACGTTTTTGTTTTACATACATTTGTTTATGGTGCTGCTTTTTTCCATTCTAGTCCCTGACACTGCTGGAGTACCTGTTAAAGACTGGTGACGACCGCGTGCTTCTGAAAATGAAAGACAACATCTACATTGTTAAAGCCCTCACAGAGTACCGCTTTGTAGAGAAGGATGGCAAAGATCAGGTGATATCTACTTACTTTAAATTACAGAGCATCCAATGTTTAATATCCACTGATGATATAGTCATATGTCTTGGAACTTTAGTGCCATGTTCACAGTTTCAGATGCTTGCCCATATTGTACAGTTATGAGAAACTCTAGAGTCAAAGGCTTAATGCTTAGAATATATATATATATATATAAGCTGTAGTAGACGCCTTAGTTACGTTTGGTCTTGTATGAACCATTTGGGTTTTCGTTCAGATTTAAACAGAAGTTTTATATGCTTAAATAAGGTTTGTTTAAATGTCCAGAGCCAAATCAAAGGCTAATGTGAGCATATTTATCTCAGGGTGTCAGTGTGAGAGAGAAGGCTGCGGTCGTCCTTGTTCTCATGGAGGATGATGAGAAACTAAAAGAGGAAAGAGACTTTGCTGTCAAGACCAGAGAGAAGACATCAAAAGATTCTGCTGGTGAGCACACTGTCCTGTCTGCTTCCATTGTTTAACTGTTTTTGAACAATGCTCTTTACTTGTGTATGTCTATTTTTTTTATTTCTCTGACACAAGTCTTATTCTATCTCTTTTCCATCTCTTCACACACCAGCTTCATCCACGGACGCTATCAAGGATCCCAACTACAAGCCATGCTACGTTGCCGGGGCCTCGGGGCTTCCGTCCCTAGACAACATACCGTCAGTGGCCGACTTGACTGCTTCCTTTACTGCCCGCAAAGAGGAGCGACTT
The DNA here is from genome assembly GCA_036937835.1 of Pampus argenteus. Classification (NCBI taxonomy): domain Eukaryota; kingdom Metazoa; phylum Chordata; class Actinopteri; order Scombriformes; family Stromateidae; genus Pampus; species Pampus argenteus. Next base: position 18,666,123 of record CM072879.1, read on the forward strand.
AAACAGGAAGCTGAGAAGAAAGAGGCAGAGAGGAGGGTGAGCATATAGCAAGTACAGCAAGAGGTCGCATCAATACTACTACTAATACTTGGTGGGAATTAGTATACAGGCCAAATGGGCTCAACACCTGCAAAGCTAGGTAGTCGGGTGGCAGGTGAAGGTAACTCCTGGGTAGAAAAAACTAGGGGTGCCAGGCAGGTGTGGTTGACTTTAAGGGACCACTAAAGAAAATATTGCAATTGTTTGCGTTTACTCATTTTGCGTTTGTGATTTCCTAGGCCAAATTGAGTGAAGAAGAGCTGAAATGGGAGGATGCAGGCAAAGGCGACGTGGGGAAAGATGCTTGGGGAGAAGGGCAAGCAGTGGAGAAGGAAGAGGAGGTGAAACCAGACCCATGGGGTAACCCCAAAGAACCGAAAGAAGCCACTGATCCATGGGGCACACCTGCAAGACCTGCCACAACTGACACAGCAGCCAGCAGTGATCCCTGGGGGGCTCCAACCAAAACTGACGAAGATGAATTTGCAGCTCCAAAAACTGAAGAAGATCCATTTGCGCCGCCAAAGAATGGAGAAGATCCTTTTGTGCCGCCAAAAGATGACCCTTTCAACACACCAAAAGATAGTTCAGACCCCTTCAATGCACCCAAAGGCAAGGAGGATCCATTTAGTGCTCCAAAAGATAAACCAGATCCCTTCAGTTCATCTAACAATGATCCATTTAATGCACCTAAAGATGACCCCTTTAACACCCCAAAAGATGATCCCTTTAACACCCCAAAAGATGATCCCTTTAACACTCCAAAAGATGACCCATTTAACACCCCAAAAGATGATCCCTTTAACACCCCAAAAGATGATCCCTTTAACACCCCAAAAGATGACCAATTTAACACCCCAAAAGACGATCCCTTTAACACCCCAAAAGATGACCCATTCAGTACCCCTAAAGATGATCCATTTGGTTCCCCAAAAGATGATCCCTTTACTGCACTTGCATCAACACCCCCGAAAGAAGACCCATTTGCAGCACCAACATCTACTCGAGACGACTCCTTTGCTGCTCCAACATCGCCACCCAAAGAGGATCCTTTCTCGGCACCGTGCAAACCTGCAAAAGATGACCCCTTCGCTGCACCAACAACACCACCTAAAGAGGATCCTTTCTCAGCACCCTCCAAACCTACAAAAGACGACCCCTTCGCTGCACCAACAACACCCCCCAAGGAGGACCCATTCGCAGTGCCATCCAGCCCACCAAAAGATGAGGCTTCAGATCCCTTCAATGCCCCTCCAGTGAGCCCACCCCAAGGGAATGCAGATGCATGGGGACCTCCTGCCTCCTCTCCACCCGCCACTGGGTCAGATCCCTGGGGGGCCCCATCACAGAATGAAACAAAGGGCGGAGACACCTGGGAGGATAATTCTGATCCATTTGGGGATGCCTCCAAAACGGACAATGACCCATGGGGAGCCCCAGGTAAGATTAAATAACAATGCTTGAGCATGTATATGGGGGGAAAAAACAAAGGTCCTCTCTAGTGACAGCGTTTGGTTTGTCCATTCTGGGCTACTGTAGAAACATGGCGGTGCAAAGTGGAAGAGGACCCACTCCCTGTATAGATATAAAGGGCTCATTCAACAAAAACACAATCCATTTCTGCCAAGTCTGTTCTGCGAGATGCCACTAAATTCTACATACTGCACTTTTAAGACTATGAAAGATACCTAATAAATGAAGCTTGTGTTAAAATTAAACGATTAGACTGAAATTTCTGGTCAGATCTGTATGTTAGTTCTGTGTCCTATTTGAGCTTTCCTTTCTGTTTAGCTGCAGCTCCAGCCAGTACAGATGATGCGTGGGGTTCACCTGCTCCACCCTCAGACTCCTCTTCCAATGACCCCTTTGGAGACGGAGCATCTAAAACCAGTGACGCTTGGGGTACACCGAGCAACGCAGCTAGCAATGAAACAGGTGAATAGCACTTTACATTTGCCTGAATGCATATTTCTGTGATCCATCACTTTTTCTTTCATTGTCCGTGTGTATATATTAATTTTAATGCCTCAATCTAATGAAATCAACTTAATATGTTCAGTCTATTCTTGTGAATAGCCTGGTCAAATTTGGGCTTGTTTTTAAACAATATAATTCCAACTCTTTCATTGCTCGGCTCAAAATAGTGTCTAAAAACTAAACCTTTTGTGTATCTGCATATGTGTTTATGTGTAACTATCCACTTTTGTTGGGTACAGTAGGTCATTAGTATGTGTGACTATTTGCTTCCATTTTCTCCATTTCACCTCCATCTTCCCATCTCTCTTCAGTCCGCTAACGAGCTTAATCAACTAACCTTCTCTTCCGCTTTGCTCTCTCTTCCTCCCTGACCTGTCCCCTAAAGAAAACACCTTTTAGAGTAGAATTGGACCTTTATTTTATTGCAGGAAAGCGAGCAACGCAGGAAGAGGACACACATAGAAAGACTGCTTCCTTTCTGGGCTTGGCGGGGGCATCGCTGGTTGACTTGGACGATCTGTTTTCCTCTAACCCCAGACAGCGCCCCCTTATTAGCACGCTCGCCACCCAGACACAAGCCATTGGTAAGGAGAGATAGACAGACAAAATGCTTCACACCATTTCTGACAAAGCTTTCATGTGGGATTATCTGTGGTGCACTTGGTTCAAATGGATGCATGATCAACTTCTGGCTGAGACTGGCAAATCAGAGATACTAAATATCGGTCACTCCCCGGCGATTTTTGAAATGCATCCCATGACTGTTTGCTGAGTCAAGAGAGAGAAAGAGAGACGGAGAGGGGAGGAGACAGTATGACTGACAAATAAATATTTATCAATAGGTTTGTATGAAAAATCTTGTTGTGATTCTGTGTTTTGCTGAACCACCCCTCCTCTGTGGTCTCGCTTTAGTGTATAGATGTTGTTATGTGTGTGTATGTGTGTGTGTGAGCATTGGTGAACTACTGAACTTACCCTGTATAGCGACAAGTATACTAACCAGCACATATATACAGTAACTCAGTCCTCCCTCTCTCTGCTCTGCTTTGGTGCATTTTCTCTTTGCTGGAATACTTCAAACTGTACATCCCTCCCTCCTTCCCCTCATCCCTCTATCCTCCTGTTACTCCTCCTGATTTCCCAGGCGCTTTTAAAATCAGGGGCGTGGCGTCTGGCCCTATGGTCAGATCAGGAGCTGTTGCAGGGGTGTCCATCCCTGAAACATCAGCCCAAACTGGCACTCCTTTTGGTTTCATCCCTGCGTCCCCTTATGGTGCACCATTCCCCAATGTTGGAACTGCCAGTCCTTCCAGTGAAAACCCTCTGTTTCAGCTACCACCCCTTTCCATGGGAGGGTCTCATTCTGGCTTAAATATGCTTCATGTAGCTCAGGTGGCTCCTCTGCATCCAGAAACTGGAATGATACAACCTGTTTCTGTTGGAGTGGGTGTGTCTAGGTTTCCAGCAGGGAATCCTTCATCAGAAATGAGGGCAGACCCTCTTTTATTGGGAACAGGAATAGTCCAATCCAGTTTCTTTGGAGGTAATCACTCGGGAGGTTCCACTCCACAGGCCGGGGGTGACGTCCCTTTACAGATGCTTTCAGGCAGCGGGTTCAGAGACACCATGAACAAAAACAACAATCCATTCCTGTTCTGACAAATTGGTTGTTTGAACCAAACAGGATTTTGCATGTTTATCCCTGTATAACGTATCACCACCAACCGTTCCAAACAAATGCATATTGCTTTTCTAAGTAACTTCCAGGCAACCAGTGGTTTCAGTTTCAGCCTTGGAGATACAGAAGAAAACAATAGAAGCATTTGCTGTATACTCTTAGAAAATGGGCAGCAGCAGTAACATGTATCCAACTTGTCATGCCGAAACATCCAAAACCTTTTCTATAATTCAGAACATTTGGATCAGCCAGTCTTTGTTTTCATCCTGCACAACTTTAAGAAACCAAGAGTACAGAGAGTCTGTGTTGAAACACTCAAACATTTTATGTTGTATGATTCCATGACTGGACATGGGAAATACGTGTGTGTGCGTGAGTGTGACCTGTATGCACACAGCTGTCGTGCAGTATATATATATTGTGCTGATGTAAATAATGGAAGTAATCACACATAAACCTTGAAATATATTGTATATCAGAGTGTTACAATCACGAGTAACTATTTATTTATTGATCTATTTATTGATTGATTTTTTTTTTCTTGATGATTTATTGATGCAGCAAAGACAGGTTGTACTGATGGTAGTGATTACATATGATGACACGTGTGATTGGCTTTAATCTGATCAGTTGTTCAAACACTGCATTATCAATCAAGTCAGTAACCAATGGTGGCTTTATCTTCCCTGTTTAGATTTAGTTAGTTTAGAAAACAGAAATGTATTATTGTATGATGTTCAGCTACAGTGTTGGTTAAATTAAAACATGATAATTTGGACAACTTGTTTAATGTGCATGTTGGTCATTTTGTTTAAAGTTAACCCGTAGCTTGACAGACATCTATGACAAACATCACAGCTTAGCAAATTAAAGCCGTCCTGGAAACAGACGAGACCAATAATGTGTAAAAGGTCAAATTGTGTTTAATTGTTTGCATTGTGTTTCATGGGCTTCTACAAACATGTTTGACTTATTTTAAATGTGGACTCTGATGGAAAATCAATTTAAAGACCATAGAGACGGTTTCATAGTGAAGGATCATAATTAGCACTAGTCTATAAATATTCCTCAGATTTAATTTTGTATTAAATGAATTTATTTTGATGTGAATTTAAATTTGAGGCTGTGTTGTAAACTGTGAGTGTATACAGTACGTTTGAGAAATAAAATAATACAAGAAGAGACATGTTTGCTTTTCTTAATGTCACTTGATGTCCAGATAAGACTGAAGGCAATTTATCACATGTTGATATAATTTGCTTAATATCACCACAAGAGGGCCACAAATACACACTTAGAAACAACCTATTCCACTTTGTCTAAAAATGAAACCCTTCATGTAGTACCAGTAGATGCCTCTTGATTCATTCGTATATCTCTCCCAAATAAATTAGGAGTGTGTGCTGCAGAGTCAGCTAAGGCCATTACAAAATTTGTTGAGTCAGACCTGGATCTCCCAATTCACAGTGAGAGAGAGCTTAGTCTCTAAAAAAAGAAAGGGGAAGTTTGGGATTTTGATAGTTAGTCAGCATGTGTTACATTAGGACACGATGGTCAGTTGAGTCCTTGTGTTTCCTTTTTTACACAAGCCTGTCAGGTTACATAATCCACACCCCAAAAGAAATCTTGTTTACAGGTGATTCTCTCAGGTAATTAAAGTGATTAAACCTCTATAACTTGGCAAAACCAAACGCATTCACTTACATTAAATGTACGAGTGTGTTACAATACGGAGGCCATGGTTGCTGATGATTTTAAGACCTTTATTAGTTCAAGACAATGCAAGGCAATTTTATTTCTCTAGCATCATTCAGAGAACTTTTTACAGCTTTACAAAGACATAAAAAAAACATTAAGAAGACATTAAAATTACAGGTGAGAGCAGTGAGTAAACCTGCCCCAAATGACCTGAGACGTCTTTGTACTTCATAATATACAAGCAAATTAGAAATGTATTTGATTCCAAAACCATTTAGTGTTTTATACACTAGTAATAGGATTTCAAAGTCTATCTTTTGACACACAGGAAGCCAGAGCAGCGATTTAAGGACCGGTGTAATGTGCTCCATTTTCTTAATGTTAGTGAGGAGCTGCCATCCACTCATTGATTTTATTCAATGGACTTATTTAGAAAATCTAAAGAACTGTAGTCATGTGGTCACACATTTATATAGAGTTGTGTGTTATCTGCATAAGTATGGTAGAAGATGTTATAATGTTTCATAATCTGAGCAAGAGGGAGCATGTAGATGTTGAATAGAAGAGACCCGAGAACAGACCCTTGAGGAACTCCACATGTGATTTTTGTGAGATTCATAATTGTCAATACACAGTAGTCCCTAGCATAGTACCAGAAAATCCCAGGATTCCTCATCAGTCAAAAAATGTGAGTAAAGTAACAATGTACTTGGTCCTAATCTGACTTCTACAAGTGTAAAACTTGATAAATCTCACTGAGACAAACAAAGTGAAGTAAAGCAGGAAAACATCCAGGGTCAAACTGGTCATAACATGCCGTTCCTGGTTCACTCATTTTCCAATCAGCAACGAGATCGCCTAAAGCCAGCCTCTGTATGTATGCTGCTGTGCAGCTGTCCTGATCGGTGTTAAGATGGGTTGAAGTTTAGAGAGCAGCACACACCATGAGACCACAACGCTGTCACACTCATCTCAATCCAAGCTGTTCCATACCATGCTGTCAAATTAATCACTATAGGGCCAGAGGTCAGGAGGGTTATTAGTGATAGAGGAGGAGAGATGAAGAAAACGAGAGAGAGATGTGGAAATGGATGAATAGACCCAGAATAGGAAGCAAAGGGGAGGGAAAGTAACAGATGGACTTGTGAGGATTAGAGGGAAATCTGGGTGGGTTTCTAATGGAAACTCACCCAAAACAGAGGAGGGACCGATGAGGAAGCACAGAGGAAACGATGAAGGAAACATGGAGTTCAAGGAGCCCTGAAGGAAACAGTCCCAAACACGGTGAGTCAACTTGGTTTTTTGTCGTTTTTAATTTTTAAGTTGATCAAAAGTTGAGTGTGAACAGCAGCTGGGTTTTCAGTCACATACATTAGAGGAAAGATTTGAGCAATGCTGTCATGATGTACTGTATGAATCCTGTGCTGTCGTAAAGACGTGTTTTCTGTGTCTTTAGCGGTATTCAAGACAGTATTTACACTCTCAGTTAAAATCCCTTAAAATTACAGTCCAGTGGTGTGACCAGAAACACTGTGTGTAGTAGATTGAGTTGACGCCTCAAAGCTCTTTGCCTGCGTCAGTTAATCTGTAAGCCTCAGATGCTGATAACATGGACAGGTGCATGTAGTTGTGTGTCTACACATGTACTTAAAAGTCAAGCAGAACAATAACACAGTGTCCTTTATGGATTATAGTTTCACACCATGAGATGATTTCATGGACTAAATTAAATCTTAATACCTGGCTGATTATGATTATGATTAATTGTTAAGACAATTTAAACGTGGTTCAGTCCACATGCTGCATGGGTTTGCATATTTGACTCAGTATAAACATCATAAAGCAGACAGAGAATATATCGTAGAAGATTATTTACCAACTTTAAAGCAACTTGGGGCTATAAAACTGTATGTTAATCAGTTAAATACTCTTGCTTATGTCCCTCACGTTGCACCAAATAATAACAGAAAGTCAAGATCAAACATTTTGACAGTTTTCTGGGAGATATCTGACTTCCATACATAGACAGAACCAGATATGTTTTAATTAAATGATTACTTATTCAGTGGTGAATGCACATTATATATGTTTTTTTTTTATATATTTTGTGTTTCACTGTGCATGTATATTATGTTTTGTGTGTTTATATACATTAAAGTGTGCTAAAAGTAGTGTTAATATACGGGGTAAATTACATTGATAGACAGGACTCAACTGTTCCTGCTGACGTCTAATCCAGATGCTCGGCTCTGTCTTCGTTCTTTCCTTTCAGGTGGTCCTCCAGACAAAGACATCATAAGAGTCAGTGAGCATTAATCTCATCCACCTAACCCTGCAAGATTAACACAGATTACCCGGCCCTGAGTTAGCCCTGAGATACTGAACTAATCGCTCCTTTGTGAACTCAATCCCTCCTGCAGAGGTGGAGAAACAGGTTGAGAAGTCCTGACAGCTGAACTGATTAGTTGCAAAATCCACAGGATAAGATTTAGACATTTATATTCATACGAGTGGGAAGACACGAGTGACTGAACAGACAGAGACAGAAACCAGTCGTGAGTCAGGATGGCAGTGGAAAGATGGGACAAAGTGTCCGCTCGGTGAGAAGAAATGTGCGGACTCAGACGTCTTGCCTGGGTCGTGCCGTAAAACATCGAGAAAGAAAGAAGAGCTTAAATGTCATTTTGATGCTGATTTTTACTGGAGCAGGAGGAAAGCTGGAGTTCCTCCTGCAACCTCTGGCCTACACATCTGTCTCTTTTTCTTTCTTGCTTGCTGGAAGTGATTAAACCCCAGCAGTTCATCCTCCTCCACTCCACTGTCCTCTAACCTCTGCTCATCGACCGTTCTCTTTCCTCAAGCCCCGGCTTCCCTCCATCTTTCCACTCCACCGCTTTTCATTTTCCCTTCTGACCTTTGTTCCACTTCTCAAACATCCCTAATCCCTTCACCACTTTCTCTCGTTCCTCCTCTTTATCATCCTCCATTAAATCAATCTCAATCGCCCCACCGATCCGCAACGTCATTGACACGTTTCTTTTCATCTTGATTTGTTGAATTGGTGTCACAGAAACGTTGGATCCTCATCCTGTCTTTTTTGAACCAGGATCAACCTCAAAGTCAAACCGAAACACAACCTGTCGCTCCCTTTCTTAGTCATCACCCATCATTCTTTTTTCTCCCTAGTCTTCTTTGACCCAAGCTGCCACTATGCTGGAGAAAATGTCCAGACGTAAACGCTCCTTGCTGTCCCTGTCCCTCACTTCACTTGCCCTCACCTTGTCCGTCTTGGCTTTCTGCACGTCCTATTGGATTGAGGGGACACACAAGGTGGTGAAGCCGCTCTGTCTGTCACCGGTCAAGATGAAGAACTGCGGACAGAACAACAGCCAGCCGTACACAACAGGTGAGGCCGGGAATTACTGTCAACAAAACGTTGATCTTGAACCAAATTCAGCCCAGTTTTACTTTAAACGAATGTCTTTTGACCTGCTTACTGGGGAGACAGATGTGTCTCACTATTGTCTTTCGACGACATTTCGCTAATTTGGACAAGGTGGGTTTAACATTCAATGCTTCTTCATTCGTTACCTCCACCAGTGAGGTTATGCTTTATGTTCAAATTCAACTGAAACTTATTCCCGTTGAATTTGATGGCTAGTTTAACCACAAGTCGAGGAACACAGGATTCATTATGCACATTCACAATTTTTCAGAAGGAAAACATTGCAGAATATGACTTTTTTCAACACGTTTTATTAATTTTTATGAAAAACATCCAAAGATTGTATATCATTCTGTGTATTTTGATGCAGCTATGCTAACGGGGCAGGTATCATAAGTTAGTGAAATTTCCTAACAATAGTCCAACTTAGTCCTTTAGAGGTTGCGATTATAATGACTCATTTAATAAAAAGATTGATCTCCACATTGGCTCGAGGCTCAAGCCGTGGTTGTCGCCACTTGGTTTATATCCATTTTTACTTGCCACCGGTCTTTGTTGGTAGATCGCAGAGCTTCTTGGCTCACTAATATTTGCATATTTCAGAACATGCTTGTACGTGTTTGGGCTCTAACACGTATGGATGTACTTGAGAAGTTTGTATTTTGAGTAAAGCCTGAGAAAAAGAAGTGTAATCTTACAGCTACTGTTTATGTAGCCTCCAGAGACGGCAGAAGCTCATTAAAGCTGGCCAATCAGAACGGAGTGGGCTCATCAGGAGGCGGGCCTTAAAGAGACAGGCTAAAATGCATAAAGGATCAGGATAAGAAATATTAAGAACTGTAAATCATGATTAGTAGATCTCCAGAATATAACTATAGAGCCTAGATTTAAAGTTTAGAGTTTAGATTTAAAAATTGATAAAATAACCTATTTTTGTTTCAGTATTCACAATGAAACTGTGTTAACTGGAAAAGTGATTATGATGTTATAATATTTCACTCTTAAAACAGTAGCTCATTGTAGTAGTAGTGCAGGATTTTATTCACAATATTTTTCACAACCTGGGTTTAAGTATTGTGCACTTGACTTGACTGGCAGTGATTCACATAATCCCGTCTTTTTTGCTAATCTCAGACTTTCTGTATCTGCAGCTGCATGTTATCTGGACTCACTGACTTGCTGTTTTATCTTTCAGCACTAAGCCTATTTGTTTCCATGTAGTATGCAATTTAACCTACATAGAAAACGAAAGATTACCTAAAGAGCAAGTGTTCCCGCAGTGGATTGTGTTTCACGCTGGGACTCTTAAAGATTTATGTCAGAGCTTTGTGGCACGTTGGCTGTATGTAAGATGATGTAATGCATGTATTTACTCTGTCTTCAACTCAGTAAATGAACTTCTCAACATGCTAATTCCCCTCAAATCAAACCCTTCTCATAAACTTTTCCTCCCCCTCTGGTTTCTCCATCATTCTCCCCCCAGAGGCCCCGACCCCGGACCCGAGGAACCCGGCCTCCAACGTGACGCTCTCGCCTTTGCAGAAGGAGGAACTGGCCAGGATCAAGAGGAAGCAGCTCGCCAATGCCGTCCACTACATCTGGGAGACGGGCGAGGACAAGTACATGCTGCGCTACTTCCATACTGGCTTCTGGCTGTCCTGTGAGAAGCACAATGATGGTAGGTGAAAAGCTGTAACATCCAGAACTGCCTACTGTAATGCCTCATGCAACAAAAGGTCTCCGTTTGGTCCAAAACGCAGCTCCTTGCAAGATCTAAGAAGTTGGATTATGTAACATCTGTCTGTCGAGATCTGATCTTAAAATCCTCCTTCTTGCTGATGAGGCTTTAAATGGATCATCTCCTTCGTATCTATATCTCCAGCCTTATTACTCTATATCCTCTGTGACGTCCTTTATGTTCTCGTGATGCTTGATTTAATAAAAAATCTTTTGGCGGTAGAGCCTTTGGGATCCACCTCCTCTTCTTTGGAATAAATGTTGGAATAAACTGTAGAAGCAGAAAATAAAATAGGTCTTAAAAGCATCACATAATGAATAAAATAGGCTTTACTCAAGGTAAAAGACCCTGATGTTGGGCACTAAGGCCTGGCTCTATGTGTATATTTTGTATATTTGGATACTTCTCTGCATAGTAGTATTAATCCAAAACCACAGTAAACCCAGATCGATCACAAAGATCAACACTGCTGCCGTCAATAAGAATGTGTTTTAGTAAACATGGATCATTTACAGTTAATCCTCTCTTTAAGTACTCACTAAGGAGGATAATTTGTACGAGCCTGGATTATAGCATCCACAGACCAAACAGACCAGTAAACTGTCTGTTAACGGTGCAGCTTTCCACCAGTGAAGTTTGTCCACATGTTTTGGTTTGTTTCTACCAAGTGAGGTCCGTCTTCTTTTATAACTTTACCGATTCTGCAGTCAGTGATCTGGGAATTTCTGGCACGTACAAAATCTTCAATTTATCACTTTGACATTAAACAAACAGATAAATCTGCTTCAATCTCCTTGTTGCATTCATATATATAATATAATATATACGTATATATATATATTTAATTTCTGCAGTGAGCAGGTGAGCCGTACATCATTCAGCAAACAAACACAGCAGTGAGAGAAAGCACAAAGAGATCTTAGCTATGCTCAAAACAGAAAGTAATCACTGGTATGTCAGTAATCTGCTTGTCTTCTTACAGTAAGCCATCGGTTTTAAATTCTTTCTCTCATAGGAAGGTGAACTATGGGGCTTAAGGCAGCTCTTTCTGTTACAGTTTTAGGATTTGCAACGAGTATAGACATAAGTTCTCAGTATTTGCAGGGGATTATTTTATAAAAGAAAAAAAAAGAAAAGGAACATATTGCAGTTGTAAGATAACACTCGTGGCAGTCAACGTTATGGAATAAGTATTAGAGAACAGCTATAACACATGCTTCATTTTGAGCCACTAAGAGTCAACCTACATAAATCAAACAGCCTGATGACTCGTGTTTATCATAGTCAGGATCTCGATAACTGAAATCTGTCGTGATTCTTCTTTCAGGTAACGATCAGGAAGAAAAGTGTCGCAGCTTCATTGAGCTGACGCCAGGAGAAACACAAGGTTGGTAAAAAAAAAAAAAAAAAAAACGTTTTCTCTGTCAAAAACAGAGAAAATGTCAAAAACTTAACAATCAAACATCCAATCAACAGCAAACTCAATAAAAAGATTAAGTCAGTGTTACATCCTCATTTCCAGGCGTCCTCTGGCTGTCGGTCGTCAGTGAGTTCATGTACATCGGCCTCCTGGCTATGGGCTTCCTGCTGATGTGTGTGGAAGTGATTTGCCTCTGTGCCAAGAGGGAGATGAACGCCCTCAAGATCAACGCCTTCGCCGCTATGTGCACTGTCCTCTCAGGTGAGGACAGGAAACAAACCTTCAGAGTTTTATTGAGACAAGTTAATAAAATCTTTATCATTATTTCCCCCTGTCTCTCATCTCTTATATTTCTTTTTAACTCTATTTTTACCTCTACCAGGCATGATGGGGATGGTGGCTCATATGATGTACACCACAGTGTTTCAGATGACCGTCAGCATCGGGCCTAAAGACTGGAGACCACAGACCTGGGATTACGGATGGTCCTTTGCGTAAGATTGTTTTAGTTTCATTGCATGAAGTCAGTAACAACTTATTTTCCTGTCGTCTAACAACAAAGGTCATGACTTCCTTTCTGCAGCATGGCGTGGCTGTCCTTCAGCTGCTGCATGGCGGCTGCCGTGGCTACGCTCAACTCCTACACCAAGACCATCATAGAGATGAAGCACCGCGCCCGTGTGAGGCTGGAGGAGGCCCGTGCAGCTGCCTGCGCCCCCTCATACGAGGAGGTTGTTCGAGCTGGCGGCGGTGGAGTTTACTCCGTCAGCCAGCTTATCCAACTTGGCCAGCAGGGGGCGCTCATGGACACCCTGTGGCCCCGAGGAGTGGGCTCAGCTGTTGGACCGTTGGCATGTGGCGCTGGAGGGGCACTGCTTGTGGGCGGAGGAGGAATTGGAGTTGGAGGAATGGAAGCTGTTGGACTGGGAATGGGAGGACTTGGAGTCGGAGGAATGGGTGTGGGAACAATGGGAGCACTGGGAGGAGTCGGAGGAAGGCTGGTGGACCCTCATGACGTGGTGATGGTGGAGGGATGCGGTGCTGAGGGATGTGAAGACTGTGAAAGGGAGATGGATGAGATAGATTACGCCCTGCAGGAGGAGAGAGAGGACTCACTCTGTTAAGACTGTGGGGGACAAAACAACAAGTTTATATATTCACAAGACTGCTTTACAAGACCTGAACACATCATCCTCAAAATAGCTCCTAGTGGAAATTCCAACGATTTTACACATCAAAGTCTGAGGAGAACTACTGCATACATAAAAAAAGCCTTTTGTGCATGAAATCTGATACGTTGAGCCACATCAGTTGGGGCTGACAAGTTTGGAAATGACAAAAAAATGAAAGTACGTAAGGTTGACAGACCTCCGCAGCCCGCTCCTTATTTGAGCTTGAGGCTACGTTAGCTGCTACTAGCACAGCAGACACAGTTTTCATCTTTTCATCTTAAATGTCAATTGTGCGTCAGACGTTGTCGTAGGATTGCGGTGCTGAATCGATTTTACGACTCCACAACAAACTCACCCAGAAATGTTGATGTTGATGTTTTTTTTCTGATCAGTCGATATTCACTCTCCTTTTAGTTTCGGTTTGGTTCCTGTTAATAATGTTTCTCGTTAGCTGCTACAGTAGATATTTCTCTTTCTTCTGGCCAGGTGGTGTTTGCTCGGCTTGTCAGAGCTTATTTGCTGCCTTCAGTTTTATATGGAGGATTGTGGACGTCACCAGCAGTGAAGCTCAATACTATTTGTATAAAATGTATTGTGTGTAAAATGTTTTTTTCACCAAGTGAAACACTCTTTTTTAATAACAGTGTATCTTAAATTGTTAAATATTTTTAAATGTGTTTAAATGTGAGGATGTGCTGATAGTAGGGTTGTATCTACTATGATCTGTTGACATTACATGTTTACTGTATGTCTCATAATAAACATGTTAACATGCACACCGAACATGGGGGATAAAAACAACAAAATGTTGCCGTGCAATAGGAATAATCTTTTGTTTCTTTCAGGATTATCCAAAAATATCAACTTTCAGTTACAAAAATTTGACAAACAAGTTTCAATTTTCTTTCCTAGTGTAAATCCAGGCGATGATTACTTCAGGGACGATGCGTTTTTCAAGGAGAATGTAATATCAACAGGCATCGTTGACGTGGTGCAAACTGTGAGATGCAACATTATTTAAAATGTTATGTATTATTTTTATTCTATGCATGAATGGATGAAAACCCCTATAGTGAGGTGATGAATAAAAACAAACCACACCGACAGCATGTCGTCATCAGTACGCTGAGTGCTTCTAATCATGTAATCTCTGAAATGCAGATTACATTATTATGGACACAAATTATAGGAAGACTAGATTAGACTTAAATCAGAAACAGTTATGTTGTCAAATGACTGATTGATTTCACAGATTAACATCCAATATAGAGCTCAACAAAAAGGAGGTGACAAATTAGGCTGTTTGATGAGAGCTGAGAGTGATAAACTAAAATAAAGATCCACAAAGCCGTGCTAATTCTCTGTAGGTTCATCACTATGAGTCACAGCTTATATCTAACCATTTAACAAATGCAAAAAAAGTACTTAAATATTTCCAATATTGCTTACAGCAACAGAGAGATTTGGATGGTAAGACAGATGCTTTCGAATGCTTTACAGAAGATTATGTCAATAATCTCCCCAGTCAGGGGAATAAGAGCGACAGAGAGAGAGAGAAAGTGATTGACATGATATAGAGAGAGTGAAGCAGAGATGAACGAGGTCACTGAGCAGCATGTGGGGAGTAATTAAAAATGTTAATTAAGACTTTGAATTATGCAACAGTTTATGTAAGATGAGCCTCAAGCATCATTTGTGACTGTGTTTCTTAGCTGTGAATTTTTGCCCCAAAACAGAACAACAAGGGGTTAATTCACTTATTTATTCACTGTAAACAGACGAGTGTGTGTTCAGTCTGGTGACACACAGCTCCGTTTAATTAGAGCAATTCAATAATATAATACTGAACTATTAAAACTCAATTTATCTCTAATTTAAGATTAGATGAGATTTCCTCAGCATTGTGGGTGGTTATTTTGGTGGACTGGTAGGAAATTTGACAATAATATCAAATTATTACCTATTTAAATGAGAAGTATGTGTATAAAAAAACAAACATAGCAGATGTCTGTCAGAAAGTAGAGCAGAAAATTTAATTTAAGAACATCTGGAGGTTTAAACAGGTCAGAGTGGTTCAACTCTTCCCAAACCTAAAACATTTTAAACAGAAAATAAAATATATATATATGTTGTAGAAAGAATATAAAACACCCATTATAATATATTTCCAGATTTTTTCACTTTTTTGGACCCAACCTACAGTTTTCTCTCCCTGGTGTTATCTAGACATGCTGATGGATTTAGTTTCATTTGCTGAGATTTTAAAAATCCTCGACAGTGTGTCTGTTCATCTGTGAATAGATCGAGTATGTTTTATTTATAGGAACATAACTTTATTGATATATTGAAGCCGAGAAAGTCATGATGAAAGTGCTGATGCAGGGCGTCTGTAGATCATAAAACACGGTTTAAAGACACTGAATTAATATTTTCAGTGATTTATAATATGGTGTGTAGGAATAATTAAACAAATGTGTTTTTTTATAAGCTTGAATTGTTCTATAATAATATTTTCATTGATTATCACAAAACTTTTAAAGATGACCCCTTTTTTTTTTTTTTTTTTTTTCAGAAACAATGTCCTGGTTAATCCACGGACCTGACTGTGTGACAGTTTTCATTCCCAATCAGACGTATCCACAGTGGGCTACGTGGATTATCCGGTGTATAACGGCTTTACGAGTGCAATTTGTCTATTGTTCAGCAGTAATGGAACTAAAGTTGCAGACGATTAGAGATTAGCTTATGACATCTGTCTCACACTGTACGAGCAGGTAAAAAAAAAAAAAAATGGGTTGAGCACATGTAGACGCACGTCATACGCACGCCGCCTGTGTGGAAGAGAAATCAGGACAGATGAAAAAGTCAACTGCAACAAGGTTAGTTGTTACGTATTTCAGAAATATGATTTACATTTACTTCTCGCTGAATTTGAGGTTCTTAAAGGGAAACTTTTACACGTCAAAGTCTGTTTACAGCCTGATTCTCATCTCTACACTCGCCACTACTAATATAACAATCAAGTCGAGTTGTATTATGGGTAATATTTGGTTGCCTTTGTTGCTAAGGTTGTTCCATGTGTTGTTGGCATTGTCCACCTGCAAATTTTAGATCATATTCTGGTTCGAACATGTACGGGTGTATTTGAAAAGTTTATATTTCAAATGAAACATAAGAAAAAATAAAAAAATAAGTGAACTTCTACTATAATTTGCTGTTTCAGACAGAGGCTGAATATAAAATATAGATCTGGAAAAGCGCCTGATACATCCCACTATCACACAAGTCCAGCTTTTATTAACAATGACATAATAAAGTGGGGGAAAAAAAACTTCTGGCAACTTAACCTTTTTACAATTTCATTGTTTTGATTTATTGGATTTTAATTTTTTTTGGGGAAACCCAAAACCAACACTTATTTGTAGTTGTTGTACATGAAGAAACCTACTGTATACTCACTTAACTAGAACATCATACATGAAGGATAGTGCCACATGGATGAACTGAACACTGTTAAAGACACAAAATCAGACAATAATAACGGTCCTGGTACAATTAATTAGGTCACACGGAAATCATATCACAGTGGAATATTGCACATAAAATATAAATGAGGGTCAGAGTTGAATTACGTGTATTTTTTTTTTCTTTTTTACACATAAATATTTTTTTGTGTCAGTATAAAGAATCACTTTGAGGGATGTACTTCATATTAGACACATAACTGGTTAAAGAGGAGATGCTGTGATGCTTTAGACGGTGATCTGGTTGTGATTGTGTTGCTATGGTTGCAGGTAACTGGGGGCAATTTGAACTGTAACATTTATATGATGAAATTTGTGTGCATTTGGTTTAAAATATGCATATATGCATATGCATTAAAACAAATGGTAAAACCCTGAAGGAGATTCTTTATTGCAGTTTAATTTGAGCGATGCAGCGTTACCGTGGCAACTGCTATAAGTTCACAATTTCTGAAGATGCTATTGGGTGTCAGAGTGAAGAGCAGAGTGTAAAATACGAGACTGGAGAGTGATACAATTAATCTGCTTGATAAAACAGCTACTTTCCCGGCTGATACTGAATCAGGCGAAGGGCTACCTCATTGTCCAACACTCCCTGGATGAATTCTCCTTCTGCCACTCGCTCTGAAAGGGAAAAAAGTAGACGAAAAAGAAGAAATTTAGTTCAGGGAATTGACATGACCCAAACTTAAAAATCTATTAATAATATACTTGTAGGTATCTCACCAGTTTCTCCCTTTTCAAAGAATGTCCAGAGTTTATCTGCCCTCTTCTCAGCTGTGTTTTCATCATCAGGCAGATCATCCAATTCATCTTTAGGAAACAGCTTGAAAATTGCCTGTTAGAAAAAAAAAACAGAAAACCACAAATTATAGAGAAACGCTTTGTTATGACATTTTAATTCCTTTGTCATTTTCTTCATTAGCTGCAACTAATATGAATTCATGACTGCAATGGGAGTGTAGGCATCCCACCAAAACCCTCATTTAACCTTAATTAATGTCTATGAGCCAATCACGTGTCTACTGACAAAAACAGCAACAAACTGCTTTGGTGGCACCGTGTCTTCATCCCTCTGCTGCTGCTTGAGAAAAGAGGGGCTGGTTTTTGGAGGGGTCATCTCAGCCAAATGACAGGACCCCCTGTCTAGAAATCATGACCCAGTCACTCAATATAATCCACAGACCTTGTTGTGAGCTACGACTAATGTCTCCAAAACTTGGCAACTCATCCCAGAACAATCTGAATAAATAGCACTACAGTCCCATATCAACCTGTATGCAGATGATACTGTTGTTGTTATTGCTTAATGTGCAGAATCACTAAACGAGTGGTTGTCTTATTCTAACCACTCAAAAGTATTCAGGTAGGCAGTCTTACATGTTTTTATTTAGTATTTTGAGTTTTAGGTATCTACCTGGACAAACAAATCACATATTAACTGAAATGTTAAAGGTAATCTTCAATATAAAACTGCACAGGTTATATTATATTTATTCTATTTACAGTATGTCCTCTCATCCTCACTCCAAAGATGTGTGGCTTAGCTCTTAATTTATCCTAAACTGTTAATCAGCATCAATTAAAGTCTAGTCCTGTGTTTAAAAATGTTACCTAACCAGTGTAAGTCTATGGGATAGAGAATATATTTCAATGCAACAAGATAATTTTGGTGAAAGAAAAGAAGGTCTTGACACTGAGTGTGCAATGTGCAATATGATCGACATGAAACAAAAAAAAGGAAATTGTGATTTATTTTTTTTTAAATCCTAAAAACAGATCAAGTGACATCCTTGGAGATGCTAAGATTTCATAACTCAGCTTTTTATTCCTATCATCTCAATGTGCAATTTAGATAATATTCATGAAATTCAAGTTTGATTCCTTAACAGTTCATTGTGAAAATCTTCATCACTTTGATCAAGATCCTAAAATCTTCATCCATCCAACCACTTATTTCAAAATTGATACAGAAAATAAACCCATTTAAAGTCTGCGGCCTGTCAGACTTTTTCTACAAGGCTATAAAAGATACTATAAAGATAAGGACAGTCGAATATCAACTTGTATGTAGATGATACTGTTGTCTATGTTTCTTTTTGATTTTGATAATTACCTTATGTCTTAAATGGAGGCCGTACTCTAACTACACAAAACAGCACCAGTATCAGCACCATATTATTAAAATGAAAACTCTAGTTTGTGGCTCTGAAAGTCTGAATTTATTTCTGGCTAAGGAAGAAAATAGCTACAGAATCTTTTACAAACTACTACATTACTGCCTTTTTTCCAAAACTCACCGTGCAAATTTCCTTGACCTCTGACTTGGTGATGTATCCATTCTTGTCCACATCGAACAGAGAGAATGCCCATTCCAGTTTTCTGGTGGTTTTCCCTGTTGACGTCATGTGGAGGGCAACAATGTACTCTTTGAAGTCCAGTGTGCCATCATCATTTGTGTCGAAGGAGCGGAAGACATGCTCGGCGTATGTATCGGCTTCGCTTTCTGGGAAGAACTTGCTGTAGATGGACTGGAACTCTTCTTTCGAGATGCGGCCTGTTGGACACTGCTTCTTGAAGTTTTCATACCACTGGACGATCTCAGTCTCTGAAAACTTGGTGTTTAGCTTCAGGTCCTCCAGGATCTCCTTGGACACAGCCCCGCTCTTGGTGTTACCCATTGTTGGTGGTGTTGGTGATGTTTCAGACCTTTATCAAACTGTGATTTTGTGGCCCTTGACTTCTTCCAGGGCAATCAACAAACGTCAGCCTGGGGAGTTGCCTCCTCTACTTTGTCAAAGTGGTAAACAGAAGACTATTCCTGAAGTATAGCTGAAATGTCCTTCCGGATCCAGGTCCTGGCCTGCAATTCAGCCCACAGAAGCAAATGCTGTGAAAAGAGCAGAAGGTGCTTGGTAAGCTCATTAAGCTGATCAACCATTGATAATACCAGAAGGTTCTATGGACAAGGTTCAACCCAGGTAAAAACCAAAGTGCTTGTTTAGCAATAGTGTGGCAGTCTTTGTTGGTATTGATTAAAAAATGTAAAGAAATATGTGATCACTGCATTTCACTTAAATAAGCAGTCAGGACAGGAAAAAAGGTTTCAGCTGTTACTCAAAATATTGGTCTTCTAAATTCGATTTCTTTTAACTATATTCCCCAAAGCCAAATTCACTGTGTATGATATTATCTATAAAATGGGTAGTTAAAATCTTGCAGTCTGATTGGTTGATAGCCATGGTATAATGAGTATATACTACAGCTATAATGTTTAATATCCTTTCATAGTTCTATTTTTAATTATCACTCTGTGGCTACTGATAAAAGGGACCAACCAGTGTGGCCTTGAACCAAGAGAAATAATGTGTAAGCGGACACAGACATGAGATCTCTGTCCAGAACTATCGGTGACTGAAGCTCAGTGTCTGGAGAAGGTGGAGCAGGATCCTCACCACGCCAAGCAATGCATCTCCTATTAAAATTAGGCCAAACGTTATTGCAAATAACGGTGACTTTGGACAGTCGTTTCTTGTTTGTACAATTAAATGGGAACATTTAAATTAATATATAAACTCTGGTTAGATCGCTGACTAGCTTGAATGTTAGTCTAGCAGTTTAGTAAGGTTGCATAGCAACTGCAGACAGCAATACAACTAATTTTATTGGATTATGTCTATAATTTCTATATTGTAATATTTGGTAACTGTTTTATAAAAGCAGGGAGAGTTTGAGACGTGAGTCACTGAAGAAAAATACTGAATCAAGTGTGATGGCAGCATTCATCACTGACAACCAGGGAATAATAATCAAATCTACTAAAGAGAAATTAAGGCACTATGTCAGAACAGTTCATAAAAGGTTCCACATAGTCACATAACAACAAAATCTAATGTAAGTAATATAACTTTTCATCCCTTAAAACTATTTCTTTTCACCTTCTTGCACCTCTATCTGCTTAAAATCCACAGGACTAACAAGTGAAAGATTCTCACTCAGCCAGAGTCTGAATTAAATAGTATCAATATCATCAATAGTCCTGCAGCAACAATACACCAAAATGTCTTTCCCATTTTCAATACATATGTTGTCAGTGTCACACAGTTCTGTATGTTTCCTACCTGTGAGCAGCTGAGGAGTCCAGGACAAACAGTGATGCTCCGCCTGTCAGCAGCAGAGGAAATCAACCTCGATAAGTCAATTAAACAGGATCACCCTGAGGCGGAGTCACAGCCGCGCCCATGTGAGCCCCTGAGCTTCACGGCCTGCTGCTGCTGCTGATTCCTCTTCTTCTTCTTCTTCTTCTTCTTTTTACTGATGTGGTTGGTCAAGTGCACATAGAAAAAGACAACAGCAACAATCATTTTTAACTAATGAGAAACAAGTCGACACCAGACACTTAAAAAAAGTTGTTTTTACTCTGGTTGGGCAGGACATGGGTTTGTCTGTGTCTGTGTGTGTGTGTGTGTGTGTGTGTGTGTGTGTGTGTGTGTGTGTGTGTGTGTGATTTCTGCTTAACCAAAATATGACTGTACAATCAATCTGATGCAGAATTTAACGATATTCTTTAACATTTAGTGCATTACTGGATTATCTTGAGGGACTTTCTACTGGTTTTACTTTCATCTGAAATGGTAGTCTGATCTAATTATTTAACCTTGATGGTTAAACAGGGATAAATTTAGATTTAAATTAGATATTTTTTGGCCTGGTGGCTGAAGTTAACTTTTAAATACATTTTAACAGGCGGTCTGTGGATTTATTTCCCCATTGCTTTCATTGTAAATTCATTATGAAGGGATCATTATGGCAAGAAACGTATTGTTATTATATTATATCATTATTATGATATATTATACAATGAGAGTGATAGGCAAGGACAGACTCTGTAGACAACAGACAGCATTTAACTGAACTCAGCCAGGTCAGTCTAGGACAGAAATGTTGCCCAACAACCATGCTGAGGTCTTTATCCGCTGTAAAAATAAACCTAATTAAGTGAAGTGACAAAGTAACAGCGAAACGTTTCCAAAACTACCTTGGACCTTCCCACAAGCAAAGACTTAGCGTTTTAAATCCAGCGAGTGGTGGTGAGTGGCTCTGCAGCGTTCAGCGGGGGAGTTAAATGCGCTTAACGAAGCGTTGACTGCTGATCCACACCATCTGCTCTGCTGTAAACCAGTCAGGACAGAAAACAGAGAAAACAGAAAAAAAAACAACCATACTTCTCCTATACACAGTGCACATCCCTCCAGATGTAAACTTCCTGTCTCCTCCAGGCTCAGAGGTCACGACATCTGTGTCAAAGTGGTCTTTAATGTGTGTAAAGCTGTTTACTGCTAAAGTTTACTGCTAGCCAACAGTGTAGCAGGAACATACAGTTGTAGTTGTGGGTGTGTGAGATTATTTCAATAATCTCTGACGTCTCCATCATACTGCTGTCCAGGGCTCTGTTTATGTTAAAGGATATCTTTTTTTGCTGAGTCACTGTTTGTATAAATCACCTGGTCAGGTAACTGTGTTTTTATTGTGTTTTTAGGCCCGCACATAAACAACACAATACGTTTTTTACCTAAATTTTTACATCACATTACAGTTGCTACAAAGCTGCTGAATATTTTTGTGTTTATGCAGCTCCTCTCAGCTTTATATCAAGTTTCAGCTCATTGTTTAGCTGTGTGCTCTCATAGCGTTGTTGAACAGACTATAAATGATATTTACATTAACCAGGTGGACAGAAACATGACTCCGATAATGATGCTGCATAACTGCTGTATGTGAAAATAAGCCACATATCAACCTAAAAGGTGACGATATGTCAGTTTTGTGTTCAAAACTTGTTTCTGCTGCCCCCAAGTGGCCAAAAAATAATCAGTTAATGCAGGTTTAAATTTAGACAACTAAAGCTACTGTTGGTAGGAGAGATGAAGAAAACATTTATGTCAAATCATACCTTCCACGTAGCTATAACACAGCTGTCACCAAATAGCACAACAACAACAACAATACAAACAACAACAACAGCAACGTCTGAGCATGTCTCTTCCCTTCTGATTACGATGACATAACTACCTGCAGACGTCTGCTCTGTTGGCAAACTGCTGATCTCTCAGGTCCTTTATCTTATGTATTAAATAAAACAACTTAATTCCTCTGCTCACACGCTGAGGCTAAACGTCAGCAGCCTGCCTCCGCCTTGGCACCGTCCGCTGCGGCTCTACAGGTGATTTAGATTTTGCCATCTGGCTGCAGAGACTTTGGAGAGCAAAGCCAGACGAACAGGACAATGTCACCTGTTTTCTTTTCTCTCGGGATAAAGACTCACATTAAACGTCATTGGTGATATTTGGAAAGATTTGAAGTTCTGTATATTTTTATTCTGCGTTTCTACTGAAATATCTCTCTGTTATTTATGGTTTAAATTCACTTGACACCATAGCAGAAATAACAAATCCACAAAAAACATGATATGTCCCCTTTAAATCATTTTTCTCCACAGTTTGAAGCCTGAAGCCACAAATGTCATGTTTCCATTCATGTTTTTTTTTGTTATAAAACATGTAAATATATGATATGATATGATATGATATGATATGATATGATATGATATGATATGATATGATATGATATGATATGATATGATATGATATGTCATAGTTTTTCCTGCTTCTCATTGGTTCTTAAATTTTCCGGCTCCACCTGTTAAAGTAATCAATAAGTCTATTTCTGCCCCAACGGATAAAGGACCTTTTTTTCTGTATGTAGGTTCAAATAACTTTGATTTTGATGATTTTGATGCCGAAGCTGGGAAGCACCTCCTAACCACCTAAACATCATCATAGTGTCTTTCTTATTTTAGAAAGGTCAGAGTCTGGATTTACTGGATTAGCAGTTTTCGTCTCTGGGTTCTTGAGACAAACCTTTCTCCAACCCAACCTGGTTCAGACCGAGTTCTTGATAAAACGGGGAAGGGGATTAAAATGAAGGAAGGAGATAGAGAGCGAGAAGTAATGAAGGTGGTGATGGTAGGCAGTGTAATGAGGATTTGGCAATACGGGGAATGGAAAATCAGTGTTAACCAGAACTGATAAGTACTATCAAAGCTCTTTGGCTTGAGACATCTATTCCCAGAAATAGAAGGTCTAATCTGGACACACTAATGGGTATCATGTTACCGTGGATACAAGTGGAAGCTATCTTGGACCGACACAAGCTCTAACTTAACTAGAAAAAACAAGCTACCATTGGTGCAGGTTTCATAATCAAGTAACATTAAATTAAGCAACAGTAAGTCTATAAAATCTTATTAGAGAAATCATTTTCCAAAATGACAACAGGGCCTGAAGTTTATTGACTGAAACCATAATGACATGAAAAAAGAGAGACGTTGATGCTTTCTAGCAACTGTCTGTGGCTCCAGACTCAAGCCGTGATAGTTGCTGTGGTCATCAATAATCGAACGGTGGAGCCACATCAGGTCAATGCTGTTCTTCATATGGTAAATATGTGGATAAAGATGACAGTCTCACATACACATAAACATACATGGAGGGTCATTTCTGTG
Source organism: Pampus argenteus (assembly GCA_036937835.1). Taxonomy (NCBI): domain Eukaryota; kingdom Metazoa; phylum Chordata; class Actinopteri; order Scombriformes; family Stromateidae; genus Pampus; species Pampus argenteus. The sequence continues at coordinate 18,690,378 of CM072879.1, forward strand.
TAAAATCAATCATCACCTGTGAGGCAACAAGAGGAGACGTTGAAATTGATTCGTGACATCTGAGGTCAACAGCAACGACCCCATTGGCTGCTCGTGTTATACACAAGACAAGTGACTGAACTGATTGTTCTCATAATCTCATTACTGGTTGTGCAGACGCTGTCTGTAGAGGAATACCCTCCTCACGTTAAGTTAAGGGAGGGGTTATAACCTGAACGCTACCCCTGAGTGCAGACTACACCGAGAGGCAATGAACCCTCCGCTGCTTGCTTTAGGCCAGATTTAATCCACTTTGTTTAGCACATGGCGAGGGCTTAACGTATCAGGGCGTCTCAGGTACAGTCTGGTGAGATGTGAGGCCAAAAAAAAGCTACTTTAAAACATCCTCCTGTGATGAACCTTTAAGGTGGTTTGTCAATTTTGTAGCTATTTTAACTGAAGCCACAAGTGTTGTCACATAATAGAGAAGAAGATACCCATAATAATATTAGAAAATGTAATATTATATAATAATAATAAGGAATAATAATACAAGATAGTTATTGCTGCCAAAAGCAGCTGTTCAGAACAAGAGAAAAGAAGGAAAATGAGCTGATAATAGATTGAAAACAAGGAAGAAAGACCAAAAAAAGACACGAAAACTAACAATAATAAATAAATATTATCCAAACCCCGAAGTTTAAGTTAATAATAAAATAAAAATCAAATATTTTTAAGAAATTTCTTACAAAAAGTACAATTAACACAACATCACAGCATCCAAACAAAGATTAGAAAGTCTTTTTTTTTTATCATCACAGTTTGTTTTACAGTTTCTGTAATTGAACTAATGACTTGTTTTGGGATTAAGTGATACATTACAGTAATTGTAAAAGTGTAACTTTAATCCCACCGTGAGTAATCCATCAGGGTCTAACCTTCAGACATAAGCAGCGTTTTCAGCAACAAGGTGGAACGAGAATCAGATTAGCCGAGTCGAGTCGTGTGAGTTTTTATTGTTGTCATCATGAGTTCAATATACAAAAACAATATGTTGCAGGTTAGAGTGACATAATACCTCTTTACTTCATGTTTGTTGTACAGTCCAGACATGGATATAGATGGTCTACTGATGTTGTTGTAATTCCTACTGGTCACCAGTAGAGGTCAATACAGGTTATAAATACATAATCCCAGGTTATGAAGACAAAGTAAAGATTAAGATTAAATATAATTAAATATTATAACTGCTTCTAGTATATAATCTATACTAATGATCCACAAACATAAAACTGTTTTTTTTGTATTGTGTTATTTTTAAAAGTCTGTAAATTGAATTCATAAAAAACGTTTGTTATTTCCCATTAATCTAACCTTAAAACAAGCTGCTTTGGGGAGTTTTTCTGTTCCTTGTGTGTTCTTACTCTGCTGCATTATTGGACGTTTATTCATCTTTTGATATAAATTATGTTATTAATTATGAAGCTGGAAAATAAAATTAAAAAAACAGAAAAGTTAAGATTTTATTGATCCCCAGGAAGGAAGAGTTACAGCAGTAGGAGAGTAAAGGAGAAAAAATGTGCAAAAACAGAAACTGTAGTGTAGAAAATATTAATATGTGTGTACAAATGTATATATGAATGATGTCTGCATATAATCAATATTTAATAAATATGGTACATATGCAAATGTGACATGAATATCAGTCGATGCTTCTGTACAGTGATATAATCTATAAACGATATAATCTATAAACTCAACATAATCTGGGGTTTTGATCTCTATATGTGATCATGTCCCATATTACTGAATCAATAGCAGCAAATCAAACTGTCAATCATCTGTGCTCTTAGACTGATTGATTAGAGATTGTGATTAGAGAGCTGATGTTATATTTTATTATATCAATAATATTAGAGACACTTTTAATGTGTAAAAAAAAAGTCTTTTATTGAAATCTAGACCACAGTTTCACTGAATCATAAAAACACTATAAAAAAAATAAAAATACAAATCATAATAAAACAGCTGATTTATAATGTTTCGGACATGCTTGTAACTCTCAGTAACACTGTAACACCTGTTCAGGTGCTTTTTATCTGACATTAACACTGACATGCAGCACCAGACTTTCAGGATCCTCACATGTGGCTCCTGTAAATGCGGATCTTGCGGCTGAGGTTGCGAGCCAGTCGATCGACGGCGCTGCCGATGTGTCCCTGCTCCCGTTTGGACGTCAGGCCCTCGATGTTTCCGCTGTACCACAGCACCCATCCGCCCATCGACATCAGCACGAACAAGGCTCCTGCACAGAGATCACATCAGCATGACGCATACATCACAAGCTGAGGTAGGGAGAGGTTTCTGAGTCTTCACCTACATACCGGTATAGACCAGCAAGTCTCCATAGTCTTGTTCTCTGATCTTCACATGGGTGAAGACTCCCACCAGCAGGGCGGCGCCACCCAGTAAATCCATCAACACAGCAAAGGCCAGAGCCAGTTTACAGTGGGACAGACTGCCACACAGGCCCATAATGAAACTGGTGAGGAGGGAAGAGATCATTATGTGTCTTATATATAGATCTGCTGTTTTATCAGGCAGATATTAACCTGTTAATAGAAATACACCAACCACTTCTGGACATATGAAATCTGCATTATCCCGTTTTAAAGAGCTGCTGATGCATGTTTTTAATATCCAATAATGAGGCTTTGAGACTATTTTAACATAAAATGCTTTATTATAACAGCTTGATATATGCTGTTTGTATATTATAAAAACCTGCAGCTATATGTATGTAGCTATATGTATGCAGTATACTACTTGTATGTATATAATTAACTGTATATACCATGTGCTTGTATAGTTTTCCATTTATTTAGTGCTAAATTTATAATTTCTGATCTGAATATATGTGAATAAACTGTCTATGTGAAGCATGAACGAAGCTGCAGCTGAATCTCACTGTTCAATCAATGTTGTGTTATGAAACAAAGCTTGAAGAACTGATGCAAGTGTTGCACAGACAGATCATAAAAACATTGATCGGTAATAAAGGTAATTTCCCGCCGGTAAAACACCTGATTTCACTCACCTGTTGTTGTGCTTCAGTCGTTGTGCAGCATTGAAATCTTTATTACACGTTTTCTGGAGTTTCTCCTCACCTTCCGGGTTGACCTGCTTCGTGTCACTACCTACCTGCGCCCCGCCCACAAGGTGACACATTTCCGGTGGGACGCATTCCAATACTCTCTACTCAGCCACCTTCAACCTGCACAGGTGAACTCTACAGCGACGCTTCAGTCTCTGGACTCCGGGAAACAAGTTTTATGAGGAGCTGAAGGATCGTTAACCTGTTTTGAAGACAGGTGCGTTGCAGGAAACGCTGTGCGCATGTGTGAAGAAATGAGCGCGCGCTGTACACCTGTTGAAGCTACTTATAATCAGGTAATTGCTGGCGGACAGTCCGCGTGGCTTCAGGTTGTATTACAGAAGTATAACTGAACACACAACAACTGGATACAAATAATAACAGGTTTCTGTGTTATTATTACAACTCATCAGTTCCGGTTACCTGACGGTGTTTTCTGTCATGAATCCTCCAACAACCAGAGATGATGCAGAGCCGCCAGGTAACAGCGAACGGCGTATTCACCCTGTAACATGCAGCAAATGATTGAAATGCACCTTTAAATGAAGAAGTGAATAAGCAACTGACGGGTTTAGTTGAAGTTTTAGTCCAAATAATCATGTTTTTATTTATAAAAGCTGCTTATAATCAGGAGAAGAGATTAAAAAAAAAGATATTTTAAAACAAATGTTTGTATGTTTGTAATTGAACACTTTTTATACCTGAATGTATTTTATGTTCAGTGATTGATTTTCTCTGTTATGACTGTTTTACTGATATTTCCTCTGTTTTCTTGTAACTTAGTTATTGACTGTGTTATGTAAAAGTACTATAAATCTACTTTATTAATATTAAAGCTGAAATTATTAGCTGAAATATCAATTAGTTAATTGAGGCTGAACAGTGAATGTGAGGATTTGCTGCTTCTTTCTGTGTTATTTGATTGTTAATTTAATATATTTGGGTTTTGACGTCGTCTTATCGGCTCTGGGAACTTGTGATGAGCGTTTTTTAAAAAAAAAATATTTTAGACCATGATAAAGGTTGAGAAATTAATTGATTAATTGAAAAAGAAACCAACTTAAATAGTTGTTCTGAATCATATGTTTCTATTGTCTTCTATGTGTGTTAGAGCACTACATGCCTCACTCTGCAGCTGCAGCAGCAGGAGGAGGAGGAGGAGGTGGAGGAAGTGGAGGAGGTGGAGGAGGAGGTGGAGGGTATCTGGATGCATATGAGGTCTCTTTTCCCCTGGAGGAGAGCATAGACAGACCTCCTGCCTATCACCTGAACCACAGCCAGCAGATGATGGACGGTACGCCACATCTACTACTGATGACCACTTTTATAATGTAGCAGTAACACACTGTGTTGCTTTCAGTCTGGATTCATAGTTCTCCTCTCCTCTCCTCTCCTCTCCTCTCCTCTCCTCTCCTCTCCTCTCCTCTCCTCTCCTCTCCTCTCCTCTCCTCTCCTCTCCTCTCTTCTCTTCTCCTCTCCTCTCCTGCAGTGCCCGTGGTGCAGGAGTCTCCTCACTCTCAGTACAGCCCCTTCATCCTGGTCTCCAACCTGAGGGCTCACCTGTACGTCGCTCTGGAGAAGAACACCTGGCTGCAGAAGCACATTGAGGAGCTGGAGGAGGAGCGCAACTTCCTGCGCTGCCAGCTGGACCGCCTCATCGTCGGCATGAGGACTCAGGAGGGTGAGGCGTTATTTATTAGGAATTTTTAAAAAAAATGTTATTTTTTTTATTTTTATTTATCTGATATTTGGGGGGTTTATTGTGTTGTTTTTTTGCTTCTTGCAGATTTAATTTTCTAATCTTTTTTTTTTGTTTATTGTTTGCAAACAATCTTGAACCAATAAGTTTTTATAAACTGGACGACGTCTCCAGGAGCATAAAAGTTGTTAATTTTAAAGATGAATTCTGTTAAATCAGGAGCACAAACGACTTTATTTTTTACAGGCTTAGTAACACAGACAAATAAAAATCATTGTTAATATTTATTATATACAGTGACAGAGTGGTGTGGAGACCCCCAGCGTGGTGCGAAGGTCCAGCCTGTCATCTCTCCCTCCCCTCCTTCACCCATGACCACCAGGTCTGGAATGACCCTTAAACGGCTGCAGGGACCCGGACCTCGGACCCGCCGCAGCTCCGCCATCCCTGGTGAGGAAGCTCCCGGCACATAAACTGAAAACTGCACTTTAATATGTCTGAATTATTAAACTAATATTGTCGCTGCAGTTCAGCAGGTTTCCATCTCACTGTAATCTGAAACGGAGACGGACTCGAAACATGGTGACACTTGTTGGTTTCTGCTTTTCATACAGTCAAGCAGGAGTTTCACCTGGAGGAGGATAAATATTACACCGAGGACGAGTACTTGGAGGAAGAGGAAGAGGAGGAGGAGGAAGAGGAGGACTCGTCGGTGGAGACGGGGTCAAAGAAGAAGGGCAAAGGACGAGCCAAAGGAGAGCCGAGGATGAAGATGAGGAGGATCTTCAGGATCACCCACGGGAGGGAGAGGCAGAGAGGTGGGAGTCATGTGACTGTCTTCAACATACGGTGTAGTTTATTTAATGATGTGGTAAATAAACCGCAGCTTAATGATAATGACATGTTTTTAAAGTGTGTTCGCTTTAATGTCATAGAGGACTTAAGAAACCAGGAAATATTCACGTTTAAAGAGCTGGAACCAGACAGACTTTGATTATTTAGCAGCAGCCAAAATGGTGTTAAAACTGTCATCTGGCTCATTTCCTGTAGTTAAAGACCCAGACGGCGTTCTGATTCGCTATAAGAAGATCCTGTCCACCTACCAGCGAGTGAGGAGCATGTCCCGGGCCTTCCAGATCCACGGAGTCGACCGAAACACGATGGCCTCCACCTCCCCGATCGCTGAGCTGCTGCTGGTGGCGCCAGACAAGGTCTGAAATGAAAGTTTCTGCATCTTCGAATGTTAACGTTTGTCTGACCAAACAGTCCAAAACCTCAAAAATATTCAGTTTATTACGATGTGAGGTCGAGAAGAAGCATCAAAATCTCCCTCAGTCCATCAAGCGACTAAACTTTGCAGCTCTAGAAGTTAAACTTAACTTAATGTCTGCTGTATTTTGGTATTCATGACCTGATGCTCCTGCAGGTGGCGGAGGTCGGGGAGTTTGAGGCGTCTAAGGAGAAGCTTTTAGATTACGCCAGGCGGTGCTACAAGACGATGGACGACCAGACGCACACCAAGGTCCAGACCATGAAGAAGACTCACAAGCTGCTGCCGATCTCCTATCGGTTCAGGAACTGAGGAGAAGAACGAAGGCCTCGTTCTGCTGGGTGGTTTGCACACGTTAAAGTAAGAAGAAAAGATGTGAGGGCACAGAGATTAGATGCCAAACCACAGGATTAACTTAGTTTGAATATGGTGACAACACGCTGCTTGTTTTTCATTTCATTTATTGTGCAGCTGCTGTTGTTGTTGTTGTTGTTGTTGTTGTTGTTGTTGCAGGGATGTGGTAACTAGAAGTTAATTGGTTAATTTCAGAAGGTACGATGTGTTTAGAGCGAGTATACAAACGGTGAATGTATGTCTCCGTTTGGCTCTTGAATTTATTGAAGAATATTTTTGATCGTGTTGTGTGACGGACCCGAACAGTTGTTTACTAAAATGAGTCACTTTAAGTTATTTCACCTTTTTGTTTTCTATTCGAGAGAAATATTTATTTGCTTTATTCTATTTTTGACAGCGTTTCATAGTTTTTTGCACAATATGTACTTTTGATATGTATTGAAAAAGCATGTTTGTTTGTTACATATTTTATTTAAGTTGGTCACATGAATGTATTTATGTTGAATTATGATAACAGAAAGTTTAAAATGTCACTAAATGCAAGAAAGTAAATGACTTTAAATATATGATTGTTTGGGTTTTTGTTTTGTTTTTTACAGTCGGGACACGATTGATGAGATTTAGAAAGTTTGAATAAAAGTATGAAATTAATATTTTCAGTCCAGAGAGGTAAATATAAGTGATAATAATAAATCTGCTTAGTATGATACAAGTTACGCATCATATTTTAAGTATTTAACAGATGCTCATATTGAAAGTCTGCAACAATAAAATTATTTTTGTAAATTATTACAAACATTAAAATCTGGAGAAAGAAATTAGACATTAAATATCTTTTTCTTAATCGTACAGTAGTTTGAGTGATACTAGTATACTGTGAATATACTGTATGTCATGTATGTCATACAGCAGGCTGCAGCTCCCTCCAGTGAAAGAGAGTAATACTGCACTGACTTTTTTTCAAAAAAAATATTTTAACCCAAAATGTGTTTCTGTGTCTGAATTAAAATCCTAGAAAATATGTTAGTGATCTCCCATCATCAGCGGCACAGATCTCATTTATTAATTTATTACATGTGTAGTAATGATTAAAACAGAAGGTATGAAGGGAAGGTAAAAGCATTAAAACATTACTCAGCAACATAAAACCACTGATGCAAATTTAATATATGAAATAGTGTTATTCGTTTTCAGTGAAGTAAGACATTTTTAATATCTTTAAACTTTAAGACAACTTTGTCTCCATTAAATGGAGATCAGTAATTAAACTTTAAAGATTCAATTATACATATATGAGTTCTCTACTATATAAAACTATATAAATAACATATATATTGTCATTCCCTGTATATAATCTGTCAAAAAATTACAAATTAGTTTGTTTTTTTTTGTTTTTTTTAGATATGTACATTAACAACGAATTGAGTTTACAGTTGAAATTAAATTAGACAATATTTTGGTAACCGAATAAATTAATAAGCATTTCTATAAACATGGCCATATTTTTTGCACTAAATCCACATCGTTATAATAAAGTAAGGGTGAACTCCATTTCCCAGAACACCCTGCGGCTAACAGAGACGCTCCATAAACCAAAATTCAATTTACCCTTTAACCTTTCCGAGTTGTCCAATCACAGCAGGAGTTATGCTGGAAGTAGTAAAACCAGACTCTCCTGACGGACAGCTGTCTTTGACGAATAGGAGTGCGAATTCTGCCTCAGTGAGCCAATCACGAGCCAAGTAGGCGGGACTCGTGTCCAGCAGGGCATCAGAGGAGGAGGTGTTCCTGGTAGCCATCTTGGATGTGCGGACTGATTGTTAAGCGAGAAGAATTGACATTTTTTTTTGAAAAACAGCCTTCACATTGAACCACTGAAGGTTTGCCGGAGTTTGGCGACTTGAGGAAAGAAATCGTAACTCGGAAACATCCAGGTAAATAGTTTTCAGAGTCAAATGTGGTGCATTTATTGTGGCTTCCCCCCCTTTTATCTTTGCCTCTCTCCCCTTTCCAAATTGTGTCCCTAACATCAGCTTCCTACCGGTAGGAAGCTGATGTTAGGGACACTCACAACACACCAACTTATAGTGGCGGGTTTCGGTGTAAAGACGGAAAGTTTTCTGGGTAAGTTGGAGTTTGTTTGGAAGAGTATCAGGTCGGATGTTTGGTGTCCACAGGCTGCTGTTGGCTCCAATGATGCCCGCATTGTTTATAAACATCCCGGGTTAATTCATGTTCGTCCCTCCGTCTGAAAGCACCGCCTGGATGTTGAGTAGCAACGACACCAGAGGAGGTTTCTGTAGTTTAGGGTGGAAAAAGATGAAGAATCAGGCAGGAAAAGTGTCCTCAGTGGGTCCAAACTCACATGTAATGTTTAATGTCAGTCTGGTTCATGTCAGACTTTGATGTGTCTCAGTTTCAAGTTTTTATTTCCCATCTCAACAAGAACAAAAAATAGTTATTAACATATGAAATCATGTTTATTCCAGACAACTGTCAGAAAACATCAACACTAATGTCAGATATAAAATAATAAACTGGACCTCTGGGTTAAAGCATAATTTCTCAAAAGTTTTTAGTTTTTAAATCAAAATCAAACACATGGCCACCAGTGTTATAATATAGGTCAAACTGATACCACATATTGGCTGGAGATGTGAACAAAATGAAAGGATGTGGCTGGCAGTATTTTATATTGTACTTATTGTCAGCAAATCACATGAAAAGGTTAAAAAAAACAAAAAAAAAAAAAAAACCCCACCAGGCCTGTTGTGCTCATCAATGTCCTTGATTGGACAAACAGCCGAGCCAATCAGGTGAGAAGCTGTTGAAGTAATAATTCTTAAATCAATAACTGATCAGGAGCATCTGTGTTATTACTACAGCGTGATCTGAAACTTCCCGCCACAACAGTTATCCAACATGAAGTTAAGAAAGTAGGCGGGATTTAAACTTTGTCTGTACTACTACTTCTCTATTACTACATCCTGAATACCTTTTGAGACGATACGGAAATAAGGCTACATAACGTTATTATATGTGATTCGTCCCAACTCTGGTCGAAACGCTTTTGCCGTCAGATGTAGTCGAATGAAACTAGTTTATTTCAGCCAACTTACTATATAACACAATCCACCACGTTTATAGGCATCACGTCTGATTGCCTCTCGGCTAAGCGTGGGCCATATCACGATATTTCAATACCTTGGTATTTCGGTATCACAGTATTACGGTATCTCGGTATCACAGTATTTCGACATCATGGTATCTCAGTATTACCATACAGCTTCTCCTAGCTAACGCTGCCATGACGGTTTGATGGCGCCAGTATGTGAATGTTGAGATTATTGTCCGATGAGCTCAACAACCTGACAGAAGGGAAATAAATAACAGCATTTCTCAAATATACTGGTGTTGCAGTATCATCCTCTTGTAATATTTATTTGCTGCTTCACTGAAACAAATATGTAACAGAAAAGCATTTGATTACTCAGAGAGTGATTTTTTGTTTGTACATTATAGGTAATACGCTTTATTGAACTGTCAGATTTACTTCCAGGTTCAGTGCGACGACAGCGTTTACGTAATATAGTTAACAAGCCAGGTTAGCCCTCAGAGCTAATGATAACTAGCTAACTACGCTAAAGACAAATTGGAAATAAGCAACATTTTTTGCAGACACTAGATATCAAACAAAAGCCAGATTAATTTTCTGTTAGATGTAAATTCACCTCTTTCCTCCTCCCCCCCTCCTCCTCCCCCCCCTGGAGGTACACCTGTACTTTTAAATAAGAGGATAGGTGTCATTACAATGAGGCCAAATCCACGAATCTGAATAAGAATGTAAAGTTACATTTCGTGTAGTTCGTCCTTCACATTCTTCCTGTTGACGTCTGCACACGGTGACCAAACATCTCAAGGCTCTTTTTTGTTTTTCTCATCATAACAAATCATCTGAAATTCATTCGTACTAAAAGAAAAACAACTTTTCTAGGCGGATCGACGCGGCGTCTTCATAAAGTGCAGTTAGTGGGGTGGTTTTTTTTTTTTTGGTTTTTTTTTATTTGTCTCTGGGTCAAAGTGTCTCTCAGGAAAACATAACCAAACATTACTGCTGCAACCACATTACAGTTATCAATACACAGCCATGTTTGTGTATTGATAACTGTTTCCCACATTGTTGTCAAGTTGGTAGTGACTGACAGATTAAAAACACAGAAAATGATTATTATTATTTATTGAAAAATAATGAAACTAAACAATATAATGATAACCTGTAATCTTCCCAGAATAAGTGCATCAGGTGACAACATGGTCAACATTACCGACAGAATGAACTAATAAGTTTGTTATTACATAGTGGAGTTTGATTCCAAAGACGTTTACCTCTTTATCGCCGTTTTTTTGGCGCCTCAGCTGGTCACATGATGCAGCTGAAACGTGTTAAACTGAACCGGAGGAAACGGGGCATCAAGGGCAGCAGGTCCCAACTTGTTCTCTGCAGGTTGTTAAGAAATCTTCTGCAAAGGTGTAGAAATTATGAGCTGAAAAAACATGCCAGAAACACGTCAGAAAATTACTTTCTGCTTTCTTATTATTATTATTTTAAATTTACTTTAATGCAAATTCAACAGTCTGATCATCTTTTGTTTTCCACAGTAAAAGAAGGCATGAAGACATCATCCTAGTCATCAGTCATGGCCGATAAAAGGAAACTTCAAGGTGAGCGTGTGTGTGTGTGTGTGTGTGTGTGTGTGTGTGCGTGCGTGTGTGTGTGTCATCAGTGATCTGATGAGGATTTGTTGTGGTCTGATCAGGTGCCAGGTGAGTGATGTTTACATTTCTGTTAGAGGAAAGTCCTCTGATGTCATCTTGGTGATAAACCCATCTGTCGCTGTAAGTAGGTTAAAACAAATAAACATAAAACCGTTTACGTCTCGCTATTCGAGCGCTGGTTGCTGCTTTGTTTGTATTTGTATTTGACTCAAAGTGAAGAACCTCCCTGTGTTTATTTATATATTTCTTGGTTCATATTACTTGATGAAAAAGAGACGCGCTGCTGGTAAACAACTGGTCACATGAGCTCACAAGTAGCTTGTTGACTCAGTAAGCTGTCATCCTGCCAGGTTCGGGTTTGTTTGTTTGTTTGTTTGTTTGAGGCAGAAATAAATCAGGTTTTGATTCCTGTAGCTTCAACTAAAAACACTTTTCACCTTCTCTGGTGAAGAAGTTGTATTCAATTCTTGGTCCACATCTGTCATTTTTATTTACATAACCCAAAATAACAAACTTATCTTTACAGGCCGTTTATGTTTTTATTTTATTCGCATGTTTTTATTGCTGCTTCGCTGGTTTGCAAATGCAGCAGCAGGAAATATTCAGTTTACACTTAACAGCTGAGAAGTGATCAGTAAACAAAGTACAAACAGCAACGTGGGAGTGAAACTAAACTCCAAACCACTATAACGTTTGAACCCTTAAACTTTGGGCACTATGACGTTCAGACTCGAGGCTCGGCCCCGCCCCGTCATTTACTTTGATGTTATATTTTAACCGAAATGATTCAGCGGCTCTCATCCCTTCACGTGAGCAACCTGCGACTTCTCGTACTCAACATCTGTCATCTCCGTCATCTGTTTATCTCCCCTAAAATATCTCGGAGAAGAAGAAAGGATCAAGCACAAGCACCGACGCGGCTCTGTCAGATTGTAATATATTATTACAGAGATAGACTTTCATCTAAAAATAACACAGAGGCTGCAGCCGAATCTTAACATCAAGACTGTTTAAGATCAGACTTGAACACGACTTCTCGTCTATTTAGCAGTTTGTATTTTTCCTGAAGCCTTTCCAGTTAATCCATACAGAGTCTGTCTGGCTTTATAGATGTCAGATAACTTCCAGTAAACCTGCTTCTTCTTTGTATGAACTCCAGGTGCTTTTAATACGTCTGTATTCACTCGTGTGATTGGCTGAATCACCTCTTTTATCTTGTTTTTTTTCCACTTTTCTCCACCAGGTGAAATAGATCGATGTCTGAAAAAAGTAGCGGAAGGAGTGGAACAATTTGAAGATATTTGGCAAAAGGTACGCAGAGATCATAGTCACGAAGTAAGAAGAAGATTTACTTTTATTAATTCACACAATGGTGTAAATGTGCTGCTTTTCTTGCTTTTACATTGTAGATCAATAAAAGCTAAAACAAATCACAGAAGTTTAACATGAACTGTATCAGTTAAATATTTCCAGTATGTATACATGTTGAAGAAGAGGATGTGTACTGGTTTACATGAGAACTGGTTCCTGTGTTTCATCTCTGCAGCTTCATAATGCAGCAAACGCCAACCAGAAGGAGAAATATGAAGCAGACCTCAAGAAAGAGATTAAAAAGCTACAGGTTAGTACAGAAAGACGGTGTTCACGTTTAAAAACTGAAGCTCCCGAGGTTTTTCCCAGAAAACACACCAGAAAGATTCACCTGTTAATGTAAGCATCAGTGTTTTATGGCGGTTTCTGCAGAAGGTTTCATACTGAAACCTGGTGGAGACCTGTGGATGAGTTGACTTGTTGAGATCTGGCGTTTTTAACTTTCCAAATATATAAATGTGAAATCATTTAACCTGCCCACACGTAGAAGTGGAGTATTAAATATCATCACTGTCAGCCACCACCAGTGTGTGCTTCATCCCAGCGTTACCGCGAGAAGCCAAGCCCGCGTAATGCCACCGCCGCTGCTGCATGGAGACGCCAAGTTCACCATCCATGACTGTTTGAAGACGCGTTTCTACACGCATCACAGAGTTCGCTGATGTATCTGTGTCTCTCCCTCTTCTTCTTCTTCTTCTTCTTCTCCTTCGTCCTCCCTCCAGCGTCTTCGAGACCAGATCAAGACGTGGGTGGCATCCAACGAGATCAAAGACAAAAGGCAGCTAGTAGAGAACCGCAAACTCATAGAAACGGTGAGTAAGCACCGACGGGTGCATCATGTTTCATTAATATGCTCCGTCTGTCCAATGTTTACTCCGGAGGGTTTTATTTGTTTTGAAAAGTCTGAAAATTAAACTCCAGATGTTGAAAATGTCTGAATTTATGATCCAGAAACAAACATATTGCGTCTTTTTAGATTTTGATTGCAACATTAAAGTTTTTATTAATGTAATTTCAAGAGTTGATCTCCCTTTTTTTTACAGATAAGCAAAAGTTTAGAAAACATTTAGATTATTCATCGTTTGTACAAAAAAACATGCACATATAAATAATGTCAGCGTAGTTGTTAAGACGTTCGCCGTAAACAAGACAATGACTCAGCAAAGAAATCGAGAGATGGCAAAGATGATGGCAGAGAGATGGGAAACATGGACGTGTAGCAGAAATTAAGTTTATCTTTCGATCCCAGAGGCTTTAAATTTTATAATCTGAGTCTCATCATACTCTTTAAGGTACACGTGGTACAAATGAAGTGTATTATGCATGTGTCTGCACAATAAGAGCTCTCCCTCTGATCTCCAAGTTTTCCTGAGGATTTCTCGGCTGACCTGAAATTTGTTTCGGTCACAAGCGGATGGGTTTTAGCTGTCTTGTATAGAGAGAGAAATAAGAACCGTCACAATCTGCTTGCTGCTTACACAGAGAGAAGATGTGCAGCGTCTTTCTTTTTCTTTCTCACCAGTTTTTTTAAACACATTTTTGTCTGTCTGTATATTTACTGTCATGCAGCAAATGGAGCGGTTCAAGATAGTAGAAAGAGAAACCAAGACGAAAGCGTACTCAAAAGAAGGACTGGGCCTGGCCCAGAAGGTGGACCCTGCTCAGAGGGAGAAGGAGGAGGTCGGCACGTGGCTAACGGTGAGCTTGTGTCACAGCTTTGCAACATAAGCGTTTTGGGTTTTTTTGTACTCTTAGCTGCCTTTAAAAGCTGAAAAACACCAAACATGTCAGAGTTTGCTGACGGGAATTGGAACCTGTAACCGAAAGTGAGACAAATGTGGAACCAAAACCAAAATTAATATAAAACACACAATCTCATCTTTCAAAAAAAAACAGAATCTCACACCTCAAACCAGCAGCCAGCTGTTTCTGCGCTGCACAGATTAAATGTTGTAAGATATATAATATGCATAAAGTCTCAGTAAATATACTGTACATATTTAGACCCTGGTGATTTATTGGGATGGTATATAAATGGGTGATATTACTAGTTATTAGACCCAGAAAGTAGTCAGTTAATCACAGAAGAGATATTTAATGTTTTATAGCTGCGGAGCAGAGGAGAGACAGTCGTTGCTTGTTTTAACCTAGCTACAGTAGGCTACAAACTGTTAGCTGTGGTTGGCCGGGGCGTGCATCACAAAACAAGCAGCCAATCAGAAGAGAGGGACATTTAGCAGATACAAAACAGCCAAAAATATATCAAGACTTCAAAAACAATATCATAAAAGTGTAAAACATGGCAGCTGAATAATTGTGTTTGTGTCACCGTAACTTTTTGAATTCCCGTCTTCCCCCAGAATACGATAGACACGTTGAACATGCAGGTGGACCAGTTTGAGAGCGAAGTTGAGTCTCTGTCGGTCCAGACGAGAAAAAAGAAAGGAGACAAAGAGGTCAGTGTGTTCAATCCTTCTCTTCTCTGATCCTTTAAGTCTTTTCCTCTCTGGTGTCTTGCTGCTGGCTGTTTTTCTGTCTTCATAGCTGACTTAGACCGGTTGGTCAGCCTCGAGGCCTCCCTGTCTCCTCTCTAGTAGAGAGGTCAGATCTTCTGTCTCTGCCCTGATAAAGATAACCTTGACCACTTCTCTTTCTCTCACTTTCCTTGTTAACGCCTCTACAGGGGCGTCTTTTATAGAAAAACCTTGGCGGTTTACTCTTGGTGTTCGTATCTCATGTCAGAAAACATCATGTCATAGAAGAATATGTGCAGCTGACTCAGTTTGGCATCTCTGTAATTGGCTCATATTTGTTGTGAGCAAAGGACTTTTGTTTATTTATTTATTTATTTTTCATAAATGAGACCCAGAGGGGTTTATTTTTGTTTTTATTTTTGTGCAGTTAGCTTCGCTGGCCAATCGCGTAGGACTGCAGTGTCTCAGTGGATATCTGCTGATATCAGTTTTAGGTCTCAGGTTTCACACAGGCTCCAAAATAAAACGGTCAAGGGCAAAAATTACATTTCTCTTTGGTGGTTAATTTATCACACGGGTCCGTTGTTATTCACCACAGAGAAATAAGATGTATCTGGCTTTGGATGCACACACACACACACACACACAAACGCTAAAATGACATGTAAGGATTAAAAATGTCTTAATTTCTGCTTAACTCTGGACACGGATCATTAGGTTGAGGGTTTAAATTTAGCGTGTACTCGGTACAGAACTTTTCTTCACGTTCCCGACATGTGCGGTCGCAGCATTAATATGTATTGAGATGAAACACATTAATATGTTTCGCTCCGGTGACTCCACTAATGCACAACATATATCTGAAGTGTCCTGCCAGTGTTTTTTAACAGCCGTGATGTTGTTTTTTTAACACGTTTGCTCTACACAGATTTAATCTGGCATCAAACTTTTTGCCTCCCTGAAAACACTTTCGGACATTAAATCCATAATGTGCGCGTATATAAAAAGAAAAGAGGATCACATTAAGGTGGCCGAGTGCTTCAGAATATGTATGAATTAACCGTGGAGGAGGTTGAAAAATTAAATATTGAAATCACAAGTGGTCCTGTGAATGTGCTGTATGATGCATTAAAGCCATAAAGTGCACATGTAGCATTAAACGTTTTTAAAATTTTAACATGCTTTTACGTCATTTCTTAACTGTGGCGCTTAGAATACATTAGTGTGTATCCACAGCATGTTAAATTACCGTTTTAATACCAAAAATTACAATTAAAAAATGTGTTTTTATACCTTAATTGTATTATTTTTGCCTGCGTATAAAACGTCTAACTCATCAGTTGCATCAAAACTCTCCGAAAGTAAAATCTGAATTTCACTGCAGATTTAACAGGTTATAACAGCAGGAAAGTCTTGATATCAGGTTTCAGGCACGACTGCCTCTGAAATCAGAAGAAAGTCTGACTTTGGGACTCTTGTCTTTCCATCCCTCCGTCCCTCCCTGCCGCACCCTGCTCCCGCAGAAACAGGATCGAATCGAAGAGTTAAAGAAGTTCATCGAGAAGCATCGGTACCACATCCGGATGCTGGAGACCATACTGAGGATGCTGGACAACGACTCGGTGCAGGTGGACGCCGTGAGGAAGATCAAGGTTTGTTTGTGTCTCCAGAAAAGGAAAAACAAACACTAAAGAACTAAAGTTGTAGTAAAGACATGAGCCGTCCAAATGAGTCAAAGCGAATAGATATCTTCCAGTGTCAGTGTTTTTACGATCCTTCCACAGCAACTGAGCAGGAAAACACCGTCCGAGGAAACACAAGGAAGGTTATTGTTCCAAGACAGACTTGAAAAATGATAAAACTGATGCATCTTTCACCCTAGTGAGACAGGAAATGGTGAAGAAGAGGAAAAGTACGACAAGAAACGGCCACGAATCTAATTCACCTTTTGTGTTGTTTTGCATATGTTTATATCTCTGTTGTCTCCTGTAGATTTACAGTATAAATCTCTTTCGTTACAAAGGATGATGTGGAGTACTATCTCGACTCGTCGCAGGATCCAGACTTCGAGGAGAATGAGTTTCTATACGACGACCTGGATCTGGAGGACCTCCGTAAGTAGAGGAAGAACTGCGGTTTAATAAAGCTGCACCAGGAGACTTTGTTGAATTTGTTAAAAAGTTCAACTGTTGTTGGAAAGTGAAGCTTTTTCTCCTGTTTTTATTGCTCACAAGAATTTTGCACATACAGACATCTACACGGTAATAGTTGATATGATATGAAGTGCAGAACTGGAGCACATATTTATTGATCCTCAAGAAAGAAAGAAACAGTGAAATAAAGATGATGATGTTTGCAACCCAAAGATATTCAGTTTACTGTCATAGAAGACTAAAGAAACCAGAAATATCCACATTTAAGAAGCTCGAAGGAATTTCTGTATTTTTTTTCCACGTCTGCTGTAGAATTAAACATGAAGCCTGTAAAAATCACCACTCTGGTCACACCTCTGACCTCTGACCTCTCCTCTGCTCTCTGTGTGTCTCTGCTCCCTCCAGCTCAGACGCTGGTCGCCACGTCCCCACCGGGACACTCGCACTTGGAGGACGAGATCTTCCAACACTCCAGCAGTACACCCACCTCCACCACCTCATCTTCTCCCATCCCCCCTTCGCCTGCCACTTGCACTACGGTAAGAAAACTCGACTGAAAACTACTTCAGAGTCCAGAGTTTCGTAGGAGTGTTGTTGTTGTTTTTTGTTTGCATGTTTTTGCAAAGATTGGGTGATTATTAAAAAGCTAAACTCCAAATTTGAGTGGATAGATCAGGTTCAAGTCCTTGTTGTTGAAGCTTTTCCACTAAAAAAACCAACACTAACCTTAAATCTCTTCATTGACCCTTGAATTTATCACTAATGATGTAATATCGGTAAACTCTGAGAAAGGAACCTACTGTTGCACTCACTACAAAGTCAAGTCAGGTCAATATTTTAAAATATAAATGTACAATAATTGCCTTTGTATCTGCTATTGTAGCGCCCTGCCATCTGCTCTATTGTCATTATATCGTCTGTTCTTCCTCTCCGCCCACATGCAGCGTGTAGTGAGAGTAGTTATTACAGTCCTGATGCGTGTGAATAGGAGCCGTGGCTTTGTTCGGTGCTGCTGACGGGAAGTTATACTTTGGCATGAAAGGGAAAAAAAAATGTAAAGGAAGACTTGTACAATGACTCCAGGGATATGTGAAGTTCACTTAGTGTGTTTTAACTTTCGTTTTTCCAAGTAAGGCTTCGTCTAAATTAGCTGAAACCCTTGAGTCACGTTGAGGTTGATGGTTTTTTTACTGTGTGTTTTCAGGAGAACTCAGAAGATGACAAGAAGAGGGGACGTTCAACGGACAGTGAAGTTAGTCAGGTGAGTCAAAAGGCACAGAAAGCAACACAGGTGACATTAAAGATGCATTTAGTAACAACAGTGATCCTGTAATAAAGTTGGTTTTTAGATTCAAAATCTGATCATTTCTAGATTTATTTTTTAACTTTATTTCTGTTTTATGTCAATGTAAACCGTTTGAACTGTTGGACGTAACTTTGGCCATTTGGAAGTGTGCATTTCACATTTTTTTATACATCTTAGATTTTAAACAATCAATCAGTCAAACAAAAAAAACAATCCAGATATAAGTCTGACTCATGCTGATACTGTTTATATTTCCCTAATATATTAACTCGAGTTAATCTCAAATCAAATCGGTTAACGAACATCAACATCGAGCAGGTTTCATGACATGATGTCAACGACCTTCGTCAAACACGTCTTCTTACTTTCTTTCCAGTCACCTGTGAAGAACGGCAACCCCTCCTCCTCATTATCGTCTTCCTCCTCTTCCTCATCCTCATCTTCTTCCTCCTCCTCGTCCTCCTCTTCTTCCTCTGTCTCGGGACTGACCTCATCCTCATTGGTCTCTATGGCGACCATCGCCGGTGGTGGTAACTCCGGGGGCAACAGTCATCTAGGCAGCTTGGGGGGTCTCCTCTCCAACACGTCCGCCGGCAGCTACAGCAACGCAACGCAGCAACAGCCGCTCCTGTCAGCACAGGCCAAGAACTCAGTGAGCTCCTCCTCCTCAGCTCCTCTCACCATCCCCAGCAGCTCCATCAACAGTCACCCCGCCTCCTCGGCCTCCCCTCCCCCCATCGCCAGCACCCAGGGGCTCTTCACTTCAAACTCCCAGCCTCAGGCTCTATCAGGGCCCGCGTCCACTTCCAACAGCCTCGGCCTCAGCTTTTCCATGGGGAAAAGCGCCATGTCCGGCTCCATCACCACCAGCCCGATGTCGGGAGGTCTCGGCTTGTCCCTGAGCACCATGGCGGGCCTCCTGTCCGGCTCCACCCCGGCACCCTACGCTCAGGCGGCTGCTTCAGGCGCGGTCGGCTCCAGCCTGCTGGGCTCTCTGGGTGGTGTCAGCGCCACGACGACCAACAGCATGGCGGGGTCCATCAGCGGCGGGAGCATCACAGTCGGCGGGCCGACGTCCTCAACGGGGGGCCTGCTGGGCGCGGCACCAGGGATTCTGGGACTGGGCTCCAGTCAGTCAGGAATGCAGGGGTCTTCACTAGTAGCACCGAGCCCGGTAGGAAGCTTAGCGCCGGGGAGCGGAGTCGGAGTCATCGGGAGCAACGGAGGCAGCTCGGGATCAACAGGGAGCGGAGTGCTTGGAGGAAGCTTGTCGCTCTCTGTCAGGCCGCCGAGCCGGCAGAAGCAGAACGGCAGCACCAGTGAGTACCGAGTAGTAAGGTCACCTGATATTGATCCGTATGATAATAGAAGAAATATGCTTTCATCAATGACTGATTAAGAAAACAAGCAGGTGGTTAATGAGTGAACCAGGAAGCAATTAACAGAGCAATAACACACATCAGCAGCGCCATCTTGTTTTTATTTTTTATATATTTATATTATTATATATGTATTTATTTTGTATTTATTTGTTACTTACAGGGATGCTTCTGGCTTGTCTTTGTCTCTTTTGTGTCACAGGTTACAGCGCCGTGGTAGCAGACAGCACAACAGACTCCGCCCTCAACAGTGCCAGCCAATCACAAAGCAGCCAACCTTCATCTTTGACCTCGACAGCCAATCAGCCGTGAGTATGATGGAGCTAGAAAAACTTTTACCTGCTAATTTTTTTTAGTGTGTTCATAACCATTTTTTTTTTTATAGAAACGGTTATGAATATGTTACCTTACGTACCTCTTCCTCCATCTCACCATGTGTCTGCTCCTCCTCTTCTGTCCCCTCCCCAGTAAGGACACTGGTCCCAGTTTACTGGGCTCTATGAGTTTGTCATCCAGCTCTCCGTCGCCGGCTTCCTACAGCGAGGCCAAAATGTCGAGCGGCGGCAGCCTGCTGAACGGGCCTCTGTCCTACTCGCAGCCGGCCGACATCATCAAGGTAAGAATTTACACAACAAACAAACAAACAAACACGCTATGTCTCTCTTTGGCTTCAGGTTTTTAGAGACTTAACTGAATCTCTACAGACCGTTAATTTGCAATTAAAGTCTCCTTTTCTTCAACTGTGATTCATTAATTCTGCCAACAATGAAATCCAAGAGGGGATTAATTATAGTAATTGTTTATTTGTAGTTAAAACACTGCTAACACGTTTGGACAAAACTGAAGAGAAAAATGAACAACAGAATATTTCTATTAAACTTCTCACATGATGTTTGCAGCTGTAAAACAGCAGTTAATCTTCTACTGAAGCGTCCATTTTTATGACAATGTCTACTGTCAGAAAGAAATTCAGACACATATCATTTATTTACTAGTTTTGTGCAGGAAACTGGAAGTCCATGATTGTTTAAAATACTAATGTATTCTGTAAGATTTACAATAATCAGGTGTCCAAACTATGATAAAAACACCTGTGTCCACATACTTTTGGCCACAAGCATGTTTGGGGAAGGGCACAGGAGCAGACAAACAGCCCAAAAGGTGAAAGCAGAAGTGATTTCCGTGACAACATTATCACTGGTGCGGGAACTCGAGTTCCTCCGTAGGGGTAGGTACGATCACGGCGCGCACGCGTCCGCCAGAATCTGTTTTCCCATGAGTCCCCTTGTCTGTCCACATCAGCCCCAGGAGCCTCTGAGCAGCCTGAAGTCCATGGCCGAGCGAGCAGCACTCAGCTCAGGGAGGGAGGGAGACATGCCCTCCCTGCACCTCACCCCAGGTAACACACACACACACACACTCACACACACCCTAATAAAAGGCAGAAATAAAAAAGCTGTAGTTTAATGGAACAAAATGCCACCTCCCACTCTCATCCTCCTCTGATGATATTATCATCACTGACTCAACTTCTTTGTCTCTTTGTCTCCAAATCCTGAATCTCTCCCCCCTCCCCTCCCCCCGCCTGCTTTCCCTTCACCTTCACCCTTTCATATCTTCCTCCACACACTTGTAACGCTCTGCTGCGTCTCCCCAGACATCTTCCCCAGCACTACGGCCCCGTCGGGCCCCCCGTCAGCACCTCAGCCCTCGCTGTCGGAGGTCAGCATCCCCCCGTCATTGGGGGTCTGTCCGCTGGGGCCGGTTCCCCTGTCCAAAGACCAGCTGTACCAACAGGCCATGGAGGAGGCAGTGTGGACGCACATGCCCCACCCGTCCGACTCTGAGAGGATCAGGTGGAGTGACGCTTTTATTCTTCTTCTTCTTTTTTTTTTACTGCCAACTTCCTGCAGTAAGTAAAAGCAGCATCATGGTGCAAAACTGTCAGAGTTTTTTTAACATATTCGCTGTGAAGTTTAATTCTTTATCTCGAATCCAGCGAACACAGAAGTTCACGTCTGACATCGTCGCTGTAAAACGTTTGACTTTGGGTTTGGTGGCGTTTAACACACGTGTGTCGTTTTGCAGGCAGTACCTGATGAGGAACCCCTGCCCCACCCTGCCTTTCCACCACCAGGTGCCGCCGCCCCACTCCGACACTGTGGAGTTTTACCAGAGGCTTTCCACAGAAACGCTCTTCTTCATCTTTTACTACCTGGAGGTGCGCTGCTGGTTATCTTGACTTTACATTTAAATGTGTCAAAGAGCCCAGAATATGAAACATAAAATCTAACTGTTGCTCTCCTTTTTCTTTCTCCTGATCTCTGCAGGGCACTAAGGCCCAGTATCTGGCAGCCAAAGCCCTGAAGAAACAGTCATGGAGGTTCCACACAAAGTACATGATGTGGTTTCAGAGGCACGAAGAGCCCAAAACCATCACCGATGAGTTCGAGCAGGTCAGCTTCACGTTATTCAAAGTGTCTATTGGTTTCCATTCATTTCCTTTTGAAACGTGTTAGGACGTTTACAAAGTGATGTTCATATCATGTGAAAATTATGTCCCAAACAAGGTTTTGGAGTCTTTTTAATATTGGGTCAGATGATACGAACACTTACAAAGCAGCAGCAGATGATTTAAAATGTATCTGACATATTAAAATAAGCAACAAAGCTTCACGAGGGAGAGAAAACATGATTTCTACTCATTTCTTCCTCTTCAGGGAACGTACATTTACTTTGATTACGAGAAATGGGGCCAACGGAAGAAGGAAGGTTTCACGTTTGAGTACCGGTACCTGGAAGACCGAGACCTGCAGTGACTGCAGGGACGGACGCAGACCGACAGGCGAGCGGACGGCTGAGAGACGGACGGAAGAAGAAGAAGAAGAGCGGCGCTCCACCGGTCGACATTCCTGGATTTGACCTCAGCACATCGGGGAAACAAGACGTTGGCACCCGAGGGGAGGGGGCTTTTGTTTTGGTTCCCTCTACCCCTGCCTCATCATCCCCACCCCTTCCTCCCCCTCCATCTGCATCACAGCTGTTCTGCTTATGTTATCCGCTTAGAAACCAAAGATAATTGGCTATAAAACAGTCCAGGTTTTACCCCCCCGTCTAAACTAACTGAGTGGCTTGTTTTAGGTGCCGAGCAGCGGGGCAGGAAGCAGGTTGCAAATGTAAATTTAGTTCCGCTTAAGCGAAGAAGCCAAGATGAGTTTGACCCTCGAAGGGAAACCCGACCGCCATCCGTCTGTCACACCACCAGCCAAGATGTGGGTAAATGTTTGTTTTAGTCGGCAGCTCTGCCTCCATCACAGGCCTCTCTCGCACTTAACTATGTTTCAGAGGTCCTGCTGTATTCTTGTCAAGTGGCTGGTTTTGGTTTCCCGCCTACTTCCATCCAGCCGCGGTGGAGGAGTGTGACACCACGGCCGGCGAGGTGTTTGTAGTAACCGTCTTCTACCTCGTGGGCTGTGTTATGTCACACTTTGGATACAAAAATAAATAAAAATAGAAATAGGGTCAAATTACATTAAAATTTTGGAGTCAGTTCACCCAAATCACTCACTGCTCGTCACATCTCACAGATTTGTTCTTGTTTTGAGATATTTCTCAGATTTCTGCCTCTAGTTTAAAACAACAGAGCTGAATGAAGATGATCGGTCCTCGCTACTGTGGAAACTCCTCAACATTAAACACTTTCACTGGAACAACAGTCGTCCTGAAACGTTGCTGCTGGGTTTCGTTTCTCAAAGCTTTTATATCCTTCTGTCCATAAACAGAATCTGAATAAGCTGCTGACTCGACAACAACATGCTGAAGGTGATGTTTACTTTAACTGAGACACTAATTTACACAGCGCCAGTGTTCTTCTGCCTCAATTTAAAGGATAAGTTCAAATGTTTTCATTATAAAATCCAGTTCAGTTGAATTTTCTACTATAACTCTGTAATATATCAGCTCGATTTGACAAATTCAGTGTGACGCTGAAGCCGAGCGGCGCTTGTTGCCTCCTCAATGAGGAGGAGGCCAGTACGAACAGGAGGAACCATCACAGAATCAATAAGCCAGTTTACTGTTTCAGTGAACAGACGTGCAGGTGAGCAGGAAAAAAAAAATGTGAATCCTGAAAGTTGTTGTCTTAACCGTCAGAAACCTTCAGTTCACTTGAACATTTATGTCAAAACCTTGAACGAATAAAGAAAAACTTTCCGCGTGACCAGATACCAAAATGAGAAAATCAGTGTGTTGTAATTTGGGTGAACTGCTCCTTTTTAACACATGAAGCTACAGAAGTGAACAGTGTGAGTGATGCAGATGTTGGGTCCTACCAGCAGCTGGGTGACTGTTAGTCTCCCTCCTCGTCCTCCTCCTCCTCCTCCACCTCCTCTCTGTGCTGAACAGCACAAACACCAGCACTGCTGCCTACTCCTCCTCTGTCCTCTGTCCTCCAGCTCTCTGCTCCGTGAGTCGTGCTTTTATTCTCATTTTCTCGTCTTCTGCCATGTTTTTATAACCCAAACACTTTGGATTTTGATTTTGAGTTTTCTGTCTCCTTCCTCCTCGTCCCTCCTCTCTTCACGCCAGGTAGATATTTCCTTTATTTCTCAGGAAGTATTTGATAGATCATTTTATGAGGAAATGTATCCGCCAGCAGCACAACAACAACTTAATCTTTCCCCGACAGATTCAAACCAAAACTTTAATTTTTGATCTTTATTTGGGAACAATCTCACAGTCCTCCCTTCTCTTTATTCCACAGTGGCCCTTCTCATTTCACTTCTTCTTTCTTTTTTTTTTCAAACCAATATTATCCTCCAATGTTTGGAGCAGCACCTGGAAGAGAGACCATCTTTATATTTTGTATTTGTTGAATTCATTTTGGTAGATTGTATATTATTATTTTTTTTCAGAGATGGGGAAAGCATTTTAAACTCGGAGGAGAACGAGGACCCCCGTGCTTTTTAAAGATCAGTCAACAGGAGTGTTTTTATAGCCAAACAGACAAACAAGCAAACAACACCTATTCACTTGACTGACAGTCCTACTTTTAACCTTTTTGTTTACTTTTTTGTTTTGACAAGCGGAAGAGATGAGAAGTCAATCCGAGAGCTGAAATGTGAATCTCTCTCTGCCACTTGACAAAAAGTGTTGTATAGACTCTCATTCTTTACAGCTCTCCTTTGTTTTTGTTTTGTTGGGGTTTTTTTTGTTTTTGTTTTTGTTTTGTTTTGTTTGTTGTTGTCGTCATGGAATAATGACACTTTCAAAGTGGCGCTGAAAAAGTAAATAATGACATAACCATGAATAAAGGATTGTAAAATATTAATAAAAGAATTACTTTTCAGAAAACTGAGCTCGTGTCGTGTTTTTCTGATCGTTGCAAATGAAGAACTTGTTTATGTTTATTTATACCGTATTTTTAGGATTATAAGGCGCATTAAGCAAAACAAAATAAAAACGTGTGACAGGGCCGTTAGGATGACCGATGAATGAATGAACAAGTTGAAAATCAGAAATATATAAAAAAACGAAATCTTTAAAACATCCCTCCAACTTTTTTTTTTTTTGTCAAAGTATAAATGGTGCGTTCAAGAACATAATCTGATAACTGGCAGTTACACAAAAAAGTATTTCTCAATAATCTGTACTTAAAAAAAAGACAAGCCATAAAAGTATAAATTTGTTAATTTCTTGCGATGAAAATGTTCCCGTTCAGTAGTCGATGTCGAGAGTTCAAGTCAATTACTAACCCTAACCCATCGTCTCTGCTCCGATAGTGGAACCACAACTGTGTGAAAACACTGCTGCACCTGTCCCAGCATCAACATTACTGTCAGCGCGTTCCAGTTTTTAATAGCGTGACTGCATTATGTCGTACCGTACAGAACAATAAAGCTTTTATGAAGCTTTAGTGGACGGTTAGTAGATGTACCGCCTGTCAGGTTCTCAGATGAAACCCATTAGCAGGACCAGTGTTTGGTTCAAGATTCAAGGTTGATGTCAAGATGCTTTTATTCATATAGTCTCCATCTGTGTTGCTCATTGGCTCAGTTTTACACTGCATGACCGGGTACTACCTGTCAACGGAGATGGACAAAGTACATAGCACAAGTATACTGGCACAGGTATTTTCACCCTTTGAAAGTCAACTATACTTCAAACTGAAACTGTCAGAAATAAAGTGCTGGTTGCAGAAATAAAGCATCATCCTTCGTCTGTATAATGTAATATCTGACGTTTGATTAATAAAGTATCTATGTAATTAGCTCCAGTTAGACTTCATCTGATGCACCAGATGAAGTCATCCATAGAAACTGATACTTGGCCGGTGATTGGATAAAACATGTCTATCAAACCAGTACTTAGTTTGAGTACGTTTTTCTGTACATTTACATCTTTGTACAGTGACCATGTGTGATCATCAACGTGCGCTACAGAGCTTTATAGTGAGTTTCACTTTACTGTTTTGGTTCACTCTCAGCTCTCATAGCGTCGTGTTCGGTCGCTGCAGGCAGAGAAAAAGCTGTAAAAATCCACTGTACACGAACAACGTACACGAAACAGCAAACAGCAAACAGTTAGCAACTAACCGAGCAGCTAAAGAGCGACCCTGGAGTAGGTGGAGAGGAAAAACGGAGCTAAAAGAGGGTGAATATCAGCCTTATTTTCACCGAATAGACAAAAAACACGACTCCAAATAAATGATAATGTCGCTACGTAACCGCTGGATGTGGAAATAAGCGACTGTTTGCTAACATGTTCAACATATTAACTTAAAAGATGATGATATGTATGTATATAAGTTGTGTTCACTACGTGTTTCCCTAAAAACAAATGAACAAAAGAAGCCACTCAGTGTATAATGTGAAATGTTTGAACGAAGTTGAATTCTTTTATTCGTTTCCTTTCAGTTCGTCCGTCCAAAAGATTCGTTCTTTTGAGTCTTTTAAACAAACTGTTCACATACGACACACCACCTCACCTCTGGGCTACCGCCGCCCCACTTATTTACACTCCAGCTGCTTTCATGTGCCTGTGTGACGCTTGTTTACTCCTCACACGGTGTTACCTCGTGTAAACCGTAGCGCGACATATGGAGACGTGGCGCCATATGGCCGTGTTTTGCTGTTTGGCAGTGAGTGGATGGCTGCAGAGACTCGCTCTCTCTGGCTGCGTGTACATCACATCATAACACGACTTAACCCACGTCAACGCCTGCAGATGTTTCCTTTTTTCTTTGGTACAAGTCCTGAAGTGTGTGTGGATATTTTTTCGTAGCGTGTGTGTAAATGTGTAAATAGGTTTTAGTGTCTGCAAGCAAGGATGTGTGTGACAAAGTGTGGGGGAAGCGTCTAAGAATACCACATGTCATTGTTAGGTTTTAAAGACAGACGCCTTCTAAAAAGGCTAAAAACAATGCAGCAGAGGCCAAGATATCCAGATTTTAGGGCGTTTTCAGACCTGTGTGTTTGATGTGATTCATCTGGGCACAGCAGTCATCTCGGTCCCGACCCAAATAAACTCTGGAGCGGTTCGTTTGTGGCAGGAACGTGATCCAACCTCAATCCGACTTTCTCTGCATGTTTTAGGCTCCACAGCTCCCACAACCAGGTGCGTTTTGATTACTGGGATGCTGATGAGTTGCTAGCAGCTAACCGGAGAGTGAACTGAGGTCCGACCCCGACAAGATTTTGTTGGGTTTTTTGTATTTGTGGCGATCAGAGTTTCGTCAGGACCTTTGTTTCTGTGTTTTTGTGAGTAAACGCTCTCACATGACTTTTTAATTTGGTTTGCTTGGATTTATCTGTGTCTGAAAACGCTAAAGTTTACCGACTCATCAGCTGATTGGGACCAAACGAACTATAGGTTTGAAAATACCCTCAGTCCCTCATATGGGTCAGGCTCCAAAAATACCGAATCCTACATTACCCACAATGCAACCAGAAACATCTCTCTAACACCATTACCATCTATCAAAGATTCTCCAAGACCAAACCAAGATAACACCAGGTTTTTATTCTCTGATTTTTGAAAATTAGGGTGTTGTTTGTATGTTGTGTTGGATATTTTTTCTGGGTTTAGAAAATGTATGAACGCTCTCTAAAACGCCTGATTATGGCAGCAGTGAAATAAAACAAACTGCTCTTGAGCTCATTTGTCTTATAATTCAGATTTTGGTGGCGGTCAAGCAAACAAAGCAGCGTTTTTGGTCTCTCACAAGCCGACATTTTGGCGTTACAGAGCTTTCAGCACCGGATTGTACATGTTTCTGTGTGTGTGCGTCCGTGTGTTTGCTCATGTGTATGAGTGACGCACTCTCTGCTGGCCAGAGGACACTTTGACTCATCCCTGTCTGTTGACTGTACAGAGGTCTGGCAGGTCCACCACTACAGCGTCAAACACACCCCCTCCCTCCTGCCTCGGAGGACTGAACATGATGGAAAAACAGGAGAAAACAAGCAGGATGGAGACAAAGAGCGAATTTTCTTCGTCTTAACAACATCATTAGTGAAGAAGGAAAAGAAACACATGAACTGATTCGTTCTACATGTGTTGAATGTCTCTGAACTCCATCTTTCCTTTGACCTACATTCTACCATCTTGACGCTCATACGTGTTGCTACAGAGATGAGCGTTGGAGGTGGTGGTGCTGAAGCAGACATGGAGAATGACTCTGAGAAAGTTTCTTAACCCTGCACAAAACTGGAAGCTTTACTGATCCTCTAACAGGAAGAGACGCAGGTCGAGAGCCGGTCTGCACCTCAGACCGCCGTACTGTGTTATTCTAGTCTCTGGCCTCTGATTGGACGTGAAAAACAGCCTGTAGGGGAAACTAAACTATGACTCAATCACAGAACATGACATCAACAACGGGAGAAGCAACAAGCTGTCCAACGATCACGCTCGAACGGGACCAAACGAGACAGTAACAGCCTCTAATACTCTAATAATTTGTCCAACAGCTGAGATACACTGAGCTTGTTTTTAAATCCTGACACCTGCACTGATAAAAACGATGCACGGATATAAAAATAAAACCATGGTGTAAACATCCTGTTTAAGCTGAGTCATCTGAAGACCTTGGTTGTTTTGTTATGATTGTTACATGGTTTGGGAATAATGGCAGATGACTTTATGAGATAAACAAACAATACTTGTAAGTAGATGAAGTCGTTTGTTGGTTTGGTTTGAAAAATATAAAGAATTACCGAAAATCATATTTCACGTGTTGCTTTCTTATTTTCCTGCGTTCAGGGAGGAACCTGATGCTCACAGACATCAGTAATATTTAATAACACGTCCTGATGTAAGTGTCTATATGTCATCCGTAGCTGTAAACTTATCTCAGCTTGTTCCTCCACACTCACCAACAGCAACCACACTGAGTGCAGAAGCCCTCTGGGGATTTCTACTGATTTCCTGTCCAGAGAGCCGAGTCGGGGGGAGGGCGGCGAGGGTTGAGAAAGGCCAGAGAAAACAAATCAGGTGTCCAGTAACGCCGTGTTGTCGGCTGACCTTCCTCGTCTAATCAGAAGAGCAGAGTCCATCCTCATCCTCTGCTGTCGGTCGGACTCAATCCCCAACGGGATCATTAAAGGTTGATTTCTCTGAGAAGTACCTCACATCCTGCTGCTCCCTCTGAATCATATCTGCTCAGCCGTATCTTCCTCCTCCACATGCTCTAATTTTGCTCTCCTTTTCTCTTTTTCCAGCTTTCTGTTGTTTTGTTGTTACAGCTCACATTGTCTGAGAGATATAAACCAAAACGCTCTGCGACAAAGGACGTGTTAATAAGACAATGTTTACATGTGGAAAATTAATCTTTGGCTGTTGATGAACATTTGATTTTTTGTTTATGATCAATAGTTCTATCATCATCTCCGTCATGTTTTCAGGTCAAGTTTGTTTTGTCTTTTTTTACTGAAATATGTCTTTTTTTTTCTTTTTTTTTCAAACTTGCATTTGACTCATTAAAAAAAATAAAAAAAATAAAGATCTAGCATCAAATATTTCATCGCTACTTGAACTTTGACAGTTATTGGTCATTTTCAGTTGTTATAATGTCCAAAGATTGTTGTTATGGCGAATAAATGATGATTAAAGGCCCTTAAAACATTTTTTTTATTTAAGATACAACGTGAACATCGTACTTCTTGTTTGTTTTTGTTTTCTAATAAGTTTAAGAATCGTCTATGATAATTTGGTGTTTCATGATTTTACAGCCTGTTTTTATGACTCAGATTTGTTCTGTTATCTGTAATCTGAGCACCTTTTCTTTTACAATTGAACTAATGTATTTATGAATCACCTTTAAGTGCTTATTTCTCTCCATCAGCTGTGTTGTCGTCGTCGTGTTGTTGGCTGATGTTTTGGGATCAGCTAACCTTGAAAAGGGCTTCAATGGTTTCTAGGTTTCAGGTTTCCTTTCACACTGCGGTCTTTGTTTCAATACGATCAATTAATGAAAAGAGATTCGAACCTCATCATTAATTAATGACTGCGGTACATGATTAATGATGATAATTGAAAACAAATATGGCTGTTTGAATATGTGCTCTTAGCTGTACGGTCTCGGCTGATCCAGGACACGCCCACAAATTTAATTTAGTGTGATGCACAAAATTGATCTCCAGCAGTTCATTGATTGCAAGTTTAGTGAAGGTATTGATCTATTGATACGTTAAGCTTTTGTTATGAAAATCCACTGCTGGCAAGCAAACACTAAATCACTTCAATGTTGTTATAATTTAGCTGCAGGAACCTTCAGTCATGTCTGATATTACAATGACATTAACTCTGTTTTAAGGCGCTATAGTCCTGTGCCGTAAGTAATAAGTGTAAATCTGGTTGGTTATTTTTGAAACCAAGCGACTCATGACCTAATTCTTCCTAAAATCCTGGCTGTGTCCCTGGTTTTACTTATTCAACTGTAAGAGAAACTGTGGGAACATTATGCCTTTAAATAAATAATTAATTCGCGTGATAATGAATAAATAAAATGCTCAAAATTAGTTAGAGAAAGATGAATCTTTGTCATATTAGAGGACGACGACATGGCTGATTTCTCATATTTAACGTCTTGCGATAATCATAAATAGATGATAATATTTAAATTTAGCACTACCTCTCAACATCTCAACACTGTTGCATTGGTTGAAAAAATAAATAAAAATAAATAGTTTTATCTACATGATAAATAAAGAATGGAGCTTATTTAAGGATCATCATTCACTCCAGCTACCACGTAGCATTGAAACACTCTGCTTTATTTACTGCCTGCTGACCTGAGCGCTCGCTTATTTCATCTGTTGTGTTTCCGCTGACATGCCACTGTGCATATTGCAAAAACCAACATGCATGCTGCAACTCAAATGTGAATTCTGTGTATTTTTGTGCAGAATTCTTCATCATTTGAACCAAACAAATGTCTAAAATCTTAAAGTGTCCAACAAATGAAACTAAAAAGAAATGGTAGCTAACATTGCTTTTGCAGGTTTTTGCATCAGGATTACCTATTAATTTCTGAGGAATATAAACCAGGGCTTCAGGCAGAGTGTTGTAGAGATTTGCATATTATATTCTCTCTTGTTGTTGAAGTGAGCAGTGAGTGATGGAGGCAAAAGGCTTGAGCTACAGACGCCGGGCCAAGAACAGGGAACAAGCCTTTGCTAATTTCCTGGCAAAAATTCATAATTAACACATTAGATGTACAGGCTGCGGTTGTCAAGGTAACTGATGACACCGCATTATCACTTGGCGCTTGTGCATCCTCCCCTCCATCCGTTCATCAAGCAGCCATTGAAGAGCTCCAAACAGGATGAAAGAGGAGGGCAACCCCACCCAAATTCAGATTACACCCACATCTATTCACAGAAGAGACTTCACAAATCTTGTAAAGTGAATGATCATAACTGATTATTATAATCATGAATGCATAATATTTTTATATTTTTTATAGAGACTATTTTTAATGGATACTAATTCCACTGATATTTGATATTTGTATTTTCCATTCAGCTCCACAGTATTAAGATGGAGGCTCAAATTTCAGCAGTGGATTCAAATTCTGGGTAAATAAAACTTACTGTAAGTGAGAAAATGTTATTTTTCTACTATTTAGGGTGAACTGACCCTTTACCTTGACTGGAGGCCATCTTAGCTAGTCCGACAACCTCCTAAATATTACCCATGAATATGCAGTTAAATACATAACGGTGTTGTTCCAGCAAATCACTGTAAACACACAAAACTATATGACACATAAAAATATCATCACGCTATTTTGCTCTGCGCTAGTTAGCTCGTTTAGCTAGCTTAGCTAAAAACTTTACTATTAAAAACACCAAACATCCTAATTCTTCTTGTGTGCTTGTGAGCTATTTTGAAGGCAGGATAATTTTAGAGAAAATAAAAAAAGAACTTGTATAGAAAAAATACTGATTAAAAGTCAATAAAAACAAATGAGCAAAATTAGCGAAATTAGCATAGCAGCTTGCTAAAACAACCATGAAAACACAATATTAGCCGCAATGAAAGCAAATACTATTGATATGTGATTATGCAAATATACAATACAATGATTTTATATATGTTTATATTTTATGTATGTTTTTCTGTTAATATAGTCCCATAAGGGAACTACACGTCATGTGTTGGTCAGCTATTAATATTTAGCATCATAAACGGCCGGCGCATTAATATTCACGTTAACTGTAAGCAGCTCCAGGTGCGCGTGCATCGGGAAATTTACCAACGGTTTCGAACGCCACTCAGCCAATCAGAGCTTATGATCAGAACTACCCGCTCCCGGATTGGTTGATCATTTCCTGTACTTGAGGAATGCGAACGTGGGCAAGTGCCATATTGTCCAATCAATGACGAGGCCACGGAGCGCAGCGGAGCTCTGTGGGAGCAGCTTCTGTCAGAGGAGCAGAGACGGCAGCGTCGGCGCTGAACCTCCGAGCTGAACCTCCGAGCTGAACCTCCGAGCTGAACCTCCGAGCTGAACCGGGAGATAAAACCGAAACGACGAGACTCCAAACACCGTTTTTAAACGCGTCTGCCTGCTGGGTTTATACGGTTCCTTCGTGTTGTTTCCTTTTGTTTTTTATTTATATATATATCTATCTATATATCTATACTGGAGGGGGACAACCAGCGAGGCTTCACTGCGGCTAATCAATTTCCTCATCCAGACGTGGGAATTACAATGAAAAATGTAGGTGACACGTTTTCTTTTCCAACCCGGGAATCACAATAGGATCCAACGGAAGACGAGAAGAAGGAAGACAACAGGTAAACAAATAATAATAATATACAAACATGATGGTAAACAATGTTAAAACTGAAGTAACACAATGAGATGCTTTTAACTCCACACAGATAATATTAACATGTCAACACATTTTCACTTCTTGGGTGCATCATGTGTTTATTGTTTATTTATTTATTAGTTTATTTATTTATTTATTTATGTGCTGTGTCTCCTCAGAAAGGGTGAAAATGGTGCCGGCTGCTGCATCTGTAGGACCAGCATCCTCTGCCTGACAGCAACAAACAGGTATTTAGCTGCCTTCATTTTATTCAGTGTTGTGCTGCTGCAGGTTTTTATCATCACACACATACAACACAATGACGCCTCGGCATAATGCAACAACACCCTCCCATCACTGATGCTCTTAATGCAGCAGCAGCCATACATGCAGCCACCGAGCAGCTCACAAGGAGGAACAATTGGGTGATTTTCTATGTGTGTGTGTGTGTGTGTGTGTGCTGCATTAGAGTCATGAAGAAAAAGATAGATCACACACACACACACACACACACATATGAGTGCAATGACTGGCTCCAACGTGAGCATAATTGCCTCATGAATGCTAATGCATCAATGCTCATGCAGAAACACTGCAAAGCAACTGCTTCCCTCTGCACTGCTGGCTCTATGGCTCACAGGTGCTGGCTTAGCCTTACCTAACTTACTGTGTGTGTGTATGTGTGTGTGTGTGTGTGTGTGTGTGTCTTTTGGGCATGCATGTGTGTAGGTGTCTGTGTAGGAGAGTGTTTGCGGATGATATCACCTCGCATATGGTTGCAGGGCCATGTGTGGTTGAGGATGTGTTTTAGAGCTGCACACCTACACCTGCCTCACCGGGTTACTGAAGTGAGGGTACATTAGAGAAGAGCTTCCCATCCTCCATAACTGACAAAATTCTGTTGTGATATTTCACCTGCAGCAAAGTGACTAATTGAAACTTCAAATGCAGCCTGAATACAATACAAGACAATAAAACATAAACATGCTTTTGGCATTTTTTTACTTTGCATAATCAAAATAAATAAACATGCATGATGTAACATGTTCACATCTCACCTAAATATTTCCAGCAGACTCGGTAGAAATATATTAGCAAAGGAAGCAGGAAGTGCAGCTGATGATTTCTTATTTATTATTAGTCTTTATCTTTTTATTGATTTCAAATTACCTATTAACAGTCTAAACAAATATATTCAATTTCTAATCATATAAGACAACAAGAAGCAGCAAATCCTCGTTTATTCATTCATCATTTTCATTATCATCATTTTTTTTCTTGATAACTGATTTAAATGATCAGTTGGCATTTATTTTCTCTCGATCGGCTAATTGATTGATCTACTAATCGCTTCAGTGCAATAAACACAGATGATGTAAAACTGCAAGTTGTCAGAAAATAGTGAAAAAAAGCACAAATTCCCAGAAATCAAGGTAACGTTATTGATTCACTTGTAGCCATTTGATTGTATTGAGACCATATTTTAAAAACTAAACTGACCTATCATGTGACCTCTAGGATAATCACAGCCTCATGAACACAGTTACAACATTTACCTCCCTCACAGTAGCCTCGACAGACCAGACTGCAGCCACAGGACACGCTGTGTTTGAGTAAGAGGCCTATACACGCCTACATGTGAGTGAAATCAACAAGTGGACGCCCCCCCGTCACTCTCTGGGGCTTGTTGAAAGACATTCAGGACAATGCAGGGAAGCAGAAGAGGATCAGAGGGGGGGCTTGTGTGTTTTTAAGTTGCTTAGTGTCCTGACTGGCTGTGAAGTTGCTGTAAATGGTTGCACGATGGGTGACATGAGCTAAGTAACCCGATGTGGTGGAGGAGGTGGACCGACTGCAGCTTCAACCATCCATCACGGTGATATTATGAGTCAGCGGTGATTAATCTGATCCGGAGTCTGCGTACATAGAAAATAAAGAGCTTCCCCCAACGTCATGGCCGGGGATGTGGGTACAAATGTCTGATGGTGTTCTGAGCGCACAACGACCTGAAACAAACGCTGTTGTATTCGCACCGTGCAGCCGCCGCCTCCTCCGTTGCCTCCGCTGCATCACTGATGTGAGCGAGAAATGTTCAGGTGTGGAAACGACCTGATCCCACGTCTGTAGGCGTGTCTTTGTTAAACGACAACCTGTAAGACGTTGAGCATTTTAATGACACATGTCATTAAATGTTTCATTTAAACGTTATTTTGCCTTTTTAAAATGTGACTTTCGAAGCGACCCATTTGTCTTTATTAGAAGTTCTACTTTGAGCGGTGACATGTGGCTGACCTG
The DNA here is from genome assembly GCA_036937835.1 of Pampus argenteus. NCBI lineage: Eukaryota > Metazoa > Chordata > Actinopteri > Scombriformes > Stromateidae > Pampus > Pampus argenteus. The sequence continues at coordinate 18,725,904 of CM072879.1, forward strand.
GTTGGGCGCCGACGACGGCGGCTGTTCCCGAGTCAGCTGGGAGCGTCGACTGGAAGCTATTTAGAGTCAATCACATGACTTATGCAAAGACAAAGTAGAACATAGCCTATTATTCACACTGTGGTGCTTTCACTGCTTGGAGTTTAGGCGACCGTCTTCGTGACGTAAAACCATCTCACAGCTTCAAACATGCGCTCCTTGTTTTTAATGTGGCACGTTTTGTTCATACAGTGGAGCTATGAACCAAACTCATTAAATAACCTACATTAGGAACTCCTTACTGACCTAAATTTAATCATATTGCAATTCTTAATCAATGAATTGTCCAAATTAAACTGGGAACTAGCTATTAACAGCCAATGACTTTTAATCAGAACAAATAAACCAGACATATTGTTATAAATATATTCAGAAACTCATTTCTGTCTTATAGCGTTGACTCTTATATTATAAATACTGCTGATGCTGCAGTATTTATATTAATACCTCATTCAATCAATCATATGTCGTTCAACCCCTTAAATATATTCATCTAGCGACGTTATTTATTTATTTATTTTCCTGGCAAGACACTTGGCAGCCGCGTTCGCAGTTTGCTGACTTGTTTTGTCGATTTTCTCGCCGTCTCAAACTCAAATTATTTACCAAGTGTTTAGTCATAAACGCCGAGGAGCTGAAACGTGCCCCTCGCTGGACTGACACCTCCTGAGTTGGCTGTGAGGGATTAGCGGGCCGCTCTTCCTCATCACCTTCAGCAGATGGAAGAGCGTGGAAACATCCCACTGCTGCACATACATGACAGCAAAACATTATGTTTAATTTACGCCTCCCGAAGACACCACTCTTTTCATGGAAAGGGAATAATTATCGCTCAGATCAGATTGACTAATTATACAGTTAATAATCTTTTTGAAAGAAATATTCAGAGTGGCATTTGATATGTGTGTGGTGTCTCACTGTCACTATCGGCGTGTAATACACTGAGAGTGCATGATGCGATCAATAACAGCGTTTACATATCACACGATAACTCATGATTCTTAATATCGATTAAAACCTTTTGTTGATTGATGAAACGTTTATTTCTCATAAATAGTTTTCTCTGTTTGTTTAGAGTTTTATTGCAGTGCTTTATTTATGCTTATGTAAATACTGTTTGTCTCATATTGAGAATAATTCATAAACCAACTTGTTCCTGCAGTCGGATGTTTGAGCCTCGCTCTGCAGAAATGATGTGCAGCGTTTATTTTAATGCTACTGCTGTGTTATGTATGGATGAATGAGTTTTATTCATAAATCCAGGACATATTAGTCATGATCATCAGGTGCTGTGATTTAAATGAACCCTTTTCCTGCGTCTGTGTTTCACACCTCACGCCACCTCCAATGCTTCCAGTCCTTCGATGTTGGGAAGCAGTGTTTTGATGGCGCTTGGCTTCATGAATTGGGGCGATAATGTTACGCAGAGAGAAAGTGTTGAAAAGTGGGCCAGTCGGAGCACGGCGAGATAAAAGCAGCCGTGTTCTTGTGCATAATCTTGAACCGTCACAAGGTCGGATCCATGAAAATGAGCCAATTTTTACTACTCTGAAAGCTGAGACGATAATTTTATTGCTGCAACTCAAGGTCAGGTGTTATTATGTTGCTGCATTTTCTTATATATACGCTTACAGCAACTAAATCTGTACGTGAAACGACTTTTTAGGATATATTCAGGCCGGTCTCATCGGAGCGTTTGTAAATAGATCGAAGGTCAACTTTCAGACTTAAATCTCATCCTCAGACTTCACCGCGTTACGAATCATCATCCGTCCTGTTTTGTGCACATGTTCTTATCTTTAACATCTACAGGCGATAAGCTCTCCACTCATCTTTAATGGCTGAATTAAAAGTGTTTAAACGTAGTCGGAAACGTGTTTGGATTGATGAGAGATCGACTCAGACAGTGTTGATGCTGTTTTGTTATTTTGCTTCCTGGTAGAGTCTTAAGTATGAACTATGAAGTTTATTACTTTACGTTAATGGACTGGTAAATAACCTCGGGCTGCTTTGTTTGTGTTGGTCAAGATGTAATATCCTTCGTTACCCATCAGCCCCCCTGATTACTCAACTCCATCATGTCGTAACGATTGTTATGACATGATGTAGTGTCATTCACATGAGCGTTAATGGAAGCACGGCTATTCTATAATACTCCTGCCTGCGTTATCGTTGAAAAACTAGGCTGCATTAATGGATTTTTACTTTTATTTTCACTGCGTCGGGACCAAGGGCAGTGCATTGACCTTTATGGACAGAGTTCACCGCAGTGACGGCGCTGCCAGCTTCGCCCGAGTCCATATTACAATCCACAGCCATACTGTTGCTGCTACCGCTGCTACATGCCCTTACGCACCGGCACATTTCCCAGCATGCTGCAGGGAGGGAGGGAGGGAGGAAGGGAGGAGGGGGTGAATAGAGATGAGAGGAAGGAGAGAAAAGATGGGGGGTGGAGGAAAAGATGACGAGAGAGAAATGAAGGGTTGAGGAGAAGAGAAGGTGGAGGAAGAAGAAAGATGGAGCGTATTCATATAAAAACATGCCGGACAGCAGGATCGACTGACGCCACGTACAGACAAAACCTTCATAGATCAAACAAACAAACAAACAAACACAAAACAAAACAAAAAATAAAGATCCCGATAGTGACAACAGGGGAAAACGTCTTTTTTTCTCTCTCCTCTTGTTTTTGGCTTTCTGTCTTTTCAGTGCTGCAATGCTATTCTGAGAGAGATGCTTCAGCCCACGCACCGCCAGAGAGGGAGGGAGTGAATGGATGGAGGGATGGAGCCATAACGTGTGTGTGTGTGTGTGTGTGTGTGCGTATGTGTGTGTGTGTGTGTTTCGGGGGGCTCTCCTGCACTAACTCACTGGCTGTCGGGGGGCTTCTGTGTCTTTAAAGCTCATATGTTCCTGCAAGGGAGAGTCAGGCAGATACACACACACACACACACACACACACACACACGTACACGCATGTATAGTACGAGATATGCTCAAAATCAATATACTTCCCCAGTATCAATGCATATCACAACATAAAATAATAAATAATCATAAACAACGATCAGCTGGTAAACCAAAAAATTGGTTTAAAATGCTCCAAAAACCCAAATGTGTGAACGGTGAATGTTGTATGCATTAAAAACAACTTGAATAGCTAATTTTGCTAAGCTAAGCTTCTAATCATTCATTTAGTGAAATGATAATGTATATAATAATAATAATATAATACAATGATTTAAAGGCATCATCCGCTGTGATCTATAAGGCAGATTTAAAATGATTTTAGTGATTTAATAAGGTGAATTATTGCACTAAAGTCATTTGTGTTTTGATCCAGTATGAAGACCCAAACATTTACATAACCTCAGTAATATGTAATCCTCATAACTGAAGCACAATATGTCAGCGAGCCGACAGACAGCCCCACATCTCTAAATGTTTGAACCACTCAGTCAAGCATTACTCACATTTAGGTTTTGTAACACTGCGCTCAAAATAACTTCCATTTAGACGTTGAGTTATTGTAGTCGGTCTAATAAACTATAGATTATTATTACATTATTGAGAAAGCATTTTGCTTTTCTCTGAGTCCTAAACTGTAAAGACAGGAGATAAATGAATAGGTTCAATAATAAAGATTTTCCAACATTTCCAGCTTCTTATGTTAAGCAGAGTATCGTTGAATAAACACGGTGGAAATGAAACAGAAAATCCCATTACGTTTACTTCCTGGACGTGTTATTAACGGTGTTATTGTGTAGACGGTGTTTGAACAGCTTCACATCCTGTTTTAAAAAAGAGATAACATCAAATTATTTTATTAGCTTTACTTTGGAACGAATCAGATATTTCTTTCTTGCGTTCATGTTGTGCATCGTGTCGTCTTTTGTATTCAGGATGCGCACATTTGAAATTAAGCTGTTTTTTTTAATCTATTATGTCTGTTATTTTTATTAAAATAACACGTTTATTGCCTAGAAAAGCCAGTGGAAGTTGAGCCGTTTGTCAGCGGGGGCTTCTTAATTACAACATCTGAGGAAGCGGGTTGGAAAAGCCCCCCGAGGGTCGAGACATGCTGACGTGAAGCCGGGCTGTCAGGCCAGCAGAGAGGACCAGGCTATTTAGGTTACTGTGATTCAGGAAATAGTTGCTGTCGACTCTTCAACCCTGGAAGCAGAACATCCTGTTCTCATATATATTTTTCTCCTCCACTTATGTTGCTCATGTCCCTGTTTTTGGGAGCAAAAATGGTCTTTTTTTAAAATTATTATTATTATTTCCAACTTGATAATGATTCAACTTTCCTTTTTATGTTTCATCTTAAGAACTGCAGCGCTCTAATGTTGTTTCCCCAGGGACTGATTGATTATTATTTATTAATGAATGTCAATCTGTGTGTTTCAGAAGTTACCTTTTACCAAAGAGATGTCTTAAATTATTATATTTACCCCATTAAAGGTTAAAAAAGAGAAAACGTGTGATACGATATGATACCCGGACATGTTTCCTTCTCTCGTCTTCTTTATGTTTTCCAAAAAGACTCGAGCACAGAGGTCTCAGTATGTGTAGTTTATGATGACATTATAGACGAGGTGGATGTCGTGAAATCTTTTACCTGACAGCAGTGTTATGCTGAGCCCCTCCCATTCCTGGAGCTGCAGGCCACACACACACACACACACACACACACACACACACACACACATCTGTGGTCTCTCTTTCCTCTGTCCTGTCAGATGAGTCCATATAGCAGCTGTCATGTCATCTGCTCTCTGTTATCAAAGTCAGATCACATCAGCTCCCATCTCCTCTTATATATATATCATTTATTTATATATAGTGTGTAGTAGTAGTAGTAGTATATAAATGTTCTCCTGACCTCCAAGCCTGAATCACTGCGTCACTACTAGCTCTCGTCCTGTACAAACTGCCCTATATCCCCATATTAAAATGTGTATGTGTGCGCACGTCTTCACACAGGAAGCCAAACTGTGTCTTTATGATGAATATCAGAGAAAGCTGAACTCATTACAGCCTGTCTGGACGAGTACAAACAAACGAGCTGCTGTTTACTGACAACAGATTGCAGGATTTGAGTAGCGAAATTAAAAGTTTCCAAACTTTTGTTGTAATCAGCATACAGTATTATGATGGCGTACTGAATACTGCACTACATCTAAACCTGTCTAAAGGATTTAACTCTGTTTCTGACACTTTTCTACTGAAGATAAACTTACAAACACTCTTGTTGTGCTCTTTTCTTGCAGTGTGAACAAGTGAAGGTGAATCTGTGAGAGAAACAAAGACCAGCAGTAACAGACGTCCTGGGATACTTTCAGAGCAGAGGCTCTCTCCACTCCTGCTCCCCGTCCTCTATATTTAATGAGAGTTCAGCCTCTCGTCTGCTGTTTTGTTCCAAGTAAAACCAAAACCAGGTGCCAAACTGACTGTGTCAAGAGAAGAAGCAAAAAAAAACACCGAATCATCGTATACAGAGTTTTAGTCATACTGGATTTACAGCTTTATTTCTCTTTTTTTAACAACTTTACATCCAGTTAAATCATATTTAATCTCAACACATTCATCTGTCATAGTAGGACTATGATCAGTGGTTCAAAGTGCTTTATATAAACCGATCGTCCAGCTGATGGTTTAGTTTGTAGTCGTGTGCTACACTGGAGGCATGTGGTAAGCAGTGATAAGTCGCAGCCGCATTTCTGACGCCGTCTCAACATCTGAAGGCGTTTGACTGACAGGCAACCTGATAAATAAAGGCACCAATAACTGCTGCTGCTGCTCCTATCTCAAAGGCTTGGAGATATACCGTCGCCTCAGTCTGCGCTGTGAAACACTGTTGACACGTTGCCTATCTCCTTCTTCCAGTTGCTTATGCGAGAGAGCCCTCTCACTCTTTGTCGTCTTCTGTTTCTTCCATACGTGGCGCTCGATTACGCTACTGAAAGCCCCCTTTATCTCTTCCCAGTGACCTCTTCAGTCGTGTTCGCATTCTTCCTTTTATTCTACTAAAAAACATGCAATTTAAAACCTTTTTCACTGTTTTTTTTTTTGTGTGTGCAAGGAGATCAAGTTTATAAAAGAACATAACCTAAAGCCATACTGAACACCAGCCATATAAATACCTATTCACGTTTTAAAAAACAAACACATTCAGGGAGTCGGTGAAGAAACTGCTAATGACAAAAACCCGAAATCTGAAAGATTCAGATGAAAGAACGGCTCCGACTTTTCTACCTGCGTCTTTCTAGATCGCACTCGGACCTTCTGCGGTGTCAAGTTGTGGCGGCGAACGTGACAGCGTCGAGTTCCCGTCGTCGTCGTCGTCCCGTGTTCCTCTGCGTTGACGGATGAATCCGGACATTTTCATGTCTGTTCTGTGGGCAGAACCTCGCTGCCCTGCTAGAACCGGGCCCAAGCCCTCCTTCGTTCTCTTCTGTTGGGCCAAGCTAAATTCAGAGCAGAGACACTCACACAAGCGTATCGAGCTTCCCCCTCTCTCCTGTCTGTAATCTTCTTTTTGCGAATGCCTTGACAAGATCACATATTGAACTGATCTCTGTCCTCCAGCTGATTCTATGCTGCTTATTGCTGTCATTTAGCAGCACCTTTATTACTCCAACTCACTGTCTGCAACCTCTAAATCACCTATTTTACTTCAATTTAAACCAAATTTTCACTGCATATTGACCTTTATTGACTTTCCAGAGGGTAGAACTCATTTGTTGGGCAAATTGTGAGCGTGATGGAAGAGAAACAAACGTTTTAAGTCACAGCTTGTGCCAAATTCAGACTGACTTCCCATCGGCTTGCTCACCAAAAAAAACCCTGAAATCTTTAAAGCTGCCGGCGCTGTTGTTTACAGACACGAGACACACAGAGCTTGAATATTTGATTTGATTCCAAAATAATTTTTTTACCCACACGGGACAACAGAAGTGCCAAACTCCAAACACGAATACGTCCAGCATCTGTTAAAGCTCATCAACACATGAAAAATAAAGTTTACATACAGCGCTAAATGTTTACAGACAACATTTTACATTCTAGTTTCTTACACAAATCGTAGATTTCGTGCCATAAACGACCGACAGATAAAAGACTCTTTTTGTTTACAGAAAATGTGAAAAAATGACTGCCTATTTAAAAAAGATTTAAAGTTTTGGCCAACAGACTGTAAAAATGTCACTTTGACAGACCAAAATTAAACACTCGACACCTGCTGCCATAAAACAAACTCATACTAAACTATTTATAAAATTTTGCGTTCAGATTGATTTATTTCAGAACTCGCATAGGGCCTAAAAACTCTGAAAGACCTCAATGTTTACAAAAGCTGCTTAAAAGAAGGAGAGAAATGTTTACATTCAGAATGAACGCATTCATGCAACGCTGCTTGGATTAAGTCAAACACGAAGGGACTAATTCATCAAACCGGAGTGAAAAGTTTTTTTTATAAGTCAAATCTTGGACGAGGACACTAAAACTCACACAGTGAATTTGTTCATGTGATTTTTATTTAAAAAACAATTGTTTAAACCTCCTCAACGACTTTGTGATAAAACAATGAAACCTGCAATTTCAAGAGGGATGTTTTGCTTGTCCTTCATCCTCCTGCTGTTCTCCCGCCTTGCTGTTTCCACGGTAACCATCACCACGGAGAGACGCGCTGTCAGCAGTGATGTAAGGACTCTGACCAGCAGCAGCGACGGCGGCGACGGTGCTGCTGCGGCCGGTAGAACGAGCACCGCCTTGTTCCTCCTGACCGGCTACAAACTGCCCGCCAGACCCAGAGTGGCGCCGAAAGCAGCCGAGGTGGAGGATGGAGTTGATCCTCCGGTTATGGCCGAGCTCCCCCCAAAGCCCCTCCCTCAGACCATGTTGCCAAGGAACATGACGGCCGAAGCCCTGAAGCCTCCTCTCGGCGCGGCTCAGGTGGCTCCGCCTCCCAGACAGCTGGTTGATGTGGACGTGTGCAGGTAACCAGAGATAAACACTTCCTGTTATTTTTTAACTTTTCATTTCTCTGTGAAAACTCTCACCGATAAACACGGTGATAAAAATGATGAGCCTGAAGTCTTTGTTTTCATTTGTGTAGGCTGACAGTCAACACTGGATGCCATCATGATGCTTTTCCTCCCGCAGCTCTGATCTCCATCCTCACCGGAGCTCATATTTTTTGCACTGAGAGGCGTCTTGCTGTTGCTAAGCGACGTCTAATCAGCTCTAAATCAGTTGTGTGTTGGCGAGCTGCACAATCAGAAAACGTTAGAGATGGCAGACAAACGACATAAAGCACCAAATGTTCATCAGTGTTCATTCAGAGTTGATTTAAAGAGTCAATTGTTTGAATGTCGTTGTCATTTTTGTCAATAGATTAAACAGCCCGAGCTGCTCTGTAACAAAATCAGCAGCCTCTCCTGTACAGGTGACGCGTTTCTTTGTTCCACAGGGGTTACTTTGACGTTATGGGGCACTTTGACAGCACGTTCAACTGCTCCAAGGACAGCTATATCTACTGCTGTGGCACCTGCCACTACCGGTTCTGCTGCGAGCACCAGAGGAACCGGTTGGACCAGGACTCCTGCAACAACTACAACTCCCCCGTCTGGGCCGACCCACAGGTCCCCGTCACCGTGCCTGCGGGGAACAAGCAGGTCCCCGACTTTGAGACGCTCCAGCAGCAGAACAGCAGGTCAAAGTCTTATTTTTCTTTTTTTTATTTGAAAGATGAGGGGAAAAACTTTATTCTCCTTGCTGCATTTAGCCTGAACTGCATTTTTGTCATTTAAAGTGGAATTTCAGATCATAACGTCCCTTTTTTTTATGTTGAAATAACCCGACTTTAGTAGCAAAAGTGGAAGTACAAGTTAGACTCTTACCTGGTCTTATTAATTTATTGCACTCATACATTATTCACTTATTACTAAGAAATACAGGCGATGATGATGCAGCTGTTTTACTGTGAGCGGATGTCATTTTTCTCCTGAACGCAGCACGGCTTATGTGATTGGAGGGGTGATCTCCTTCACGCTGGTGGTGGCTGTAGGTGTCAGGATCGCCTTCAGCAAGGTGGCGCGTCGTCCCCGAAACAGAGACATCAACATGCCCAGGTGAGACCAGAGGACGAAGTCTGTCAGCTTTAATAACTTTACATCAGTTGTTTTATGACAGCAGCTGAGACTCTATGACTATTTGGTTTTTAAACACAGGTCCGAATGAATGCAAATGTTCCACAAACATGACAAACGACACACAATAACGTAGTCGGCTGAATATATTTTAATATCTCCTCAACAATCTTTCTGTCATTTCTTCATCTGACCTTTTGTCTTTCCCTTCATCCGCTCCTCCGTCCTGCTGCTGCGTCAGGTCGCTGGTGGATATCTTGCGTCACCAGTCGAGCCCCGTGCAGCAGGGGGAGAGGAACAACACCACAGGGATGAGCACCACCACCTCAGACGGACGGACATCCAAAAACCTCTACACCCCCATCCTGCAGAGCAAAGACAACCGCAGTAAGTGACGAGAGATTCTCGCTAAAAATCCCTCCATGTGCAGTAAAAATTAATGTAAATTAAATAAATGTAAACTATTTTAAAGTTTGTTATTTGCAGTAATCAACCTTTTGACAGTCACTGCAAAACAAAGACAAATTCAACATGTTGGTTGTCTTATTCATATACGCCTCAGACTATAAGCAAGCAGCTTTCAGATGAGACATAAATACTCATAATAACACATTATAAGGAAAATCCCCGTGAGTGATGGATGTATTTATTTATTTTACTGTTACCAGGTCACATATATACAGTATAAACATATCTGTTCTCTCTTTACTGCTGTTCTGTCTCTGTCGTTCTCACACTTTACATCAAACAAACATCCAACATCTCGTTGGAGCCTCTCCAGGATTTCGTTCATTTGTTTTGTGTATTTTGCAGAACTTTGAGTCATTTTCCACATTTGACACTTTATGTTGAATACTTTGTGTGATTTTCTAGACTGGGATTGTGTGAGAAAAGTATGTAAACAATAACTGAACTTCTTACACCTTAAGTGGAGAATAAAACCTGATATCATGTTGACTAGTAGTTGGAAATATATTTATTTAATGTGGAGGTATAAAAAACAACTCCTGGAGAGGCTGATTCTCTCTCTGTCCTGTCTCACTCGCTGTCTCTCTGTTTCTTTACTGACACAAATGCTTACTCAACACACACACACACACACACACACACACACACACGCCTCTCCTGTCTCTCGAGTGGTTGTCCATCAGTTTGTCGGCTCTGCTCTCTTTGCAGCTGGAAACTTGCACCACCATTTTAACCAGCAGGGGTCTGCTTCCAGCCCCAAACACTCTGCTACCATCGGTAAGCCTCCTGGTTAGCAGCGCAGGCGGCGGCGGCGGTGGTGGCGCGGCGCTACCCGGCCGGGACGTCCGGCCTCACGCCCACACTGTGTGTCTGTCTTGTTGTTGGTATGACGGCCTGTTGTCCTGCGCTCGCTCTGAAAACAGCTGTGCCATTGTCAACACTACTGTTGTGCCAGCACATTTTAAAACACACACGTCACGTTTATAATGACACTTTTTCTTTGTCACATGGTCGTGTTGAAAGTGACACATCTTTCATGAGAGCTAAAGTTGTCTGGTCTGCCCCCCTCCCCCCCCCCTCCCCCCGCTTAATGCAAGCCTGTCTGCCCCCCACCCCACCAACCACTACCACCACAAGCCTGCTTCCAAATGTGCTTCTTCTTCTTCTCCTTCTTTCTGTGCAGCAGTGATGTGCAAGTGTGCTTACAGCTGAAACGACACGTTAACGGAGGTCTTGGCTTGAGTGAAATCACTACACTTATCTGAAATAAATAATAAAACCAATGCTAGCACTGCGAGATTAAAAGCATATATATATATATTTTTTTTTATCAGTGTTCTTGAAGTCAGTGTTTTATTAAGTTTGGGGCGAGATGATTATAACACACACACAAAAAGAAAACCCCAAAACATTTGAAGCTTTGTACTTTTATTTTCTACAATCTTCACCACGTTCAGTTCACGCTTTAAAAGTCACGTGATCAGAACTAGCATTGCTTTTTTTTCCTATCGTGTGTGTAACATGCACAGGACAGAAGTCGATGTGTGTGTGTGTTCCCGAGGTGACGCTTAACACACACATTATTGGCCATTATTGCCCATTACTGTCAATGGTCAATGACCAGTATATGTCCAGCAGTAATCTTAACAAGATCGCAGCCCATAACCATTACCGCCCTGAATGGACTCGACATCGATTGCGTCCGTCTCAAAGACAGGAAACAACAGCAAATGGCCAATTCGCCACAGTTACGTAATCTTTTATTGCCGTTTTTAATACATTCATTTTCTCACATTTTTATCTTTTTTTTTTTTTTTTTAACATCGTCTGCTGAAACGCAGCAGTTAATAATAAAAACAGTCTCCACATCTCTTTCTCTCTTTGTAAATCTGACATCTCGAACTGCTTCTTCTGTGATTAGCGATGATCCAGCAGCGGGCAAACGTGCGTTTGTCGATTTCAGATGTACCCGTTGGATGTGAGGTCATTGTCCCTGTTTAAATGTCCACAACCTACACATGTCAGGTGACTGAGTGCACCTACATGTTGGGTCATTATAAGTGCTGTCTGTTTGCTGTTTGGAAACATGTACTTGTATACTGTATGATGTAACTGCACCCCCCCACCCCCCACCCACCGTGCTGCTAATCTTACATAAGACAAATCATTTTTAATGTGTATTGATCGATGTGCTGCTTTTGCACTTTGCATAAATGTGAATGTATGTATGTATGTATATAGATTTCCCCAGATATGCTATCCGTGTATTTCTATGTATGTACATGTGGCTGGTATGAGCCTCAGATAAAACGTGTTGTATTTATAGATGGTCACCATGGAGCTCAGAGACACTTCGTGTTTTTACTGATTATTAACCAACTTCTGTCTTCTTCTCTTGTTCTATTTCCTGCTTCTTCTCCCTGTTTCTTCCTTTTTTGTCCATTTCTTTCCCTCTTCTTCTTTCCCTATATTTTCATCGTTTGCATATTTCTTTCTTTTACTTTACTCTTCACTCATTTATTCTGTCTCATCCATCTCCCTCGTCCTCCCTCCCTTCATCTCTTTGTCCTACTCCTCTTCCTCTCCTTCTCCAGAGCGTGGAGCCCGTATGAACAACACCCCCCAGCTCTCCTCTGGGGCCTCCCTGCTCTCAGGTAGCGGTAAAGGCCCAGGCGCTGGTGGCAGCATCATCGGTGGGAGCATGAGACACAACGGCAGCCACGCTTCCTTTTCTCATTCCTTCCACAACCTCGCCCAGCTGCCGCCGTCCTACGAGACAGCCATGAAACCTGAGATCAACCGCTACAGCTCCCTGAAGAGGCTGGGTGAGCCGGGGGGTGAGGGGGGAGGAGAAGAGAAGAGACGGTGGGGGCAGGGGGAGTGAGAGTGGAAAGGCGGGAAATGGAAATGGGAGAAAAGCAAAGAGGAAAACCTGTGGGAGGGATGGAGAGGAAAGAGCAAGTGGGAGTTATTGATTATCAGAGAAGGCAGGCGGGTTTAAGGTGGAACGACACCAGATAGCAGCCATATTGGAAGTCCTTGTGCTGCTGTACAACCGTCTGAGAAGTTTGTATTCACCATCTGTAAGCTTAAAACGTTTATATCTTGCTCCTTCACAGATGACGACTAATTAAATAGAATAAATAAAGGATTACATAAGAAAATTCATAGAAACAAATCACTTGATGCTGCAAATATCTGCACAGATCCACATAGTAAAAAGTAGAGCTGCGTTATTAAAATAACGTTCAACATTTTCTGAATCTAACGTTACAGGAATAAAACTGATGTTTGGAAGTATTTCAACAAAGCGTGTAAAGTATGTAACGTTAAACCTATTAAAGAACGACAAGGAGATTTATAACATGCAATCACTTAATTTGCTATTAACATCTTAATGTTTGTTGGTTATAATCTCTACAGTCTGCACTCCAACCACTTACCTGGGCGTTCATTTCAGACTCTGTTCTTCCCTAGAGAGAAAAACTGCCCAAATTATGTGCTGAATGTTAAAAACACCCAAGAGAGAGGCAAACGTGGCCACCAGGAGCAAAGCTGAATAATCACCTCACTGTAGTCTGTAAACCGTTTCAGGTAAACAAAGTGGAACATAATAGAGGGATGAGAATGAGGCGAGTGAGAAAAAGGAGGAGGAGAAATGGTGAAAAAACGTGTGTGAGGATTGTTGGGAGTGAAGGAAAGAAGACAAAAGAAAGGGAGTGACAGAAAGATGAGGAGGAAATCAAGTAATTAGAAATATAGAGATAAATACAGCAAAGAAAGAAAGGCAGGGAAGGATTGAAAGAAGGGAAACGAAAGGGTTAAAAGGCACAAAAGGAAAAAGCAACAGAGACACAGGAGAGAAAAGAGAAAGAGGTTCATTGACCAGAGGAGAGGTGGTGAAAGAGCTGATTGGACAAATATGATAGCGATGGAGAGAGAGAGAGAGAGAGAGAGAGGCGGTGAACGAGAGGAAGAAGGGACTGTGGGGAAGGAGAGAGATGGAGATGGGGGAGGGGTGTCTGCTGGCTGGTCTGCAGGGGCTTGGCTGCCTTCGACGGGGAAGAGAAGACGTTTGAGAGGCAGCGGCTGGCAACCTCTCTCTCTCTCTCTCTGTCTTTGTCTGTCTCTACCTCTCTCACCCTGTGATTGCTGCAGACTGCAGGGGGAGGGGAGTCTCCTCCGCAGGCTGAGTGATGGATGGTTACTACACGGGGGATCGTATGAGTGTGTAAATATGTGCGTGTGTGTGTGTGTGGAACTGAAAGCAATAATGAGGTGAAAGCAGAGTCCAGATGAGACTCTTTTATTATCTCAATTCAAATTTAAAAAAAGAAGCGAACACTTGGAAAAAGGAAAAAACGGTTTCCTCCCGTTACACAGCAGACCTTCAGAGGTCATCGCGCTCCTCTTCGTCGTCTTCGTCGCATTCATCGCAGCCGTTCTGCAGCATCAAAACCGCAGATGCAGATAGACGTTTAGTCAGCTCTGTATCAACACATTTTCTCTTTCATTGCGCCTTTGTCACTTTGGCCTCAGATGACTGAAGAAAAGATTTTATACGTCGTAGGATCCTATTTAGGCTCTGTTCGTGTAGTAAAGAGTTCACCTGGACCGTGACATCTTCATTCATTCATTCATTCATAGGTGGTGCAATTTTCTCCATCACTTCTCACAGTAGACTGAATCCAATTGTTCAGATTGATGATAATAAACCCTCAGCTTTCTGATGCACTTATAGTGGGTGATATCTAACATCTTATATAAAGATATAAAGCTATGAAGACAGTACAAAATGCATCTAGTTTTTATTTTATAAGTTTATTAACGTGATGAGGCTGATCAACATCTCAAGAGTTGTTATAACTGGAAACAGGGTCTTAAGGTTTAGTGTCACGGTGCTGAATCAGTCAGTGATCCTGACTATAAACCCACCTCGAACGTCAGTTTTTGGTGGAATGTCCCTTAAAAAAAAGAAGCTAAAATGTTGTGAGTGTGACACAAAGAGAGGCAGCCATTGTATGAAACCTGGGCCTCTGATGTAGCTCGTCATACGGCGCTGCAGAAAGGACACTGATAAAGGCTTCTTTGTCTGCGGTCGGCAGCCAGGGAGAAACCTCGAGATAATTTGGCCTTACAGGAGGGGGAGAAAACGGAGAGCGAGAGGGAGAAGGAGAGGAAAGAAAGATGGTTATGAAGAGAGAAAAAGGGGGAAATGGAAAGAGAGAACTGAATTTAAAAATAAAAGAAAGCAAAAGAAGTAGAGAGGAGAAGAAGAGGCCTGACGGAGAGGGAGACAAAGAGAAAAAGAAAAAAGGCGAGAGGGGAGGAAGAGGTAGAGAGGTGGCTGGTTAAAGGTCAGCTTTAAATTGGCTCTTGGGGAGCCGCTTCCATGGAAATGCTTTGAAGATTAAAGTGGTCGGAGGCTACGGAGCAGAAAGCACAGAAACACTGTACTTTACTATTAATGAAGCTACGTCTCCTCTGCGTCTTTATTTTCATGCCATTTATGTCGTCACCTTTTGCCCCCTTTAAGTCTCATATAATATACATGTGGAGCATCCCGTCCAGTTGAGAAAACAATCAAAGGTCCATTTAGTAGCTTTCAGACATATTGTATTGTCTTCATCAGTGGAGTCTATCCAGTTGTCATGGATTTATAAATTGTATGAAAGTCTTATTTATATATTGCTCAATTGTCTCTGTGTCTCTTGCTGAACCAGAGAAAGAGCTCGACGAGTACTCCAACTACTACTCCTCCAAACGTCGCTCCAACAACGCTCCGCCGTCCTTCCACTCATCGCAGCACTACCTGCACTGGGGAGGTGACTACACGCTGGGGTCCAGGGGCACGCTACCCCTCCATGGCTCCCGGCCTCGGCTCCACATCCCTGCCTCTACTCCAAACCCATACCCGCTTCCTGCCCAGACGCAGTACACCAGCTCCACCTTCGACAGGCCGCCGCGCCGCGTCCGCTCCCAGGACCAGTTGCTGGCTCTCGGAGAGGGCAACACCTTGTCCCGCCTGTCCAAGAACCAGCAACACCAGTACTACAAAGCCATGATGAGCACCAGCAGGAGCTCCACCTCCCAGACGCTTCGCAGGTGAGCTCTAGAGTCGGTCTATTGGTCCACATGCAAAAAAACGCTGTTTTAATACATGTCTGTTGTCAGGTGCGTTAACACTGTCTGTGGTTCCAGGTCACATGAGAGGCTCCTGGTTTCACCTGATCGTCTGGAGGACCGGCTGATGACGGTGGGCCTGATGGTCGGAGGAGTTGACAGAGGTCCAGGAGGTGGGATGGTGCCCACAATGGGTCGGCTCAGCCACCACCAGAAGGCCCAGTCGCAGCAGAACATCTGTGTCACGCCGTCCATGGACCGCCACCACATGATAAAGATGAACTCCCACCCGACGCCGGGCCACGAGCACGATCGCGGCCCCGCCCCCATGTCTGGGATGGGCATGCATGGCGGCTGGGAACCCCACAGCGGAGTCGGAGGTGGAGCAGGGGTGGTCGGAGGCCATCCCAACGCCCGACGCATGGCTTTCGCCAGCAAGAGGCAAAACACCATCGAACAGCTCCACTTCATCCCCGGAGGAGGAGGAGGACAGGGACTGCGGACTGGCAGTAAGAACGAAGTGACAGTGTGAGAGGAAGACGGAAAGAGGAAGTGTGAGAGGTGAAGGCTGAAGCTGTAAAGAAGCCGAAGAGGCTGACAGGATGAAAGAAGGGAAAGTGGTGAGGCATTTAGTGGGAAGACGAAGTGGAGACATGAGCAGAAAGAGAAAGGTAACTCTGAAAAAGAAACGAGGACGAGGTACGATCTCTGCTGGCTGCTTCACAGGGCAGCAGTCAGGCCCCCCCACCCACCTTCCTAAAACAATATGGTGGATGACAACATTGATCTCATAGTGAGTATTAGCCAATTGATTTTCTCCTTGTCACCTTGTAGTTTGGAAACGAGAATATTCAGCCATTCTCTGTAAAGGGAAGACAGAAAAAGAGCAAAAAATGTGTTTTGAGTGCAGTTTAAAGGCTGCTGGGTATCTGCCGTGACTCCTACTGATGGATACCCGCCCAGTCACATTTGTTGAATTGTCCTTGAGTTTTATTGCACTGTCCTCTGAGTCCTTGAGCGCTCTGACAGAGATTCATCTGTCTTTGAATCCACAGCGGTTTGGATAGAGAGCACCGAGGCAGAGACAGACAGGTTTGCTCGTCTTTGTATTTATAGAAGTATTTAAAAACCAAACAGTTGCTTTTGTATTGAAATTAACTTATGAATAATAATATTAATAATAATAGTACTAACATTACTGAGCCCTGTAGGACTTTGTGTAAAATATTTATCTTTTAACTTGATGGCCTGTTATTTCTTGCTCTAGTTGTGATTGGACTATCATGAGTAAGTAAAAAAATAAAATAAAAAAACACGCTCTGCAAAAATGATCTCGCCAAGTAAAGTTAGCAGTCACTCCATTGCCTTTATGGCTTAATTTGCTCGAGATAGAAATAAAATAAATGCCATTTTGTGAAAAAAAAACAACAACAAAACTGCTGCCATAAAGGCCCATTCACACCAGCATTTAAACGGCAAAATTTCACTGTGAAATCAATTGATTCCAATGAAGTGAATGCATTTTTTTCTGTGTAAAATTCAAGAATTTGCGCCGTTGAACCATTAGCAAGCCGTGTTTCAGCGCGGACCCTTTGTTTAAAATGAGAAGGCTACTAGCTGTTAGCCTATTAGCTGTTGCACCGTTCACTTGTATTTATCCTCCTTTTTTCATAGTATAACCTGCTCCACAAAACGTGACTGGAGTCAGTGGTACGAATACGTCTTTTGAATAAATTGTGTGAACTTATTGTCCTGTTAGTGACCGAGCTAGCGAGCTAAATGTTAGCAAGCTTGTTAGCTCTGAAAGCTGTCGTTTTTTTTTCTTCTTCTTCTTCTGTAACTCTTTATTAAATTAAATGATGTACAATCCCGTTAACAAAATGAAAGTGGTGATTAAGCCGCCCAGCTATTGTGGCTAAATATGGCTAGCCTGTTAGCAGTTAGCAGCTACAGTAGTTTACCAATAAGGTCTGTGATTAAGACATGCTACTTTCTGGTGTGACTGGGCCTTAAAAGTAAAATCCACGTCGGAGTATGAGTTTAGCTAGCTTAAAGCCTTTGTACAGTGAAATCTAGTGGGTGTGCCATCTATGAAACATTGTGCTGTGACCCTTTTGCGTAATAATTAGTCAAATATTTTGAAATTAGACCCTTGACTCCATTTCATACAAACACCATATGGGTCAAACATCAGCGCACACCCCGTCAAAAGTTTTCATTGCGAGTTTGTAGTCGAGTCGAGGCGGTTTCCTTCTACGACGCCACATCTTACCTGCAAGTTCAGCTGCTCACCTCGTATGAAGAGAAAGAGGAGCAGACGGGTTCGAGGCGGGGGACAATGGACACTTCACACCAAGGGCTAAACCGAATTATCTTTGTGTGTCTGCGCTCTGTACAGTGTCTGCTTCTCATCTTTCCATTTCTCGTGTCGCTGTCGGGAGGCATGCTTGTGCGTACTATGCGTCCGCTGAGTTTTCTTCTTCTTCTGGTTATAGAAGTGTGGAGAGAAAAATGCAACATCTTTGTACTACTTTTGCGAGAGTTGAGGGACTTTTTTTCGTGTAACATTAAAAACACCACCACGACTGTTTGTTTGTTTGTTTGTTTGTTTGTTTTTTTCAAACAGGGTGGTCATGATAATGTCATATTTTGTATGATTCTCAGTTGTTTTTCTGGCTGTGAGATGGACCTTCTAGACATTCAGGCTGGATTTTCCCCTTGATGGGGTTTAAGGGACTCGTTACGATAAAGACAGACATGATTGATAAGATTCATGAGCTCACGTGTTAATGGTTTATGATCATACGTGTTACAATTCCCCCTCAATCAGACCCACAAAACACTCCTATCATGATCGACTATCTTTTTATTAATTTATTTATTTATTCTTCTTCTCTTTTCTGTCGTTTACTTAAACATTTATTTTTTTAATCTCTGTGAATTTTAATGTATAATCCTAGATTTTCAATATTCAAACTTTATAGTGGAATTTAAATGGAGAAAAAAAAGAAGAAAAGTTTAAAAAAAAAAAACGACCTTTGTATTCAAAAAGAGCTGATGCAATCGAAGAGAAAAAACGAATCGCATGATGTCAGAAGCCAGTGTTGATGATGTCATAGTGTTGACTTATGATGTCACGGCGTGTATGTGTAAATGTACATGCGTCTTCGTTTTCATTTTGTGCCCATGTGTGTAACTCTGTCTTCTTCTTCTTGGGAATGCTAAACCTCATTTTTGACCAAATTTGTGTTTTGTTTTGTTTTTTTTTTTGTTTTTTTGAATATGAAGCCGATTTTTAAGACCCGAGACGTGATCTGTTACGTGTTCATATCAACTTGTAATACATCCTAAAAGGCCTGTAATTGTAATTGTAAATGCAAATTCAAAAACAAAAACATCAATCACGGCTTTTCTCGTTGAGCTACGTTCACCAAAGCGAAGGACTTTTCAAACATTTTAAAAAATGTAAATTATCGAAGGCTTATATTGTGTCGAGTTTCAGTATTTGAACAGAATTTTATGACGTCACGACCCCTGTGAGGTCGATTTACGTTGCTGCTGTCTGGCATAAATATGTATCTGCAAAAAAAAAAGCGATTGGTTTTCTCTCATTTGTGCTCTTCTTATAGCGGGATCTGAAGTTACGTGGGTTTGTGGAGGAGAATGTATTGCGACTTGCCTTTGGCTTTGTGTTTTTTACAATGAAAACATCTCATTGACTTTTAAAAGAGAAAGATGCAAAAGACAACAAACGTAATGTAAATTACATGTGAAAATTTAATCGTATTTTTAATGTCTCTCATTTTCTCCTCATCCCTTCAAAGGTCTCATACAGATGTTGAGTTAAATGTTCCCCTGATGAGAGAGTGTGTGTGTGCGTGTGTGTGTGTGTGTGTGTGTGTTAACCACCTTGGGGGAGGGGGGAGGCATGGGCATATTTGTATTCTCAAAGCTACTCTGCATACCTCAAATTGTATGATATATTTATTACATCCCCTTATATGTCTATTTCCAAGAATATCCAAACAAAGGTCTCACAAATGTGCAACCCTTTTTGTTATTGGTGATCAGTTCTTGCGTTTGTTAGAAACCATACTGTTTAATTGATAATAACAATAAAATAAAAAAAATCCCACTAAAACTTGCTTGTGTCTCATGTGATGAAATTTGACTCTTTCTGTCTTATGTCAAAACAATGAAGAGAAAATTCATAGACGTCATTAATAATATTTAGGATATTATTTCAAAGACAAATAACCAAGTCCAGTTGCGTTCGAGATAACTATGACCTGGATGAATGAGAATATTCACAAACCTGCTCCAACAGTTTTATCAAAAAAAGTTTAGAGAACAAAATGACATCTTTAAATGTTGTTTCTCTTCACAACAGACCAAAACCCCCGAAAGATATTCACTTAAACACAACAAAATCAGCAAGTCTTAATTTAATAAACTAATGATTTTTGATATAGTGTCTAAATAAAATGTTTTATTTTTTAACTCTGCTGTAAATATACAGTAGATCCTCATTAGAGTTCGAGTGGGAGTAAAGTGCATGTTTCCACCTATTGTGTTTCTACACCTGAGGGAGTAATTTGACACTGGGGAGCAACGCGCCTCCTCTCCCCCCACACTCCCCTCTACTTAAATACTAATTACTGAATTCATTACTTTCATTAAATTAATAAAATGAGCAAATTACAGGAGGGAATAAAGACCAGCCGGTGTAGATAAGTCAGCTTTACATCCTTTACAGGTTTGTTTCCCCCAAACTTTCAGAGTGAATAGTGTCGGGCTGCAACTAATGATTATTTTCATTATCGATTAATCTGTCGATTTTTTTTTTCTTACTTATTCAGTTAGTTGTTTGGGTCAAAAAAGCTCAAGATGACGTCCTCAGATGTCTTATTTTGTCCCGACCAACAGTTCACAACCCAAAGATGCTCATTTCATCATCACAGAAGATCAAAAAAAAAAATCAACATAATCAATTATTATTAAAATAGTTGGTAATTAACTTAATAATCGTCTACTAATGAATTAATCAACTAGTCATTACAGTTTGACGCTTTATTTTGGGTGAACTGAACCTTTAATAACGAGACTTTATTATACAGACCTTGTTAGACAGGGAACAAAAATCTAACAGGTTCATTACTCACACACACACACACAAACTAAACAGAGACACACATTCAAACACACACAGCAGCGAAAGGCAGAGATACTGTACAATCATGTAACTTTAATTGAATGCAAATGAGGCACCAGCAACACACA
This sequence comes from Pampus argenteus, assembly GCA_036937835.1. Classification (NCBI taxonomy): domain Eukaryota; kingdom Metazoa; phylum Chordata; class Actinopteri; order Scombriformes; family Stromateidae; genus Pampus; species Pampus argenteus. Next base: position 18,746,966 of record CM072879.1, read on the forward strand.
CACACACACACACACACAATGTTATGCAGCACGCGCCGTAATGATATCCTTAATTGACTAATTAACATTTCACACACTTAGTGTGAAAACACACACATGCAAACATACACACACTCACACAAGGGGGCTTAATGACACACAGTGATATCTCTTTTAATGGCGTGTAAACATGCGTGCACGCGCACGTCCATGCACGCACGCACACAAACACGCCGGATTGGATCCGTGTTGAGCGACCGGAGGGGCAGAGGTGGATGTGAGCGGAGCCGGACAGACCGACCTGTGCCCGGCTCCACCCGGAACCATTATGCAGACAGGAAACTACCATTTTAACGCCAGCAGCAGCAGCGGAGGAGCCGTCGTCTACAGGGGGGGACACCTCACACTGACACGGGGCGGAAAACAGCCAGCCGAGGAGAAAAGAAGGAGAAACACGGAGGAAACTAAACAAAGGCGCCGTTTAGGTGAAGACGAGCAGTGAGCCGGTGGAGCAGCGGGACGGAGACTTCAGACAATGGACACAACGAACATCGGACCAGCGGAAATAGTTTTTGTTAGCGAGTGAAAAGCAGCCCTCCCGGGCCGATGGAGAGCCGGGCCTTTCACGGTGTTTTTCCAAGGATGAAGAAAAAGGCCCCGCTGACAGGCAGCAGGGACACCGCTCTCACGGCGCACTCCCCGCTCGGTGCTTTTACACGTTTACTCCCGTGTTTCTGAGCGTTTTTCCGCGGCCAGACATCGCATGTTACAAGGTAAAAAAAACAACAAAAAACAAAAGCTGTGTCCAGGAGGAGTAACGTTATGTTAGCTTATGTGCTAGCATCAAGCTAGCGGCTCGGCTAAGCTGCTAGCTAGCTAATCACTCGGGATGCCCCCTTTATGTCAGGTTAGCTGTTATTATCAGTCTGATAACGACGTGAGACATATTTTATCTTAATTTTTAAAACACATGACATCTATTAGTGTTTGAAAATGTGGCACAATAACTTCAGGTTTCACTCCGCTCAAACAACATTTTGGCAGTTAGCGAGCTAACGTTAGCCGGGGGGGAGTGATGGACGCTAGCAGACTCTGGTGACTGAGTGGTAACGGTGTTTTGTATCCGTCTAACCTGCTCGGTCACCGGTGCATCTGTTTCAGATTGTCGAGCTGAAGTCACCGGTTGTCAGCGGAGGAAACGGACCGTTGCCCCCCCTCAGCTGCGGTCCAGCAGGGAGCTTCAGACCTGTGGATCAGCCGGTAAGATGCTAATCAACATGCAATCACACTCCTCCACATAGTCAAGCTAACTGTTGGGTTAATTAGCTTCAGTCGGTGTTTACTTCTAAATATGTTCCTGAGATCTCCAGTGTCATATAAACAACATGTTACTGTAGCACGTGTGATTATCTTTTAAATCATGTAAATATCCGAGTAGTCAAAACAAACGCATGACTAACTAATCCAACTAATCATTCAGTCATTCAGTGCCAATAAATGAAAACAAAATGCAGATCTGCTACATCAGTTACACCCACTGATACTGTAGAGCAGTGGTTCTCAACCAGTGGTCAGGGGACCCTCCAGGGGTCCTTGAGGGAGTTTCAGTGAGTCCCCAGATAAATGGGGGACAGTTTATTTTTACTGTTTCATTGACTGTAGTGAACTCAGTGACTGTTTCTGATCACTGGTTTCAGTTTCTCTGGTTTTAATCATAACAACAAAACCTTTTCAGATTTGACCCTGTGGACTGGTGCGAAGTTTCAGGAGATTTAAAAAAAAAAAATCACCTTTATTGATAGTTATTTAACATATTTTAAACAGAGTTGCATAGATAAACAGTCCATATCAAACACTTGATGTTGATTTCTGTAATTATGACAACAGGTTAGAAAAGGTTGTTACTCTGTGTAACACGAAGCTTTCACCTCTGAAACTGGAGCGAGCAGATTTTTAAAGCTTTATGCATGAAGCTTGTTTACTGTAACTGTACGATTTCTGTAACTTTATGAAAGCGGGAATCAAACGTTCAAACCCATTTCATGCAGAGATTAGTCAGGTGTGTGTGTGTGTGTGTGTGTGTGTATTTCACTTTTTGCATGTACAAACACTACTAAAACCTTCAAGAAAAGACTGTTAGTCTTCTCTGTGTCACGGCCAGCTTTTCATTCATTCATTCATTCATTCATCCACTGTGCTTGTGTGACCATTCGGAACAACTATAAACACTTTAACCTTCAGACGTTCACGCACCGCTTCGCTGCCATTTCCCAGGTGGCTTTCGGTCCTGCTCCTTTGGGTTCGGGGATGTCGTGTTTTATTTATTTGTATATAGCTACTAGTAGTTTACCAGCTAGTAACCTCCATTAATTTTCCATTTAAAGCTTCATCTTGTGTTTTCGTCTGCTGCTGCTTGGGCCTGTAGTTTATAAGACCCTTTAATATTACACATGAATGTATTTCTTTATATTTATTTCTCAGTACACGTCTAGTTTCCTCCAATGTGTTTTTAGTTTCAGCAGATCTATAACTCAGTCAGGTGACAATGATTTCAAGCTGCTCCACTTTAAACCAACCTGTAATTAATTGGACTGTTGTGTTGACTTGTTGCTCGACAGATTTAACGTCTGTGTAAGTTTGTTTTGTGGTTTGAGTTTATTTGTGTTGTCAGTTTCTGAAGTGGGCTGTGGCCGAACGGTACGTTTTATCAACATATTTGTCTCCAATTAGCTTCAAGTCTCACAGAAACAACAGAGAGAGATAAAATACCAGGAATCAGAAGATAAGCTGCCTTCTGCTTATAATGTTCGTAAAGACATCAACATGAAGTTTGTGATTTTATTTGTTGTCTTAAGATTTATATAAAGGATTAACCGAGCTCCGCCAAGCTTCAGGCTGTGTGACCGTGTGTGTGTGAGGATGTTTAGCTGCTCTGGTTTCTGTCTCGGGGGACAGTTGTTCGTGCCAGTGAAAGGTCAGATTTAGCAGCTGAATTAACCTCCACACAGAAAAAGACAAGATGGAAAAATAACTTTTGTAGAGGTGACACACTGAACGCAAGTTTTGAATTATTTTTTTATGCTAATGTGTCTGTTAGGATGAAGACGCTGCAGACTGCTGACTATAGTGAGATAGATGTGCACACGTTATTAGTATAAATAGGGTGGAGTTGGATTTAGAGCGAGGTGGTGCTTAAAATGTCAGTTTATCATCGAGGGGAGTCGGCAGTGTTTTTATTGGAAAAGTCAAATGAAAAGTGTTTGTTTGGAGCTGTGACGTTAAACAGGCCGCAACCTGTTGCAGCTGAAGTTGTGCCTGTCGTATACGTTCAGAATACAAAACAGCATTAAAGCGATAATTACTGGATAGTAGTAAAACATGTCGATCCAGAACGAGACTCGATTTCAGGTTCAAAAACGGTCAGAAATGATTACAGATGTGTTTTATGTATAGAGCCGTCATTAGCAGCCAGTCGTCATCACCGTAAAAATGTGAAGATTTGCTTTGGTTCAATTTAAGGACGTAAAGTTTCGACTTTCACAAATCGTAAAAGTCATTTCCACTATTAAATAACATTATATAGACTAAAGGGTGAGAATAATCGCCCTGCTTGCTTTTAGATGAGGTGACAGCCGGTTTCACTGGTGTTAGCGCCGTGGAAATGAATAATTTTGTTGTAAAATCCTTTTAGAGGTGATGTCTCGATAAATAATAATAATGATGAGAGATTTTAATTGATTGACTGCATGTATTTTTAGATCTTTGATGACTTCAAGTGCTTCAGTGTTTAAGGACACTGTCTGGCATTTAGGTGTGTGTGTGTGTGTGTGTGTGTGTGTGTGTGTGTGTGTGTGTGTGTGTGTGAGGCAACAGGCGGCCATGTTATCCAGTTGGAGCTGGGCAGGAGTCATGTGGCATTTAGAGCCAACGCTCTCTTTTCTTTTCTCTCTATAGACTCACCTATGTGTGTGTGTGGACGTGGACGCGGATGCATTTCCACACTGAAAAGAAAGCTGTTAAAAAAAGAATTAATTGTTCTGCTTATTATGACAATTTTTTTGTTTTACGAGTAGAAACCAATAGATGAAAGTGATGTTTATTTCTCTTATTGTTGAGTTTCTTAGTCGTGGTTTTTGTGCCTGGAAATGATTAAACGCTAATAAGACGTGCGCAGATAGTAAAACGGTGACAATAAATATCTTAAAGAAAAAACACAGACGGAGGAAAACTTACACAAACTCAGTTTTGGCAGCCGTTGGGCTTCAGGTTCTTTGGGTTCATATTAGAAAGTGAGCTGAAGAATAAACAATCAGATGCAGAGCAGCTAATTAAACAACATTAACAGTAACAGCCGCTCAGGACCCAGAGTGGATATTCATTCATCATGGAGAAAAGCAATGACACAATTCCCACGTAGCTTGGTCGACGTGTTGGTATTCTCAGACAAAAATCTTGGATGTGAAAGATCACACATGCCATCCTTTTAGAATAAAACATGGCCTTTTAAAATAATAGGTAATACAGTAATAATAAGTAGTACAGCGGAAACACCTGAAGACAGAAAATCAACATTAAACAAAAAAAACAACAACTAACCACCAATAGTTGAATGTCAAAACAACCCAAACCACATCAAGTTCAGCCACATATGTTGCTTGTGTTTAGACAGACTTGTTTATTTGAGGTGGGGGGTCTTTTTGAGACATTCAGCATCCAGGCTTTAAGGGCTCGATTGTGTCAAGAGTTTTGTTTATCTGCTGTGTATCAAGACGCCAAATCACTTTCTGACATCATGTCTTGTTTCTGTTTCTCTGTCCTCCAGAAAAACTCCATGAAGCGACCGAAGGCCAGTGAAGCAACGGTTCATCCTCCACTGAAATAACAGACGCACTTCACGGGACTACTGACCTGATTTTAAAAATCAACATATGTTTATGGAACACTTTAAAGAAACACTACAGACTCGTTTTTTTTAGTATAATGTAGTATATTGCCTATTTATGACCCATTTTATAACATCCACACAGAAGCACTTGAAGGCTTCGTTCCTGAATGGAGAGTAAAAGTATTAGTGATTCATTTATCTGAGAAAATCTCATGGTGAATAGTGGCTGGTTGGAAGTGTTGGCGTAAACACTGCAGCAGGGTTACTTCTGAAAATCAAACCTTATCATTTCGATAAGGGTTACAGCTGTTCCCAGCAACGACAGGCTTAGTGCGCAGGGTAGTTTCCCTGTGGCACTTTGCAGTAGCAGTATTTAGAGATGTTCCAGTTCAGCAAGTACCCCATGGACATTTTAGAAATGCTAAGTGGACACCAGGCCCATCAGTTCAAAGGCCTGGGATTAGAACGACAACTGAGCCACCAGCAGCAAGTCCAGCTGCAGCATCAGCAGCAGCTCCAGCAGCAGCATCAGCCCAGCGCGGACAGCTCTGGAAGCTTGTTGTCTGGACTTGGCCTCGGATCCCTCCAGAGCTCTCGGAGTAATGCCTTTGCAGACTCCTCATCGTTATTCGCCAAAATGAGCGCTCCTCCTCCATCCATCTCACACCAAAGTCAGTCGTCCTCTTCGTCTCACAGCTCCAGGAAGTCCAGTAAGTTGAGCAGCAGCAGCAGTAGCAGCAGCGGGACTGGGAGCTCCTCGTCGGGATACCCCCAGTTTCTGCGGCCGTTTCACCCAGCGGAGGCTGCACTGGCTCAGGAGCAGCTCCACTCTGGGATGGGACGTTTTGACTTTGGTGGGAGCAGCAGCGGAGGAAGCGCAGGGGTCATTGGGGGTGTCGTCACATCTGCTCCCCCGCCTCCCCCACTGCATCCGGGTCTCTCTGTCCCCCAGCCATCCACCGGCCCCTCGTCTTCCTCCCCCTCTCCCTCCACCTCCACCTCGGCCTCTAACAACCCCTCCAGCAGCACTGCGGTGCCCTTAGTGGGCCAATCGGATCCCCGCAGCCTCCATCAGCAGTTCAGTTGTATGCTTGCTGCCAACCAGTACTTCCTGTCCGGAGTCCCCACCAACAGCAGCCTGGAGCAGTTCCTCGTCCAGCAAGGCACTCACAACCACTTGGGTCTGGGCCTCAGCCAAGGGGCCACTGACTCAAACTCGGCCCTGGCTCCTCCCCCTGCCCTCCACTCCTCCCACAGCCACAGCCACACGGCTCCACAGCCTCAGCAGCAGCAACAACAACTTACCCCTCACGCCTTATCTCATCCACACAGCCATGCTCACCACCCGCACCCTCTCCACCCGGCCCCCCAGCCCGCCACACTGGGCGGCTTTGATTTTCAAGGCATTCCGGTCCTTTCCTCCAACCAGATAGCATCATTAATGCAGCAAGAGGCCGGCCTCCCCATCCCTCTGCCCCTCCACCTGTCCCTCTCTAAAGACGATGCAAAGTCGGGAGACAGCTCGTCTACGTCAACTTCGAGTGGGGGAAGCAGGAGAAAGAAAGCAATGGCTGGCTACCTCCCCCAGAGGAAAACAGACACTGGTAGCCACAGTCACACCACTCACAGCCATAACAGCAGCTCAACCGGGCACAGTCAGAGCTCCTCATCGGGCCTTGTGGGAGGAGGATCTGGGGGTGTTGGGATAAGTGGCATTGGAAGTGAGCCGCAGCATTCCTCTCTCCTCTCATCACCCTCACAGCAGTCATCGTCCACTGTCTCCTCTTCTTCGTCTGCCCCCTCTTCCTCTAACTCCACCTCTGTACTCGTAGCCAACGGTAACCAACAGTTGTCCAAATCCCAAGAAAGTCACAGTAATGGTTCCTCTGGTCATCCTGAACCAGAACCCCTTTACCACTGCGGCCAGTGTGGTAAAACCTTCACCCACCTCTCCAGCCTTCGACGGCATCTCCGCAGCCACGGCTTGACACCAGAGAGCCAAAGCAGGAAGTCAGACTGTAACTCGCCGAGCCCAGAGAGGATATTCTGCTGTGGTGAATGTGGTAAGAGATTTAAAAAGAGGGGTCACCTCATCCAGCATAGCGTCACCCATTCAGAAAACCGGCCTTTCGTCTGCAACATCTGCCAAAAGTCCTTCAACCGGCGTGAATCGCTCACGAGACATGAAAAGATCCACGATGAGAAACCTTTCCGTTGTCCAGCTTGCGGACGTTGTTTCCGTGAGAGCACCTCTCTTCTCAACCATGCTGCTTCAGGTGCCTGCGGTAAACCTCCACGAAGTACAAAAAACCGGACCAGCACCGGTGGGAGGGGATCGTCCACCCCGAGCAGCAGTAAAATGGGAAGCGGTGGAAACAGGGTAGGGATTTCAAACGATGGGGTGGGGATGGCTAATGACAAGTACGCCACAGATTACTCCAGAAATCGCTACCAGAACCAGTCGTCCTACAGCAGCGGAGTTGAGGACTATAGACGAACACAACCTTCCTCTATGTACTCTTCAGAGGGTACACTAGCTAGTGAATTGACCAACCAAACTCTTCGTAAAGCCCCTTTAGCCCCAACTCTTCATCCTCATCCACAGAGTCAGCAGCAACAGCAGCAGCAGCAGCACCACCACCACCACCAACAGCAGCCACACCTCCCCCTCTCCTCCCTATTGGATGATTCAGAGGATGAGGTCACAAGCAGCGCAATGTCGGCCATCGCTGCTGCAGCCGCGGCCTCTTGTGATATAAACACAGAGAACCGGGAAGGAGAGAGGAGGGACATTATCGGAGGCCTGCTGGGGGGGTTGGGGTTTGGTAACATGGGTGGGCCATCATCCACCTCCAGCCTCAATGGTTCCACCATGCCTTTGACCCACCCCACCCACCCCCACACAAAGCCCAGGAGGCCGAGGAAGCCGAGGGAGAAAAGGGAGCCGGGCACCATCGTAAGAAGGCGGCGGAGCCCCGCTCCTCCAGGGGATGGTTCAGAGAGGCCGTATGGATGTCAAATCTGCGGCAAGCGCTTCAGAAGAGCGGAAACCCTGCGGCGCCACAACCGTGTCCACACAGGGGAGAAGCCTCACTCCTGCGACGTATGTGGCAAAATGTTCCGTGAGCCTTTCCACCTCACCAAACATCTGACCGTGCACTCTGGTCAAAAGAACTACAAATGCAATCTGTGCGGGAAGATGTTCGCCTACGCACAGAGCCTGGTGAGACATGGCAAGCTGCACAGAAAAGGAGAGATCGACAACCAGGGGAGAAGAGTAAAAGGTGCTGCTGCTGCCGCCGCTGCAGCCGCCATCAGTCAAGTCACCAACCCTGGAAACAATGACTACTTCTCATCCTGCTCTCAAGGAGAAAAGTCGCCGACATCTGGCACCCCTTCTCAGAGGCTTTATACGTGTACAGTGTGCTGGAAATCTTTCCGTCACTATTTCCACCTGACAGCACATCAACAGACCGTCCACGGTGGTGGCGTTGGGCTGGAGAAGTCCTTTCGTTGTGAAGTGTGCGGTAAAGCCTTCGCCTATTCCAACAGCTTAGTGCGGCACAAGCTGTCTCAGCATGGAATCGACCGCAACGGCCAGCGGGTCAACCATTCCCAACCCTCGGGATACTCGCCCGTCTTCTACGACTCTGGATCAGGTTCCAACTACGCCGGGTCGTCTCACATGCAGCAAGGTGCATCCGGGCCGCAACAGCAGCAACAACAACAACCACCACCACCACCACCCCAGCAGCAGCAACAACCGTCGCAACAACCGCCACAACAACAGCAGCTGCAGCACCCTTTTCACTACCGCTCAAAAAACTTCCAAAAGCGGCATGGGCAGACAAGAAAGCACAGAAAAAAAAAAAGGCGAGTAGTGATCCACAGCATCATGAGGGACGGAAAGCTGGTGGGCGTCCCCCTGAGTAAAGACACCCGCAGGAAGCTGCTGCTTCTGAGGAAACGGAGAGGCAAACTTCAGGCTCAGCTTAAGAAAAAAAAGATCCTGGCCCAGCTCAGATTGAAAGGTGTGATGAAAGTTAAGTCGTGGTGCGGAGGTGCTGTGAAGGTAACCGGGCTGTCCTCCATGGATGTCCCCATCAAGCGCTTCCCTTGTCCGATCTGCCCCAGCACCACGTACACCAAGAAGGGTTTCCTGTTGGTCCACCACGCCATCAGACACCCACTGAGAAACTCAGGCCGCCACGCCCGCCTGCGGTGCCAGGTGTGCGGAAGACGCACCAGCTCGTTACACAAAGCCTTGAAACACAGGGGCCAGCATCTGAAGCAAGCCGCGTTCCAGTGCCACCGATGCCGACACCGGTTCTGGAACCCCCAGCTCCTGACCCGACACATGTTCTCCTGCCGCGGCATCAGCGGGGGCGTGAGCTGGGGACTGATGAAGATTAAATCTCCGTTGTCGTCGGATGGTGACCATTCACCGGTTCCTCTGACGGTCCCAATCGTGGTCCAGCCTGAGAGATCAACAGTTCTGACTGAGTATAGTCAGTAAAAAAAACAACAAAAAAAAAACAAACAAAAAAAGTTTTTTTTAAGACTAGATTGTTTTGATGTTTATTTTTTTTAAATAATCCAAGAAGCTAGCAAGTTTTTAACAAAAAAAAAAAGGTGGAAAGAATGAGGAGGGTTTATTGTAACTAGCACAATATCTCCCGACCCCTCCTCAGATAAACCTGTATACAATCCTAACTTATACAGCTGAGTGGTTGATAACTAGCGTGGACTTCAAAAGGCCCGTCATGAGAACCACACAGAACCTTCAACCGTACGTCTCCTTTTCCTCGAAGGTGAAGGAACTCGAGGCCACGTGACAGTTTTTAGTAGCATCTGTCTGAGAAACACATTGATCCAGTTTATTTTTGTTTTCTCATTAGCAGTGTTTGCGCATAAATATAAATAGTACCAGTTTATTTTTATTTTTTTTCAAATTGTTTTCACACTATTCACAGTTAAACGGTATAGTCCTTGTCTATTGATATGTATGTTTATTTGTTACCCCAGTGGAGAGTCTTTCTCTCTTTTATATCCTGCCCTTGAGATAAATTTTATCTTTTGAGGAAACAAAAAAAAAAGACTTTTACAATAGTTAAAGGGCCTTATCTGTCACAAAAGGCAATACTGGTTGCTGTGCTATAGTGACTAAAACGTTAAAAAAGGAGTTGGGACAAAACACAAGTGTTGGTGACCTTGTTTTTAATGTACACTACTTTTTTTGTCTTTTTTTTTTTTTTATGAGGCGTGAACGTAGAGAAAACATGACTCAAGCTGTTAATGTGTTCAGGATTTCAAAAGGACAACAGAAATAACCGGAGTGTACTGTACAATTCGTATTATATTTTATTATATATATTGATGATTTGCTGTTTTTTACTCCAAGTATCATTTCTTTTATCCTTGTTGGTATTGTATGGGTGGGAGGGACCGAGTTGGGGGCTATCTTTGTAAAAGGGCGGGTCAGTATGTGTATCGATGTGATATTCTTTTCCCCCTCCTGTACACCTTTTACCTCCTCATGCCACAGTTATGTTCATTATTTTTTTGTAACAAAAAGCGTGTACGCATAGTTTATTACTTAGGTCCTGTCCAGACGTGTTTTTTATTTTTTCTTATTTCCTGTAAAACTAAAACATGTAATATTATTACTAAATTACTATCTTTTTTTTTTTTTTTTTTCTTTGCCTAAAAGTGAGTTGTTGAAAACCCTCAAATCAAATTAAAAAAAATCTCAAATGTTACATTCACTGTTGGCTTTAAATTTTCATTTAAGCTGCGTGAGACTTTCCCCTCGTTAAGGATGGTGCTGAGAAATAACGGGAATTAAACGGAAACTTTCCTGGAAATAATTATGTCAGTTTGGTGCTACTTATAGGAAAAATAGGATTTTTGCTTTCAAAGGAAATACTCCATTTAAACCCAATTAAAGATTCATTTATTATTATTATTATAAACCTGAATGTGTTGAATTATATGCTTTCATCTGGCAGTTATTTAAAAACTGAACGTGTTTATAAATTGAGATCTTTCTATTTTTCTTATAATAATTTATTACATGATTATTTTCAGGAAACGACTTACAGTGAACGCATGTTGTTCACTGAAAATAAATCAATCAGGTTTGACTATAAAATAATTAAACATGTAACACTGGGTCAGTCTGCAGTAAGTATCTAATATGCAATATTACAACATAATTATTTTATTTTCCCAGACGGGTGAACAGGAAAGCTTTTCTCCTTCTTACCTCTCCAGGGATTTTTTTATAATGTTCTCCACTTTCTGCTATTTTCCCTTCGGGATCAATAGTCTTTTATCATTTTTGTGATTTGAAATAAAAACAAATTTAGAAAAATTTTGTTCTCGTGGTCATGTTTGGCCAGCACACTAGAAAACAAAGCCGCTATTGTCTAGTAAATTACTATGAATGATCCTCGGGGGTGAGGTGAGGTGAGGGGAGGGGGGGGAGACGTAATTAGACGGATTGAGATTCAATTTAAAAAGCAAATATTTGTCCATTTAAATTAGAAAGTTTCTGTTATTTTAACCCAACGTTTGCACAGGTTTTGATAAACTTGTGTTTTTGCCTTCAGCCACAAACGATGGAGATAAACGGCATTTAATTTGTGGTGGTGAAAAGCATCACTTTCACACTTTTTCATCATGTCTTTATAGAAACAATGTCCCCGTTATTCTGGATTAATCTGCACACCTGAATGTGTTTTCATTGAAACTTCTTTCTAATGACAACCTGATCCCCCTTCAACAAAATGATGGGATATGATATGTGATAACTACCACATTTACAGTCTTTACAGCATCAAATTCCCTCTTTGTGTTTCTCTGTTGAGCTGCAGTGGAAGTATAGAGACAAAAATGTTGAAAAACATCTACTTGATTTGACTCATTTGCACAGAAGGAGGATTGTGGATTTTGGCTTCCATCTCTTCTAATGATCGGTATGAACAGGAGGAATGATTACAGCGAGGAAAAACATGCATTCAATGTTTATTTGGGCACATGACTGTTGTTTTAAAGACGGCCTTGAAAAATTGTGAACCTGTCCTTTAAGGCGTTGATTCAGATTACGGTAAAAAAAAAAAGAAAAAAAAAGATGAATGGTGCTCAAAAGTCATTCAATCTGTAAATGGATAAAAAAAAAAAAGGTTAGAAATGATTGAATACAGGTTAGAGATCGTTAAAATTAGGCCCAAAGACAAAGACAACGTCCTCAAACGTCTCATTCTTGTCCTGACCAACTGTCAACAACCCAAAAGATGTCTTTTTTTCTTCAACAACCAGTTACTCTCCTGTTATAAAAATCGTACCCTGAACACTGTCAGCTTTCAAAATGCCACAAAAAACTGCAGCTCAACCCCACCGTCCGTCCTCTCAAAGCTCGTTTCAGACAATTAATCCACTGTGTGTGTATTTTTATCCCTCCCACAGAGACGCTCGAGTGGTTTTTCTCTGCTCTGACACATGAAGCCGACCCCCACGCACAGAGCTGCAGTCCAGGATACATCAGTGACAGGAGGTCAGCTGTTGTGCACCTGGAGCATGTGGTCAGGTGAGCTGCCCCCCCCCGGGCTTTTTGGTGATGGAGTCTCATGTGCACAGGAACACGTGACACGTCTCTTACAAGCACTTGTGTACATGCAAAGCCACAGAAAAAGCTGAAGTGTTTTTTTTTTTTTTGCAGCTGCTTGTGGTGCATTACCAATAAGAAGCCACTAGATGGAGCCAGTTAAGTAGAATTTAAGTGTGGAAGAAAAAGGAGGAATAATTTTCATTTGAAACTCAAATCACACGTTTGTGGAGTCAAGCTGTTGTTTCCACACTTTGCCTGACGCATGCCAGCTCACACACACACACACACTGCTTCTGCTCGTGTGTGTGTGTGTGTGTGTGTGATTATTTTGACCTCTTACTACTTGCACATTCCTGTTGTGTATATTTGACAGCGCTCTGTCACCGGATAGGACTCGGAGGCTTTTCCAGGTCCTTTCTAGGAACTGTTGTTCCCACAGTGCATCTGCTGCATCTGATTCATGACATGAGTGAGATTGTTATCAACAGGAAACACATGATGCAACGTGTTTGTGTTGTTTACTCCTTTATTTTTCTTTCATAGGCATTTATTATAAGGCCATTTTAGCAGCCTGCAATTACAAAAATACATGAAACAGAAGAAGAAAAAAAAATATATTGATTGATTGATTTTTGAGCCAATTATTGGTTGAGTCCATTACAAATAAACTGCAAAACCTGAAAAGGGATATACAATTAGAAATAGTTATTAATATTGGCTATAAGCATGCAAAGAAATAATAAAATGTAAATCTTGTTGTTAGTAAAGAAGCTTGTTTATCAGGTGGTAAATAAAAGCAAACGATGCACAGATTAAAAAACATCAATTATTGATAATGTTTAAAAGGGAATAAAATATTTTATTACATTTTCAGCACAAATAAAACAAACAATATAGAAACACACAGTACAAACAACCACTAATATGTACATAAAAATAAATATCAGTGACACAAAAAGCAGAATCACAAAGAAAAAAACATGTCTGAACATTATTATTATTATTATTATTGTTGCTATTTTCAGTTGTTGTAATATTATATTTTTATCAAGTCTCTTATAATTTTCTGTTTTTTTACTGTTTTTAAAAAAAATTATTTATAATTTAGTTTGATTTAGTTGAGTTAAATTTACGGTAACAGCCTTTAATCCTCACAATCACCCCCCCCCCCCTTCCTCCGCTGCCCCCCTCCCCCCCAGGGCTGTCACGCGGCAGTAGCATGGGGGTAGTCTGTGGGCGGAGACTGTGACCTATTTTTGGCCAATGGGAAGCCAGGAGAAGGAGCGAGTGACCTAGTTTCAGCCAATCAGAGTGAGGCAGAGACGCCGGTAGGCAACAGTCGGCGCGTGCTGGTGCCATGTGCTTCCTCGGCGTGAAGCGCGCGAGAGGCAAACAGGGACGGTTCACAGGAAGAAAAACAGGCAGAGCTCGGTCCTCCCGCTCACTTTTATTAGATTTAACCACCTTATATGTTGTTATTTAAACACTGCGCGGCAGACAGCAGTGGCATAAACAAAAACAACACGAAGTAAACATTTATAAACACGTACAATCAACGTGAATTGTTCCTAATCGGTGCAGATATGACGTGAGTCAGTTCACATGTGAGCAGGTAATGTCACTGTTTGCTTGTTTTGACTTCAGATCCGTTGTAGTCACGTTTTCCGGTAACAATAAGTCATATTTTCCCGTCACAGGAACGGGCCTGACGTCTCATGACCCTCAGCCTCAGCTTTAATACGAGTCTGTGGTCGCTGTTTAAGTGACAGCGTGAGAGAAGAGGAGAGGGGCGGGGCTCGGTGTGTTCATGGACCATCCAGGAAGGAGTTCAGCTCAGGGGGGCGGGGCTAACACGTAACAGTCCCAGCTGCTGTCTGCCATTGGCTGAATTCAGCAGGAGGCGGTGCTTTTTATGCAAATATTATGCTGCGTTCACGTAATACAGGAGGAAAAAGAAATATTATATATATATATACTATTACGCTGTTTTAAGCAAGCACCTGAAACTTTTATGTTGTTGGATTCTGTCAGAAGAAAAAGAGCTGTTTTCTCATGTTATTCAGCAAATCCAACTAATTAGAGTTAAGGAAAACAAAAAAATGTGTCTTCTGCTGTATATTTCAAATGACTAAACCTTCTACCCATAAATATATTTATATTTTACTAATGAAGTATATATATATATATTTGTTTTTTCCTACATTTCCTAAATCAGGAGTAGATAAGAATAAGAGTATGACATCCAACAAAAGTTCACGGCTGGAATCAGTTTTGTGGTGCAACATTTTTTTCTTTTTTCACTTCTTCCAAAAGGTCTCAATAATTTTTTTTTCCAGCACTTTCAACTTTATCTCTCATTTTCTGTTTAAGTTTAACAGAATCAGAAGCAGGTTTATTGCCGAGTATGTACGCACATAAATTTGTGTATACACAAGATATAGACACAATACACAGAAGCTCAAATAACATAATAAAGTAAAAATTTATTCTAAGTGAGAGCTGCCACAGGTTTAAAAATGATACTTTTCCTTTTTCCTAAAGTTGTGTCTTTAATGTAAAGTTGAAAACTATATATTTTTTTTATGTGAAAGCTCATATTTACCACTTTCCCATGAGCGGTGAACGCTGCACTTTCACTGTAAGGAAAGGGGGCGTTGCTTGTGGGCGTGGTCGTCGTATGCAAACGATCCACGCCCCCGAGCGTCTTTCCCCCGTGAGCGGTGACGTCACGTGAGCGGCCCGTGTTGGTTCCAGCTGACTGGCAGAGAGAGAAAGAAAGAGAGAGAGAGAGAGAATCAGAAAGAACGACGAAAATAGAGAGAAGTGTGTGTGTGAGTGTGTGTGTGTGTGTGAAAGAGAGAGAGAGAGAAAGGGAGGGAGAGAGAGGGAGGAAAATAAGAGCCATCAGCACCATCTATCTGACTCTCATACTATTGGATATTATTATTTTTCGGGGATCTTTCTTTCCTTCATCTTATATTTTTCGCTCATATTTAATCTCAACTTTGTTTTTATTTTATTTCCTTCTCTTGGAGACTTTATTCCAGCTCGACTCGACTCTGTTCTGCTGCTTCTAATCCTCTTTCCTCACTCACTGCATGACACCACACTCGTTTATTTCTGCTTTTATTTCTTTGTTTTCACCTCCGGACTAAAATCCGCCGAGCGACTCACCGAACCGACGGACCCGGACCGGGACCCGGACCGTGAGCCATCGCTTTCTCTCCACAAACTCGAAGGGGACTTCTCTCGCGCGCCTCCGGGATTTAATCCGTCTTCCTGCGTGTGTTTCATAGTGAAGAGCTGAGTTTGTTTTACAGGAGTCGAGGTGTGACAGCTCAGTCACACCTGGCAGGATGAATTAACATGGTGCCATTTTGGAGATAAATCCCCGTTTTTATTTTTTTTATTTTTATTTTTTAATTTTTTAATGTCCTTTATTAAAAATACATTTGTCTTCATGGGACGGGCGGAAAAGCGGGATCTCAGGTGGAGATATTGAGCGCACCTGTCCGCGCACCTTTTGACGGCCTGTCTGTCAACTATCACTAATTGGATTATTTTGATCTTGAACTTCCAGTCTGCAGGTTGCTCCCCCTCCTCCCCCCCTCTCCCTAGAAGTTATGTCAAGGCCTCTCACTCAGCTCTTGCCGCCGGATCTCCCTGCCGGGGCCACCAGCCCCCAGTTTGGGGCCAGTAACCCGGCTGGAAGTGGCCCCCAAGGCGGCCACCTGACCTCCATGACCAACCTCAAGTCGCTGCTTCAGCTGCCAATCAAAGCCGACCAGAGAGGCACCAAGGACTGCTGCGAGATGAAAGGTGAGTGCGTGCACGTGTGCATATGTGTGCACGTGTGGGGGATCCTATAGGCATCTTAAAGGGATACTGTAAAAATACCTCAACCAACAACAGTCACTGCATCCAGTGAATTATTATGTATTAATGTACATTTAATGTACTATAAGTGTCATACAGGTCTATCATGTTTATCTTATTATAGGAAATTAAAGAATTTAACATTAAGTACAGAAAGAAAAGAACAAAGTTTACCTATAAATTCACAGAATAGCCCTTTAAACACATGTGAAGCCCCTGCAGAAATATTATGGGGATATAATAGTGATGACATGAGTTAAAGCTGCTATAGTGATTATTCATTTGTGGGTGTGTGTGTGAGTGTGTGTGCACATGTGACTGAGTGGGTAGGTGTGATTGTAAAAGACACACACACACACACACACACACAGCTATAGGCACATGCAGGTTTCTCCTTCTGGCCTAGTGTTTTTTGATTATTTTTTTCATTAAAAAAAAAGCTTCCTTTTGCATTTTGGTGAAATGAAATGATTAAGAAGATGAGGATGAGTGATGCTGTCAAAAACACAGCGAGGAAGAAGAAGAAGAAGAAGACGAAGCAGCTGATTGGCTGCTCTGTTTAAAGGAAGGTTACTGAGGGGGATTGAATTGTTTCCCATCCACCAGCTGCCATGACAAATATTAACCAGACTGCCTCTCCTTCCTCTCTGCTGTGGAGATGTCATAACTCGCAGTCAGCTGCTCGCTTTCTCTCACTCACTCACTCACACACACACACACACACACACACACACTGGTTTTGTTGGGATTGTGAGGACACTGCATTAATTCCCTGGAGGGTTGTTCTTACCTAGAAAAAAAATGTTATTTATGTTTAAAATCAGCGCAGAAATGTCCTCACAAGCACAGTGTTGGTCTGTTCTCACAAGTATAGTTAAAACACACACACACACACACACACACATGCACAGAAAGGGAGAAAAACAAAGAAATCACATTGTCCATGTCCAAGAGCCTCCTGCAGGTTGGCGGGCCCTAGTGGCGTCTTGATGTAACTGCAGCTTCCTTCTTTGGAGTTTTTCTTTTGTGCCTTTGCATGAGGAGGTGGAGGAGGTGGAGGAGGAGGAGGAGGTGGTGATGGTGAGCGTGGCTGACAGGCTCTCCACGGAGAGTCAGAAAGCAGCCTCGTCGTCAGCAGCCATAGAGTGCATCTCCTAATGATAGGTGATGCATTCAGGGGCTGTGGTGTAAAAAAAAAAAAACAAATAAAAAAGATGTTGGCGTTTGATGTTTGGTTTTTTTTGGGACGCCTTTCCTTTTCCACGATGCAGAGTCGAAGTTTTCACTCCCACGCTTCTTCCTCCCTGGCTAAGCTTTGTTGGACGCCCTCGTAAACACCCACTCGATCTGTCGTTCTCTCGCACATCTTTGAGTTTTTCCTCTCACACTTTTCCTTGCTCTCTTCTCCTCAGATCACGCCGTCTTCCACTCTCGCAGCCCCTCTGCTGATTTACATGTTCTCAGGCTTTATCTCTAAACTCTCATCTCTCCCTCTTCTTTCCAAACCAATTGTATTTGCATCCATCTCTCTTCTTCCCTGCTTTCTAAATCTCTTTCCTCACTCCAATTTGCATGGATCATCTGTCCTATTTCCACTTCTCCCTTCTTTTCCTCTGCACCGTGGTCAGTCTATCAAGCTGTAATGACTTTTCCACCTCAGTCCAACGGGCACCATCACTTTGATTAAGATGTGTCACTCTCACTTATTCCTGCCATCCATTTCCCCTCCTGCTCCTCTTTTCATTCTCTCCTCCTGTTGTGTCTTAAAGGAATTTATCCTCATTTCTTTTCCTTTATGTGTCTTTTATATCATCCCTTCCTTTCTTTTCCTCCTGTCCACTCGTATGGAGCCCAGCAGCTGCTGTGTTTATGTGCAGAGTTTAGTTATTTGTGCTCTTGAATGACTTCATTGTTGCTCTTAAATTGTTGTGGTTATTTCGGTCAGTTGGAGCAGCCAAAATATGAGCAACATGCCAACAGCTTTGTTGTGGTTTTAAGGCTCATAAATACTGAATTTATTCCACCATATAAGTGTTTTTAAGGTTATCGGTTGTGATGCTAACAGTTCAGATATAAACCAGGTATAATATGAAAGATGTTTGGACTTCAAGGCTGGATTACTCCGTGTCAAGTGGGTCGACATAATTTGATTAATTGCAAAAGTGACTTATACATTTGCAGCACTGAAGCACAAAATTGACAATGACAGGTCCTCCGCGTTGTACTCTTCGTCTTGAAGAGGAAGTTGTGTCAAAACCGAATCGATATCGAGCAGTTCACATCATGATTGTTACTCCCTGGTTGTGTTGAGTTTACTGACTATGATGGAAATAAGCTGGTTAATAGTCAGTAACAGACACACAAGGTCTGTAAGAGTTTGACAATAAATACGCAGCAGATTAAAACGTCTGGCAGATGAGGAAGATGATGATATCAGAGAGATTATAAAAGACATGAATATGATGGACTCCCCGCTCTTCTCTTCTCCTCCCTCCCTCCTTCTTTCCATTTTCCGTCTCTCTCTTAGTGTTTTCCTGCTGTAATCTCGTGTCTTTATGTTCTTTTAATCCCTTTACATTTAAATTTTCAGCCTCCCTGATGCTTGTTCTTCCCTTTTCTCATTACTCTCTTGTCTCCGTCAGCCTGGCTCAGTTAAATATGCTCTTTTATTACTATTTTAGTGTGTTTTTATTATTCAGTGTGCCATTTATTCAATATGCACTTTTTTTTTTGCAGCATAATTCTTTAGAATAAAGATATAAAAGCATCAGTAGCTCTTCATCCAGTCAGTGTTGAATGAGGTTCCTGTTTTATTTGCAGGATTTCTGCTGATGGTTTATTGATGCATCAAGTCTATAATCTATCTTTCCATTGGACAGCTATTCTCTGAGAGAGGTCAAAGTGCAGGGTCACTTTATTTATAGCTGCCTTTTAATGATTGAAACTAAGTGCTTTATAGAAAGCAAAGGACTCGATGCCGTGCAGATGTTTGTTTGTTGACTGTTTGTTTGTTTGTCTTCTGAGCTTTATTGTTAGATAAAATATTATTTGAATGTAACGCAGCATAGAGTTTGAATCTCAGTGGGTTTCTGTCTGCACTTAAATACAACACGAGAAGCCGAATAGACTCAAGATCAGATCAGATTTGACCCAAAATCAGTTGATATCTTCAGAGAAAAGAGGCCAGAAGACGCTGCTTCTTCTGGGATGTGTAGGGAATCAAACCTGTGAGCAATGCAGAACCAGTTTCTAGCCTTGTGAGAATGGATACCACTTCTTAACACAAACACACGGAGGGGGAGGAGGAACGTGTAATACTGCCTCTTTGTTTGTTAACACTTCCTTCCTTCTCTTCAGACAAAGACAAGCCCCTGGACTCCGATGAAGACTCGATGGGTGTCAGTGCCGGAGGGCCCGCCGGGGTAGGAGGAGCCCCGGGTTCTGGTGCTCTGCGGCCCAACTCCCAGTCAGCGTTCCTGGGGCCGCTGCTGTGGGAGAGGACCCTGCCGTGTGACGGAGGCCTGTTTCAGCTGCAGTACATGGACCTGGAGGAGTTCCTGACCGAGAACGGGATGGGGATGCACAGTAACGGGCCCAGCTCCACCAGCGCCCAGATCCCCTCTCAGGTAAGAACGATGGAGACCGAAACCCACAACTTCAGCCTCAAAGACCCAAAACCAAGAGGTGCTAACACACCTTCACTTTACAGCTAAACAAGTAGAACAGAAAAGCAGAAAGCTGTTTTTCAAACATAAATAAGTCAGTGTGTATGTGTGTATTATGTATGTATTAACCTGATGAAATGAAACCATCCATCACTCATCAGGGTCTCACGTCTTGTTCACATAAACTCAAAGTGATCAGCAGCGTTTTAATTCTGTTCTTGTTGTGATTTATTTGTGTTTATATTTTTTAATTTTTTTTCTTCCAGAGCTCCCAGTCAGCAGTGCCCAACCAGAGCTCCCAGTGTCCTCCCTCCTCTCCTCCGCCCTGCTCCTCCTCTTCCTCCACCATGTCCTCTTCATCCTCCTCTTCCTCACTGCTGGGACTGGAGACCGTCCAGCCGCAGCCGCCGCCGCAACCGCAGCAGCAGCAAGGCTTGATGGGAGGATCTGAGTGTCTACATGGTGAGTGAAAGTGGATTTTAAAAAAAAACATTTTTCTCGTGTTTTGACACATTTGAATTGATTTTTGACAATTTGGTAAATAAAAGAAATAATTTGGCTTTCTAGTTAGAAAAGAGAAAACATGATACGTTACATTAACTAAACCATTTCAACCACTCGACATCGTCAACGACGACCAGCGTAGGATTTCCTTTAGTCATATCTCTGTCTGATAAATGAGACCCTGTTACTCCAGCACACCCTCAACTTTCTGCAACAGCCTGTTTTCATCCGTTATTTATACATAATTTATTGTTTCCTCTCTCCGCTGCTTTTGATGTGAACCAGAACTGCCAAAGCATCAAATGAGTTTTTCTGTCTTTTCTCACAAGAGTTCACAAGTCTGACAACATCCAAATCTGGCTAATTGAAACCACAAAGCCGTTCTTTATCATCATGGTTTTTTTTTAATCTTGTGAAGCATTGAATAAATCATAATAGCAAATCTGACAAGAATTTATTGATGACAGATCGCCACATGTCTTTATAAATCTTCAGCGGTTAAATGGACATTTAGAGGGAAAGATGAGTCAATGAGCGAAGTTGATGATGTTGAGATGGTTGTAAACAGTATCATGAATTCATGCAGAAAAATACCAGTAAACCGTTTGCATCATGTTATATTTTCCATTTAAATTACATTAAGGTCACTAACAAATCAATAAAAAAAAATGGCCACAAATATGTTAACAAGTGAGGATCGCCATGTCGAGCGTCTTGCAGCATCCGTTAGTTCTCCTGAACAATGTCAGGGTCGGTCGTCCAGTTCGTACGGAGGTTTTAAAGCACCTGAATCAGTCTAAAAAGAAGAATGACGTAAACACTTCACAACACTTTAGTCCCAACAATCACAGTTTAGCACGCTAGCTAGCTAGCTAGCTAACACAAATAAAGATTACGGCTCCGTCTTGGAGAAATGCTTTTTGATATCTGATAGCTATCCAACCATAGACTGTATATAACGATGAATGTAGCGACGGGTAACATTGCCAGTTTGAAGCCCGCACTATTTCCAAATAAGGAGTGTTGCTTTTCACGCTAGTTAGCACTAGCTTACAGGAAACACAGAGCGGTGCTAACATTAGCTATCATTAGCTAAACTGTGCTAAATCATGATCAAGTAACATTGCATTTAATTGAATATTACATCTTGTTTGTGTTTGTTGGATCCACTTATGACACATTATATTATATTATATAAGTATAAATGCTGGTTATAACATAAGTAATGTTATAATGTTGTTAACAGGTTATGCGTAACGATTAAAAAATGTGATATCCAGCTCCATACTTCATATTTTTTCAGGTTGTATTCATATTTTTTTTAATTTTACATCCTATCAGTATTCATGAGGAGTTATGATGCATCTGAAGGTGCAGAAAGAAAGAAAGAACGAAAGATAAACCACCCAGCAGGATCTAATTATGAGGGTTCGGACTGGAACATCGTGTTTGTCTTTCTATTCAGAGTCATAAACAGTAAAAGATCTGCAGAGTAGCTCGAAGAAATAATAAAACACATACAAATGAGTAAAAATGAGACACGGAGCAAGAAAGATGCATGAAAAGAAAGCAGCATAGTCTGCTACAGAGGAGAGGATACCGCTGGATACTGCTGCAAGGCTCCCAGCGTGTGTGTGTGTGTGTGTGTGTGTGTGTGTGTGTCTTCACATCTTCCCTGAGTGCTTTGTGAGTATTATGAATACACACCATCTATGTGTGTGTTTGTGTGCATTTACATGTGCATATTTTTGTGTGTGCAGTACGCTGAACTTTGAACATGCATATGAGAGTGTCCTCTTTGTTTCAGCATTTGCATGCAACTGTGTAAGCTTGTGTGTGTGTGTGTGTGTGTGTGTGTGTGTGTGTTCTTTATTCTGAATTATAAACACGTGACTGGGTTGAGCACGATGCATCCAGCCAGAAATCCCTCAGGTCGTGGTGGAGCTGAAGTGTTACTACAGAGCTGCAGAGAGAGAGAGAGAATTAACCAGAGAAATAAATGGAAAATAGGCTGGAAATAATAATCTGATCCACATGTTTGGATTGATTTTAATTCATTCTGGTTTAAAGGTTTCTTAAAAAGTACACCTGTGAGGACACAAACAAAGCAGCCGTCATTGGGTTTGTTTGTTTCAAGCATTAAAAATAAGGTTCATGGCTTCGGTTTAAACCAATTTTCAACCGGATTTTATGTCCCTACACATCCAAAAGTTGTGTTTCCTGCTGCATGAAAATCCTGACAAACCTGACAAGCCATTTCCCAGCATGCAAAGCACTTGTGGATGCAGGCCTTTGATGTGCAATATGCTCCTCCTGTGCTTCAAATGGAGCTCATTGACCTGCAATGCAACTCTAACCTCAAAGCCAAGTTCAGGGAGGTGAGTGGAAAAGCAGACGAGCACTTTCCCTGAACTCTCCCCAACGTTCATGCAGCCTTTTTGGGGGGAAACATATGTGTGCAAAAAGTTCTTCTCCACCTTGAATTTCACTTCAATAAGTCCAAGTACATGTCTCCACTTACTGAGGATCATCTTCAAGCCTTACTGAGGGTCTCAACCGATCGAGATGTGTGTTTTTTGTTTTTGTAGAAACCCCTCTGCGGCCAGCCTCACCCACACTCTGCCTCCAGAAAATATAGAAAGAAAATAGCAAGAAAATGCAAATATACCTTTGATCATGTCTCTTGAGTTTGTAAGTTAAAAAACACAATAAAGAGAGAGAGTTGCAACTGGTATTTTTAGACTATTAAAAGCAAAGTAAACACATATAAATTCATCTATTGAGCCAGTCGGTGGTTTTTGGGTGTCGGCTTCACTCGTAGTTCAAATCAGCAGCTTTGACGCTTCCAGGTCAATTCACTCAGTCAGAAACCTTCTTAATCAAAAACAGATTATTTAAACTCCAACATTAGATTCCTATAAGCCTTCACATGCCAGACGAACTCATTGAACCGCGACGTGAAAGCATCTGCCGTGCAAATCTTTCACAGCCGTGACAAAGATGGTCGTTGGCGATGATCAATTATTAAACTGAAGAAATAAGTGTTCATAAAATGTGCACGAGAAATTTAGAAAAAAGGGGAAACAAAATCCCAAATCTGAAAAACAAAAATAAAAATTTCCTGACGTTGATCCGTCCGCCAAACTTCATCGAAATCTGTTCAGTTTTGAGGCAGAAAGCAGAAGTGGTGAAACACCAGCAGGAAGTACAGAAAAAACAAACAAGCCGATCTAAGAATACGAGACCGACAAACCTGCAGCTACATCAGGAACCTAAAATAAAGATGAGCTGAATTATGATTAAACTCTATTGAAGTTATTGAAAGATCAATTATTGGTTTGAGTCACGATCGAGCAGAAAGAACAACAAATTTGCTCGTTCCAGCTTCTCAAATTTGAGAATTTATTTTTCTGTATGTTTTATAGACCAAACTATTAATCAATTGATCAGAAGAATAATACATGTATAAACTAAGTCAGACTCCATGTACAAGCTTTAGCATCGTGCCTGTTGATGGTTGTCTAACCAGCTTTAACACGATAACTAACATCATCAGTAAAACTAAAAGTGCATTATACATAACGTCATATTATACTCGAGGTGTGTTTAGGAATAAATCCTGCGTGCTGTTGATGAAATCATGGCAGCATTTCAACAAATCTGTGAAAACGCAGCTGCAGGAAAGCAAGCGGACGTCGAGTTGTTTGGTCAACAAACTGTTTACAAAATGAACTTAACGTTAAGTTTTATGGATATATATCTCCATTAAAAATGTGACGTTATTAGTAACAGCATCACTGACTGTGTGTCTTCGTGGAGGTTTGTACAGTAAGATGAAAAACAGGAAGGTGAATCGTCCTTCCCACAATGTTTGACCTGCTCTGGCTGCAGGAATATCAAACGCTGTAGGAGTGTTAATCAGTACAGAGATGCCACCTCACTCAGTTATTCAAAAACACTGAGTTTAAGCATTATGCAGCATGATAAAAGGGCTGCAGTCCTTCACAGCTGCTCAACTGCTGAAATGTCTCACTGATCATGTGCAAGTACTACTCAATACTTCATAATTCATTCAATACTATGTGCCATAATTTCCCATATAATTAAAACTACATTTTTTTTAGTTGTTGCAGCTAAAACAAAACAACAAAAAACCAGTCAGCAGTCACATTGGTGCAGCCCATAAAACCGCAGTCACTCTCTCCTGCAGACAGACACTGATTACACTGTCCATGGCCTTGTACACAAATTCTCCCACAACCACAGAGCTGCTTCACCTCAAACAGAAAAACCAAATACCAACGTCTAGACTGGACGAATCCCAGATAAAAGCCTCTAGGAATCATCAACCAGTGAGATTAGATGCACGTTTATTCCCAACATGCACGAGTTAAAATGTGATAAATGTAGTGTGTTCCTTGTTTAGCAGCTGATCCGGTGTCTCTTTAAAACTGCGAGGGAAGAGTTAAACAAGACTCTGACTCTGCACTCTGTAACACTGAGAGAAAAAAGAGGGAGAGAAAAAAGCCGGAGGGGGGAGAGAGAGCGAGTCAGGAGCGTTTGCTTTGCATGTTTTGAAATCTCTCTCTCTCTCTCTCTCTGTCTCCGTCTCACACGCTCGGGCCATGTGCGGCCGCCACGTCACGTGCCGCTGCAGAAAGCATAGGAGAGAGAGAGAGCCAACATGCAACAGAGGGAGAGAGAGAGAGGGAGAAAGGGGAAGGGAGGGGGAGGAAGGAGTGAGACAGGAGGGAGGAAACAGCAAAGATTACAGAGAGAATAAACACTGAGGACAAATAAAAGATTCAGAGACAGGAACATTTTTGGGATGTTGGATTTATGGAGAGTTTTAATTGAATTTTAAACTAATCTTTAAAACAAGCAGGTTGACGTGTTTTATTACTGAAATCAATAAACAGCCGAATATGACGTATGATGTTTATTCTACGTCTTAACGGACCTTAAACACATCGTTCACATCATCAAACGTCTTCACTTTTTAACTGTTTGTTTGTTTGTTTGTTTGTTTGTTTGTTTGTTTGTTTGACACACAGGAGCGTTTCTGTAATCTGGCGCCTCCTGGTGGCGGAAATCAGCAGGATCAAAACTTTACAATTAACCATTAAAATAATAATAATAATAATAATAATAATAATGATGATAATGATGCTTTACCTGCTGGTTAGGTTTGGGTTAAAGAAACATGAGCTGTGGGTTAAAGTTAGTTAATAATGAGATTAGAGGACAACGCTAGCTCGACGTCTCCGTCCTCTGAATGAAGACACTTCTGGACACAAACACGTCTTCTCCAGTTAGTTTCACTTAGACGAGTCTTTGACTAAATGTAAGCGCCGTAAGTTTGTTAGCGGCTGTTCTTTCAGCCGTTTGAGTAAATATCATTTAAATGAAAATCTGGCGAGATGAGACGTAACTATAACGTTTTTATTTTTAATTTATTTTAACCCGTTGTGTAATTTTTCTCGGGTTCGTTTGCTTCCTTCCTTTCGATCCGCTGCTTATTGACTGTACAGGTTTCCATTTTGACCATGATTATAGTTATTATTGTGTATAATATTTGTTGTGAAGAAGAAGTTGTAGCTGCATACGAGGAGGATCTTTACATGTCTGTGAACAGTTTCATAATCTGTACGTCCACTGGCAGAGTGTGAGCAGTGATTTAGAGGAGGAGGAGGTAGGAGGGCACTACTATCTGCACACTGTGGTGACATAACTCCCAGTCAGTGTGTTTATTAGGAGCACAACTCCTGGGGTTTGTCACCTGGACTGAGTGTGAGTGTGAGTGAGTGAGTGAGTGTGTGTGTGTGTGTGTGAGAAGGTGCACGTGCCTGTCTGTGTGTTTGTGTGTGTGTGCGGAGGCGAGTCTAAGCCTGCTTGGGCGGGTACACGAACATGTGTGTGTGTGTTCAGTGTGTTCAGTGTGTGAGTTGATGAAATCAAAGCGTGAACTTGATGTTGAAGATGCTAAAAGTCTGAAACTGATT
Organism: Pampus argenteus; assembly: GCA_036937835.1. NCBI lineage: Eukaryota > Metazoa > Chordata > Actinopteri > Scombriformes > Stromateidae > Pampus > Pampus argenteus. The sequence continues at coordinate 18,773,486 of CM072879.1, forward strand.
TAAAATGATCATGTTTACTAATTAAAGCAGGTTGGAGCAAATCCAAACACAAAAAATATTGAAAAACAGCACAAACTAAAATGAAAACTGAAAACTATAAAAATAAAAAAAATAAAAATGTAATGTATGTTTGTTTAGTCGGTTAATTGATTATTTGAAAATTAATCGACAACAATTTTAAATCCAACATCTAAAATATGATGATTTGCTGTTTTTTTTTCTTCTGTTTTTCATATTGTTGTAAACTAAAATATCTTTTAATTTTGGACATTTTTCTCTTTACAGAACCAATTTATTAAAAAAATAATTGACGAATGAACCGATGTTGATTGATTGGCTCTAATTGACTGTATCTATTATATAATGTGTCCGGCTGCTCTTCCAGTGTATGTTTTGTAGGTTCAGAGTTTACAGTTGCTCGTATACTGTAGCTGCTATAGGATCTGATGTGTGTTTAACATAGAGAGGGTGAGGGGGAGGAGGAGATGGGGAGGGGGAGGAGGAGGAGGAGGGGGAGGAGGGGGAGGAGGAGGAGGAGGAGGAGGGGGGGGGGGGGGGGGGGGGGAGGAGGAGGAGGAGGAGGAGGAGGTGGGGGAGGAGGAGGAGGCCAAACGTGGCGGCAGTGAGGAGCACGAGGAGCCGCCTCAGTGTTTACATTACAGGGAGGGGAGTCCTCTTTATGTAACACTTCCTATATCACATTCCTCGTCTGTGTTGTATTTCCAGCTAACGTTTGGTACAAACAGCTGCTGGCAGGAAATGAAGCGCTCTGAGGTTTTATAGTAGTAGTAGTAGTACTCATACTGCTGTTAGTACTATGACTACTACTAAACTACTACTTCTAGTACTGCTAATAATACTGTTCAGTACTGCTACTCCTGCTGCTGTTTAAAACCAGCTTAAACGATTATTTTGATTATTAAAATTGTTGCAGATCAAAGATTGATCGACTAATTGTTGTAGCTCTAGTTAACTGGTGGGTACTACTAGTTGTAGTACCACCCCTACTACTACCATCTATTACTACCACTAGTATTAATAGAGGTAATAGTACTACCACCGCTCTTATTCAGGCTGTTTTATAGATTATTATGTGATATTTGATGACTAAATATTACCGTCATTTTTGTTACCTGCTCTGATTCGATTTCTATTGTGTTCTATTCATTTCTATTCACAGCGAGTGGATGGTAATATGTACAGTAGTGTCAGCATAATGTAATGTGAGTACACAGTATGAGAAATAACAATGAATCACAGTGAACGTGACTTTTTGTTTGCAGTGAAGCGTGATTGAGTCATTGAACACTCGTTCGTACTGCAGTTAACAAGCCCATGAAGTATTTTACATAATTCAAAACTCTGTGAAGATGAAAATATCTACAAGTACACAAAAATCTGCTCGATTACAGTAATCAGAATAAATGTTAATTATTGCCTCGGTCCTTGTCTAATTAGCATAATTACTGTCGTGTCAGTAATTGCATTGTTTCCATTTATTACATTAGAAGCAGATTTAAAGGAGCGGATGATGACGATGCTCAGACGTTGTTAAAAGAGGCTTTTGTGTTGTAATTAACTTTTTTTAAATCTACCTCCACTTCCTACTTTTTCCTAAAATGCCCTTTTATGACCCTCCAGAGAACAGACTGTGAGTTTGTTGGTTTTATGTGTAGGAGGATCGAGTATAGTCACATCAAGCGAGCGATTAGTCAAGAGGAAGAGTTGCTCACCTGACTCTCAAACCTCAACCCGTCTATTTTCTGCTGCCGTGGGCGTCGAAACTGCTCTCTCTGCCCACTTACAGCTGATTTCTCCCTGTATGATTTGTGAATTTTGGAAGCAAAATGTATATTTCTGGTGGAAAAACATAAGATTTAATGCACATTTTAATCCAAAAGCATCGTATATAAAGAAAAATTCACAGACACAGATTGATGGAGAGAAAGTAGAGAGAGAGAGAGGAGAGCAGGTGGAAAGATAAAAACACATAATCTCGGCTAAATGAATGAAAGCAGAGTGAGAATCCCGAGAGTCAGCGGCTGTTTCCTCCAAATGGCTCCTGCTCTCAGACAGGAAATGAAGCCGCGCTCGGTGGCTATTTACTCTGGCAGCAGCAGGAGCCGCGTTCTTGGATCAGTTTCAAATTTTTGCCCAAAATGGTTGTTATTAGGACGAAGCTTTGAGCAGACTTATCCAGGATCAGCCTCGTCCAGCTGCCAGAGAGTCAGATCAAGCGAGCAGCAGTTGATCTGATGGAGTTGCTGCTCCTCGGATAAACAGATGGAGCAGGATGGATGTATAGACGGATAAAGAGGAGACGTTCGCTACGTCGGTGCATTGTGCTTTGTACTGTTTTCCAGTCTCTGATATTCTCTCACAGATCATTTCATAATTTCAACATTTATCCCTTATCAATGCAGGTACCACGGCAACATGATCACTACTGGAGCAGATTATTTGTAGTTTGCAGAGTTTAGTCCTTGAGTTTATTTGTTTAGGCTGCAACAGACGCGTTTGACCGCCGGCGGCAGCAGATAACTGAAGCCTCTTTCAAGAGAATAAGAATATTTTAATCAGCCAAAATGTCAAACTCTACAGGATGACATATCACCTAGACTCTGTGCAATAAACAAGCAGTTTGTGAGTCCATGTGATGTTTGTTTACGAGACCGGGCTGATTGCATTTGGACACTAGAGGCCCAAAATAACCAAACACACACACACACACACACACACACACACACACACACACACACACACACACAAAAAACCATTCCCAGTCTGCCTCGGACCGGAGAAAACCAACGTTAACTGCAGATATGTCATAAATCCTTCATATGATGGAGTTAAACACAGCAACACTCATTCACTTCAGTTTAAAAAAAACAACCCACCATTCACAATATTTATACACACTGAACTTCCCACTTTTGCGCTCATTGTTGCGCTCGCCGTGCAGTCGAGTGATTTCAGCTGGTTTTAGGGGGAACGTGGGAGTGTTTCCACCCCCCCGCCTGCCGTCTGATTTCCCAGCGCATGCTAAACATTTAGTTTTAGTATTGTGGTTGACGTCCGTAATAAAATGACTGACAGCTCACAGCATCAGATCAGTGTCAGCCGAACGTCGCTGACTGACATTTCCAGGTTCATAAAACGCTCCAGTTATTCCAGAAAGTCCCAGACGTGTTGCTGTGATTTGATTTTCAGTGAAAACTAAATTAAATTAATCGTTAATGAGCATTAAACAACATGCAATAACCAATATATGCCCATATATATGTGAGATATTTCCACTACTGTTGTGGATGATATTAGTTACCAGCTCTGTGGTTATTTATAATTTGTGGCACCGAGCCCGGAGAGTCTTGCAAATGGTGCAACCAACACTTCTGTTACAAAAAAGACGTTTGGAAATATCAAAAAAAAAAAAATATTTATTCCCATGTACAAAAAAAGGAGAAATAAATGTTAGATACTCAGCATGTTTCAGGGATTTAACTGAAAATAAACTCGTTGTGTTTTATATCGACTATAAGCAGGACTTTTGATCCTATTTTAGCTTCTCTTTCTTGGTAAAGTCACTGATATTTCCCTTAATACTCACACTATGTTTTAATCTATTATAAATTCCTGGTATTTAAATATTTATTTAATTTTTTTCCAACACCGTTATCAGGATTTGGCAACACATGTGAGACGTCATGCCAGTAATTTACTGGAATCCAGCTGCAACACGAGCTTGAATCTATTTGTCTTTTTAAATATAATCAGGCACAATAGACGTGTTTTCTCTAAATGTCCTCGTTGCATCCAGATCTGATCCGTCTGGTCGTGTATTCAGCAGCAAAAGCCTCACATCAAGCACCACAAAGGGTTAAAGAAAAACCTGATCTTTCCTGCTTGTTGGAGATCCAGCATGAGGTGAACCCGATGCCCTGCAGAGCGTTTCTGGCTTCATACCGCCACCCGGTGGTTAATCAGCATCACTGCATCCTTTGTGCTTCCTGATCTGAAGCTGTCGAAGCAACGACAAGAACCGAAACCTAAACACAGGAAACAGAGAAGAGGAAAAGTTGTTTTTTTTAAATACGACATATTGTCCAGTATCCGTCGGGGTAATCCTCTTTACACTCATCTCATCTTGGCCCGTTGCTCTCTGGATGAAGCATGAGAGAGCAGAACATGTGACTCCAGCGGCCTCGAGATGCTGTTTGACCCCATGACGTTAAACACTAGAATAAAAATAGAATAAATTTTAATATATAACACCTTTCAAACAGTCAGTTACAGCATCAAATACTGAAATATGATATATGTGAGTTTATATGCATGTTCCCATGTGAACAAATCTCCTGTTGGTGGATGTCTTGTCATCATCCGTGAGGGCAGATGGGCTCTAATCCACAGATAAACCACAAACCAGATGATGATGATGATGATGATGATGATGATGATGATTTAACAGCTAAACGAGTAATTAAACCAGTCCAGAGTTGATCTCTTTTCTCTGTGACACTAGTACTGATATGATCGTCACAAATTGGTAATATTGACAAAGTAGTCCACGTGATCAGCTGATGAGGAGCCTGACTGCGGACGTTCGAACCGTCCCGTCAGGCTCGGCGCTGCGGGGTCTGCATCTGAACGCGACCTCTGACCTTCTGCAGCAGATGTGTCATAAATCTCAGCGCCGTTATTTTTGCAGTCAAACAATTGTGTCATTTTTTTTCAAGCTTAAATAACAAATATTAAGTCGAATTTGAAGCTTTTCTGTCGGACATGATAGTAAAAGGAAAATCTGACATTTTATAGACAAAACAACCGATTGATCAATCTTTAGATTAATCAATAATGACAATATTCGTTTTTTGTCTTTCTCACTGCCAGGCGGCCAGGTGGTGCCTCAGGACCCGTCACCTTCTTCAACCTGCCCTCCTGGACCTCCAGCAGTTGCCAACGGTAACAGCGACATCCAGGTGAACTTTGACCCCGACCCAGCGGACCTGGCGCTGTCCAGCGTGCCGGGCCAGGAGGCGTTTGACCCGCGGCGGCACCGTTTCAGCGACGAGGAGCTGAAACCGCAACCGATGATCAAGAAGGCTCGTAAGATGCTGGTTCCCAACGAGCAGAAGGTACTACATCTCCCACAAGTCTTTGCGGTTTAACAGCAAATCATTAAAGTCGTAAAAACACTCTAAAAATCAATATTACAAATGGACGTAATCCACTTTGTATGATATCAAATTAAAATGAGACATTTTTCAAAATATAAAGACTAAAAAAAAAGACAAAAAAAAAATGAAATGAAATTAATTGAATATCTGTTCTCGTTATCGTTGAGTGAAACAGCTGTTTTAATTGGTTGTATGAGTGTAGCGCTAACTATGCTAATGTCACGTGACGCTGCACAGACGTTAATACATAACAGATTATGACCATCCTCCAGTAATAAGCCAATTAAAACTATCTGGTAAACCAGTGAGATTCACTCCAGTAAACTGTTTTAATGTTTTTTAGTGTTGTGTAGTTGTGACTATTCAGCTGTTGCCACCTTTCCTCCTTCCTTTCCTCCTTCCTTTCCTCTCCTTTCTCCATGTTTTCCTCTCTCATCATATAACTGACCCTTCTCATACGGATCTCTCCTTTTTGTTTTCCTCTCCTTCCCCCTTTATCCCCCCACACACCCCAACATACCACACCGCCGCTGATGACAGGATGAGAAGTACTGGAGCCGGCGTGTCAAGAACAACGAGGCGGCGAAGCGCTCGCGGGACGCCCGGCGGCTGAAGGAGAACCAGATCTCGGTGCGCGCCGCCTTCCTGGAGCGAGAGAACGCCGCGCTTCGCCTGGAGGTGGCTGACATGAGGAAAGAGCTGGGCCGCTGCAGGAACATCATCAACAAGTACGAGAGTCGGCACGGAGACTTGTGAGGCGGAGGAGGAGGAGGAAGAAGAAGAAGAGGAGGAAGAAGATGAAGGGTGGGGGCAGGAGATGAGAAAGGGTACAAGGCAACCCAACAACAGCAGCACTTTAGTTGAAGTGGCGCGAAGGAAGGCCGACGTAGACCTGCAGCAGGCGCCACGCGACACCGGGCGTAAACTCGCCGCGCGTGCTGTGCTTCAGGATGTCACAACAGAAACGCACAGCGACGCATTTGTTTCGTGTCTTGTTTTTTTTGTTTTTTTTTTGTCCGATTTGACTCTCTCGCTGCTTTGCTGAATCCAACACAACGTACTGTATCACCTTGTGTCACCTCGGCAGCTTTACGTCACCCTCCATGCTGCGCTTTACGTCACCCTCCATGCTGCGCTTTACGCCCGGTGTCACGCAGCGTTTTTTTGCAAGTAGTACGCTCCGGCCGCTGCTGCAGTCAGTTCAAACAGGGTGTTGAGTTCACATTATGCCAGTGAAATCTCACTTTTTAAGCTCAAGGCACGAACACAAACCAGGAGAGGTCAGAGGTGTCATTTTTTCTATAAATAGGACAAAACATGTATATTTTTGAACTGGGCAGGAAGCCAAGACTAGTCCAGCAAAGAGGAGGAGGAGGAGGAGGAGGAGGAGGAGGTGCAGGGTTTTCGTCCAAGAGATTTTGACATAGGATTATTGTATATTTTTCTATTAGCAGAGATAGACGGGAGGAGGATTTCGGAGATAATCTTTTGTATATTTTATATATGGGGTGGGGAGGGGCTGTTAGCTGGACAGTCACGGGGCCACACGATTTCCTCCCAGCTGTTTATCGCTAAACAAACAAATAATCTATTTTCGATTTCACGGGGCTGGTTGGCGGGAGGCGAAACAGAGAATGTATCACGGTTGAATCAGGTATTTCACACGGTGCGAGACGAGGCGACGTATCTTAGTAACGATTGTTTTTCGGCGTGAGGGCGCGAGGAAGATGGTGAAACACACACACACACACAAAATATGTATAGTTTAAAGAAATGTTTGTGTCCGTTCGTTAAAAAACACTTGATTTGTTTTCTTCTATTTGATTCCGTGTCTGATTTTGAAAATAATCGCAGGTTTTTGTTGTTTTGTTTTTGTTGTTTTTTTTATCTTTGAAGGTGAAAAGGAGAAAGAGAGAGAGAAAAAAGTAGTTAACGGACCGTCAGAGCCGCTGGATGAGAGCAGATGTTTGAATTTATTTCGCTCAGACACACAAACTCAAATCACCACACTACACGTCCGCTGTCTTTCTCTCTCTATTTACTCCTCAGTTTGTACAGGAAGTGCAAAAATGACATAACTAACTTGTTTAGGGTTGATTTGCCCAGATTGAACAGTGACTGAAACCTTCAGCATGCAGACACACAAACACACAAACAAACACACAAACAAACAAACACAGACACACACGCACAGTCCTCACCCAGGTTTTAACCCTTATTGTTGTTGTTGATGTTGTTCTGGACTTCTATGGTGCTGATCTGATCCTTCACCTGATGCACACACACACACACACACACACACACACACTTCCACCATCTCAAACAAAGTACTGAACTGCCTATATACCCTTTCTTTGTCTTTTATTCCTTCTTTTTAGTTCATTTTTTTCTTCCTTTTGTTGCATATTGTATCGATAAATCGTATATATATAGATTTACACACAAACACTTGTCTATACCTCTCCTTCAAACTTTACCCAATGAGAAACAAGAAATGCACCCTACTGCTACTGTACCATACAACTGTACTATTGAATATTAAAGTATCACTAGATATATATGTGTATATGATATATGCTTGAATTATGTGATTATAGTTGTAATATACATAATTGAATATATTACAGAAAAACCCATTTGAATCATTTGTCAGTTTTTTCTCAGGTGTTTTTGTCTGAGGTATTAAATACAAATATTAAAAAAAAAAAATGCAAAAAAAAAACAACAATAAGTCTGATTCGATCACAGTTTGTGTTTTGATTTGTTTTTTCAAATCAAGTTTGTGATTTTTCTTTATGTTTTCAGTTTTTTTAACCCGTTAATTAACTTTAAGTGGGACAATCAGCTGACCCTTCAATAAGCCCCGCCCTCCCCTTGGTTACTGTTGCTATGTGCTGTTAATATTTCAATTCTGCACAAAAGGCTGCGATTTTCAAAATCCTTTGTATGTTTAACAAATATAATTTCCATATAATCCTACAAAACATCGTCCGGGCTAAACGTCTTTACACGGCAGAGATCATAACGACTAAATGTTGCTGAGTTTTACGGATACGGACGAAGCCACGTTACGAAGACGTAAGTATTACGGCTGTGTTGTGTCCGAACACCGTAAAGAGCATAAAATTCATACTCATAAAAATATTAAATAAAACGGCGGACGCTCAAACACTCTTCTTGAGGAAGACAAAAGCAGCTTCTTATTTTTAGTCAGTTTTTCTAGCAGAAATGAGTTTTAGCTAGCTGCTAGCTAGCTAGCTTGCTAACTAACATTAACTCCTAGCTACGGTTGCTAAGGTATGATTGTAGTTCGGGGGCGGGGTTTAATAAACGGTCAATTTATAGCTTTTGTGTCTTAATGTAGCGATGGCAACTAAATCTTATTTAAAAAAAACTAAATTTGTTACCTCTAATTAAATAACATATTATTATTATTATTATTGCTCCTGTTTTTGTTGATACTATTATAAAATTATTTTTAGTTGTTTCCTCTAACAGCTGTGATTTGGCTCTTATGTAAAATCCCTTTTTATTCCCAAAGAACAACTTTCACTTCATTTCCCATGAGCCCGTTGGCTTTCCAGCCATACACAGGTGCATTATGGGAGCTGTAGTTCCAACTTTAATATGTCTATATATATTTTTTTTTTTCTTTTCCCTTTTTCTTGCCTTTTTTTAGACAGACACAAACCTTTGAATTTAAAAGTGAAAGAAAAGTCCCAGAGGAAGGAAGATATGTTTTTCTTTTTTTTTTTTTTTTAATATCTGGGATTTCTTCGCACACGTTTCAGAAACTTTTCCACAGTATTTTTCTATGTAACTGTGTCCTGGCAGGTATTTGAGGCCCACTCTTCACGTGGCGGCAGCGGTCGGCTTGCTGCTGTACGATAAAACGGCATTGCGGGTAATAATGACAACAATAATAATAACAATAATGTACACAGCTTTGTTATTTCTCCTTTAACTTTGTGGATTCTCAGCTAACTTTTCCCTTGTTGTGACTGACTGTTATAAACTACAAATCCCATAAAGCCACCACTACCCCGACTCCTCACCAGTACTGTATGTGTGCTGTCCACAGGGATGAAGGCATATGTGGTCTGGCTGTTTTCTCTCCAAACACCAATAAAGTCTTATCCTTACTCACCAACAGGCCTCTTCTGGTGTCTTGCTGTGTCATCTGAACGTGTGTATGTAGGTGGTGCGACGACGACCTGCAAGAGGAGGATCACAGACGTCAGTAGGCTCGTTCTCAGTTTTCTTGTTGCACTGTAACGTAAATGAAACAGTTAAAGAGGCTCAAAACACAACTGTCACAAGAACACGTGTAAAACTTCACTGTAACGAGAAAAGCACAGTTAAGCTGAGCTGCAATTATTGTGTATATTGTCAGAAAATGTGCTTCAAATACTTTGTTGTTGTTACCTGTTGGTCATGTGATCGTCACCTTGCAGGTCGTAGTTTTCCGTCTCCTAGTAACCAGCATGAGTGTTTTTATTGAAGCTAATTAATTAAAAACGCTGACTGACATGTTCCTTCATTACCATGATTACTTCATTTTGACTCAGTCACACATATCCTGTGTATTAATCCGCTGCTGAAAATAGTCCACATCAAATTTTACAGTCTTTACACCAGTTCATGTTGATTGATGGGCGTCTCCACCTATCACAGTCATCCAGACTCTAAACTTCCTGTCTCCAAACATCCATGAATGTGGTTCATCCGTGTTTTCTCTGCTCCATGATCCTCACTACAACGTTTGACTTCATTTAAAAATGTTTTTCAGTTAATTGCAGTTTATTCATGTTTCTGATGATATTAAAACGTCCCTCCGTCTCTGTGATGTGTTCAATAATAAAAATAAATCTTTTACACAGGAAGTGCAGCAGCAGACCATTGGGAGGCACTCGGACCCTTCTGACAACTCTGTTCAGACACAGTGTGTACACGCGTGTGTTTTATCAAACAAACATGGTAGCGTGTCATTATGTGTGTGTTTCCATGGCTACAGTTATGAATTGTGGACAGAACAGACAGTGAAGCCCCTCAGTGTGTCTGAGTTATGTAACACACACCATCCTGGTCGTGTGTGTGTGTGTGTGTGTGTGTGTGTGTGTGTGTGTGTGTGTGTGTGTGTGTGTGTGTGTGTGTGTGTGTGTGTATCGCCCCTCACCACCTGTATCTGGTGGGTTGTTTCAGCTGTTGGGTGATGTTTGCGTCATCAGCTCCCCCTCGTCACGCCACCGACCATCTGCCCAAGCTGGTGTTGATACTCCGAGCCAAAGCGTGCTACGCCGGCCTGCTCTGTGCCGGGCCGTGCTGTGCTGTGCCGGGCCGTGCCGGCCTGCTCTGTCCCAGGCCGTGCCATGCCAGGCCATGCTAGGTCCTGTAACCCTGCTGCTGAATTTACTCACAGTCAGACTGGGGAGTCCATCAAAACACGCCTTTAAAATCCGGTTAATAACACACAGCTGTAGCTTTAAATTCAAACAGATCTCTAGATGACAAACGGTAGAAACTCAACCTGTACACAGAAAACTGAAGTATTTTCACCTGAAGAAGACACACACACACACACACACATATATGCATTTTGATAATAAATTAATCAAGTTGTAACTTCATCATATAAACTTTTACGAGTTAAAAACACACAGGAACAACAACAAACAATGATCCTGTTTCTTTACATGCTGCCATCCCTGTAGCCTCCTCGGTTACCATGACAACCACTCTGTGTGTGTGTGTGTGTGTGTGTTGGGGAAGCTGCAGCGCCTCCTGGTGGTCGGTTAGAAAAGGAAAACACCTACAATTGAGATGTTTGATTAATGATGAAATAAGATGAAACTTACGGAAGCTGAAGATTGAATTTCACATAAACAGAAACACATTTACATTACATCATACATGATAAAATAAAGACACATTTACATAACACATAATTAAACAGCATTTTTTAACATTTTCTCCACTTTAAGATAAACCTTCAAAAGGCCGTTTTTAAGGTTAGAATCAGGGTTTCCTTGTGATGGCTGCAGTTATGGTAGAGGATTAGTGAATACATCATGTTAATAAAGGTTTAAGTGTGTGTGTGTGTGTGTGTGTGTGAGACATCAGGTTAAATCAGGGTTTAACTCTCACATCTGTCACTTTCTGTCTCTCCAAAAGTCTCTCTGAGGCTCCGTTTGCCCTCAAAAAACCTTCAGCGGCGGCTCCAGCTGATCCCGACCAGCTGTCAACGTCACACCGCTTCCCTCTGTGGAGCCGGCCAGGTGTGTGTGTAGGTGTGTGTGTTCATTCAACCAGCAGGATGAAACAGTGAGAGAGAAAAAGATAGTTAAATTATTATCCAATTATTATTCCATCATTTTATTACAGTACTGGTCGTCACCATCAGTCATTCATACCTAAAATAATGAAAAAGATCCCAAAGTTTCCCTTTAACCTGCATCAGTTAAAGTCTACAGGTCTGCTGTGTGTGTGTGTGTGTGTGTGTGTGTGTGTGTGTGTGTGTGTGCGTGTGTGTGAAATGTCAGCGGCAGCATACTGATGAGAGAATCAGCAGGTCTGATCTAATTGTCTCCAGGCTGCTGCTATCAGGATTCAATGGGCTCAATCAGACAGAAATGCATTGTGGGACCTCGATCACGGCGATTTCAGTGCAAGGCTTAAATATCTCACTGATGAATGCCACCGTGCGAGCCAATTAGGAGCCGGGGTGACATAATGTGTCTATATTTGTGTGTGTGTGTGTGTGTGTGTCCACTGCAAACATCGTAGCACCTTTTTATTGGTTGATTATCATGTTTAAAGACAATATTTTGTATTTACTGCAGTTCACGTGTGAATTTGAGCAGAAAATTAAAAAAAAAGGATCATATAAAATGTAATATTGAATTTATGTATTTGTGGGAGTTTAAATTTTGAATAGAAACAATGAGCGGTGCAGTTTAACGGTGACTTAAAATAGTTTTTCTATCATTTTTTAACGTGTGTAGCAGATTTATAATATATAATATAACATAACTGGTTTGCAGACACAATGATGTGTTTGATTATTCCAGTAAAAGTCTGTTTCTACAGTTTTGTTCTGTTAACTGGATCTAAAACGTGTGTTAACGTTACAACAGGACTCTTTATTCTCAAACACAGAGCTGCTCTGGGAGCTGGAGAGTCTGTAAGTCATTACGCTGAACTGTGTCCCCCACTTAACCCTCGATTTACAGTCGGGCCCTCGGTGCGAACATATCCAGGTTCGTAAGAAATAATAAATCAGATCTAGAAATGTGATTAAAGCGTTGATCTGCTGCAAAAACAGTATGATTTAATAGATTATATGGAGTCCAGATGAAGCAGTGAAACCACAGCATGACGTAATACACATAAATTATAACTCGATGTTATGAAAGTATTATATTTGTCTTCTTATATACTGCTGAGATTGTTCAGCGTGTTGGATAAATGTGGTCTTTGCATTGATTTGTATTCCTTCTATTATAATGAATAAATATCAGGAGCACAACAGTTTAAAGTCATGCTGTGTTGTAAAAAGCAGCAGGAGTCAAGAAAGTTGATTCTACTGAAACGTTCATATCCTGCAGAAACGTGCGGTGACTGTGAACGGATGAAAAACGAGGACGTCCTTCAGGGCCTGAACTGAGTCGGTGCTGCACTCAGTGACGCGTCTGTTAGACTGAATTATGTTGCTTGTTACTCAGGACGGACTGTCGGTACCCAGTTTTCCTTTTTAAAACGAGTTGACAACAATCTGCATCTGTGTGAGGCACAATGGAAACATGCTGGACGAGTTTCTGCAGCTTCACACGTCTGTCTTAAAACAACAGTTAAAACGGTGAATTTATCCTTTAAAAAGGATCAATTTTTCACATTGTGCACATGTTTTAAAAAGTGTTTTATAACTGAAAATCTTAATTTACTCATTCATTCATACATTATGCAGGATGCTGGCTAAGATACACATTTCCTCGCTAACCGTCGAGCTAACGTTATTGATCACAAACTCAAACCCGACTCAGGCGAAGGTTTCATCCACTGACAGCTCATTAGTGCTTCAGCTGGGTTGGACACATACGGTCTCTGCAGCACACACATGACCACACATAAATCAAATGTCCCTCTCTCTCTCTCTCCACTCGGTGATGTTGTAACCGCAGGAGGCCTCGTTCTGCTTGATTTAACCTCATTAGCTGCACCGTTGAAATAAAGAGATTTCAACATCAAATATAATCCACATACGCCGTGAATGCTGCCAATATCTGTCGTCAACACCAATTATTATCTGCAGGAGAAATGGCTAAACGAAGCACAGCTAAGTGTGTGCGTGCAACCTGCAGAGAGAGAGAGTCCTTTAATTAGGTTCAGCTCAATCTATTAGAGTTCATTACATTAAGGTTGATTTAAGCTATATGAAATGTAATTATATATAATGACTGTCTGTGAAATCCACCCTGAAACCAAAATGTTAAATGTTCAGTTGTTTTAAAGCTTTATTTGTAATTTAACCAAAGTACAGGGGGATCAATAGATGAATACGTTCGATATGTTAAAAACTCTCCCTCATAAAGGCCATAAATCACCATTTGAGGATCAATGGTCACATCAACACCTGTAGATTTTTACTTTAGGCTGACCAGTTTTAAAAAAAACCCGGAAACAATTTAACACTGAGAGGATTATCCGGGTTTAAATAAAGTGAAGGAAAAAGGGGCCGGTGGGATCGCTCTGAGCAGAGAGGCAGGATACTCCCCAAGTTAGAGTCTAATTGGTCCGAGGGGAGCGAGCCGAGGGCACTTTATGTGCAAAAAAATAGCTTTCAACAGGCTTCAGGAAACATGACTGGAAACACTCGTCTGCAGTTGCATCGTTGAAAGCAGCTTCCTGCGTTCGAAATAACAGGATTTCTTCATACTCATATTATAGAAAATTGAAGCTGTAGGAGCCGTTTTTTTAAAGAGTAAAAAAATGATTTTCAGACCCCAACAACTAATTCATCATCAATACTGTTGGGGTTTGTTATTTTATCCAATACTGTGTGAAAATTGCCTCCATGCCTCTTATCTTCAGCCGTTATTGGGGAAATGCTCGTAGCCGCGCGCCAGTTCGTTTAGCCGTGAGAAATCACTCCTATTTGAACTCAAGTAATAATAGCAAGCGAATACCGAGAAGAGGTGATTACCAGCCGTGTTCTGGGAAATCTACAGAGGAGTTTGTTAGGTATAAGGATGTAATCCAGACCATCTGCAGGAAATGAGCCAAAACGCAAGGGTTTATGGGTAGAAAAGAGATGGATTATTCACACATGACTCCATATGCTTGAAGAGCTGAGCAGAATAAATTGAAATGGAGCTCCTACTAAGCTGCTCTGCTGTTATTCTGCATGTTTCTTATTGTCAACAAATCTCCCTGAAATCCAACTATATGTTTGTCCATCTCTCAATACTGATTTTATAACCTGACCGTCAGCATCGAGCACATTGGTTCCTACTTATATATGAAACTAGTCACAAATGTGTGATTTTTACATTTTTAATCAAATGTTACTTAAACAGGAGAAAATGCTGCTTTTATTGGGGACTATTTTCAGCAGCGGATTAATCCACATTTGTTTGTGTGTTCAAGGTAACGAAGGAACATGTTCATTTTGGAAAACAATGGAGCAGAAACGGTACTTGTGATCAAATCTTAACTGTTGTTTTGTTTTTTTTATGTGATTTATTGACATTGAATTTAGTTGCTTACATCAGCGAAACTCTGTTTACAAGCCGTGATTCACTTTAAATGAGCCAAATACAGATATGTAACGACATAAATGTTTCCTTTCTGAAAACAAACTGTGATTGCACCATAAACACTTCACTCCATCTACGGGATGTCCTGCATGAAAACTGGAGCTCAACCACCGGCTGAAAGTATAAATTTCATACAGTGTTTGATTCAAACGACACCGTGTGATGTGAAGTGTGAATAGACGCCGACGTTACCGTAAAGCGTTCGTCCTCTAATGACTGTTTAAGGCTGCCTGTGTGAATGAATGTTAATGACTGTTACCTCCTACAAACACTCACAGAGCCCAGCTTGACTTCTGCCTCCCACACACACACACACACATATACAGAGAGTACATTAACACATACAGTAACACTTTCACACATACAATACATCCATTCATGCTCACAGATAACCGCAGGCCTCCCTTCAGACATGCTGAGTACACTTCATCCAGTTTGCTCCATTTGCCCACTGAACCATATTTATTTGCGTTATTTATTTTATTTTTTAATTTTTTTTAGACTCTAATTAAGGTCGTGTTTCCTCAGAGAAAGTCATCACGCTCTGCTGCTAATTACAGCGTTGAGATATAAATGATGCAGGTCAAGACCATGTTGTTAAAAAGCATCTTACAATCTAATTATCATGTGATGGTATCGTATCTATATCAAAATATATCATGTCATCAGGCTCATGCCTCCTGAGCCGCAGTCAGACGTTACGGAAACATTATTCGGCTCCATAATTAGTGTTGATGTTGGTGTTTTGTACGTTTATATATTTCAAATATTTTTCATTATATTTTTTCAGATTTTTTTATGTTTAATTTATTTTCTTGTAGTTTCCTGAAAAGACTTTTCTAAGAGGCACGAATAAACGGACAAACGCTTTCCAGGAAAAGGGGACCTCTGCAAATATTTTCTCTGTTACATCACACCGTGGACCACACACACACACACACACACACACACACACGCCTCTTACATCACAGGTTTTACCCTTGTATTAGCTCCACCCCTTCATCTAAACTTATTCAACCTTTGACCCGACATTCCTTCGTCCTTTTGCTTCCTCCCTGTTTTACTCTTTGATCCTTTACTGAAGTAAAAGAGCAAATACAGCGATGTAAAAATACTTCATAAAAAGTCCTACTAAAAATGTGCATAATTATTAGCAGCAAAATGTACTTAAAGTATAAAAGATGATTATATTATTATATATGACATCATTATATTATTAATACTGAAGCATCAGTGTTAGAGCAGCATGTTACTGTTGTAGCTGCTGGAGGTGGAGCTAGTTTCAACTACTTTATATACAGTTAGCTAGTTTAGTCCAGTGGTTCCCAACCTAGGGGTCGGGGCCCTCCAAAGGGTCACCAGATAAATCTGAGGGGTCGTGAGATGATTAATGGGAGAGGAAAGAAGAAGAAACAAAGTTCTGATACACAAATCTGTTTTCAGCTTTTGGACTTTTTCTCTAATCTTTGATTTTTGCTGAAATATTGGATCATTTGAACATTTATTGAAATGAAACCATGTGAGAAGTTTAGAGGTAAAAATCACTATTTGGTGGAGCTGTTAACAACTCATAGACATCTGAAATGTGACCCGACTACACACTGCTTTTAGTAAGACGTCAACAGACTAAAAGGTTGAAACCACTGGTTTCATCTTTAACAATGTGTTGGATTTTAAAAGCTTCTTATATTATCCACTGAGTCAAATCTGCATCTGAACAGTAACTAAAGCTGTCAGATAAACGTAGTGGAGTAGAAAGTACTAGATGTACCTCTGACATGGAGTAGAAAGTACCACCAAACAGTAATACTCCAGTAAAAGTACTTCACATCCTTCCTTTTACCTACTAATCTCTACTAATCTGATTTCTTCATAACTTTCTTTCCTACATCAGCCTCTCTCGACTCTAAAAGGTGACTTGGCTGTTTCTCTGTACCCACATGCTGATTGGATGTTGTCATGGAAACGACAGTTGGAGGTGTATGTGTGTGTGTGTGTGTGTGGGGGGGGGTGTTGTTGTTGTCGGTGGGGCAGAGCACATGTGTGTGAAATAATTAGAGAGAGAGGATATTGTTCACTCATTCATTGTACATGACAAGTATGTGGGCGTTTCCTACACCTGTAGTGTGTGTGAGTGTGTGTGTGTGTGTGTGTGTGTGTTTGTGTGAGTGTGAGTGCTGCTTTACATTAGTATTCTGTGTGTCTTCATACCACAGAGCTGCTTATAGCCACACGTGTATCCACATCAATATTCATGCATGTCACTGCAGTGCAACGTTGAATTTCCACCAAATCAAACTTTCTGCATCCCTGTGTGTGTGTGTGTGTGTGTGTGTCCATGTAATGTGTGGGTGGCATTAGCTGAAGGCAAGATGAGCTTACACACACACTTAAGCTTCTTCTCCACATCAGGGAGCAGCTCAGCTGGAGGTGTGTGTTTGTGTGTGTGTGTGTGTGTGTGTGTGTGTGTGTGTGTGTGTGTGTGTGTGTGTGTGTGCCTTTAGCTGCCAAACAACGGCCAGAGGAAGAATGAGGTGAGAAAAACAAGGATGGATAGAAAATGCAAATCTGGGTAAAAGATTGTGAAGAATTAAGGAGAGTATGACAGTCTGCAACAACAACAACAACAACAACAACAACAATAACAACAACATCTGTAATCCTTAAAGAGAGAAACCTGCTGTGCAGCACAAACACTAGAAGAAACTAATTTGTGCAGTTTCTTACGTATGAAGAACACTTTGCAATATTAATATTACTAAAACTCAATAAAGTGGCTGCATTATGAATCATATCGAGCACCCATATGTCTAAAAACAGAAGAAGTCGCCTCGAGGTAAAAGAGAAAATCATCCCTCAAAATACTGAAGTCCGTGTGTGAAATATTCAGATTAACTTTATTGTGCTCCTGAGGGGATCTTTGGTCCAGACGTCTCCAGTCTGCGTCCTCTTGTTTCTGTCTCCATCTTTATTGTGTGAGTCTGCAGGAAGTAGCCAGGTACGCCGAGGCAGCACACTCACCTGTCGTGTTTAAATCTGTACGAGTGTGATGCAACGTGGTATAAATGATAAAAAACAAATAACACGCTTTCCTGCTTTTTTTTCATATAATTTGTACCAAGTTGCACAACAATCGTTTGTAAAATATCCTAATTAAAACAAAATAAAAGAATATTTGTCAAAATGTTGATCTATTGCTTCAACGCTCTGTGATTTGTTTATCATAAAAATATGAAATGAAAGTACTTGGTTTGTGATCAAGGACGCAGTATTTTACACACGTTAATACTTCGGTTGTTGAGTGTGGGGAACCGCTGGGGTTTCATGCTTCATTAACTTCCTGCGTTAAGTGCCAAACTAAATTTAGAGAGAAAGCATATTTTAAACTCAGCCTCGGTGAACCCTTTCTACTCCTCCTTCACCCTCCTACTCCTGCTCGCATGTTGTTTTTTCTCCATTAGGGAATCAAAGAGTGATTAGCTGGAGGCGATGTTTTTACGTCTTGTTTGGTCTCGGCGGTGGAGACGCCATCATCACCGTCATCATCGGTATTATGAGCAGCAGCGGTGTGGTGTAAGCGCCAAGCTGCTGGGGTTTAATTGGCTGCTCTGCTATATGAGGTTAGCCTCATTTACAGGCCTTGTTATCTCGCCAGGTCTGTGTGAGGATGTTTGTGTGTTTGTAGCTGTAACTACTGTTGGTGAGGTTGAACGGTTCGGCTGGTTGGCTGGTTGGCCATCGTGGTGACTGACAAGCTACAATACAGATTCCTGACACAACTAAAAACGCTTCACATGCTTTATTAAGCCTCCCACATCTGAAGCGTTTGGCCAGCTTGGACTTGACTTGGCTGGATTACCAACCCCTCAGGGGCCCAAACCTCCAGGTTCAATTTGTGTCAGTCGGTTGATTTGATTGCAAATTTCTTTAGTTTCATCCACCGTGTGGGAGACAGTCTCAAATGCTTCCAATACACCAAACCAACCACTCAGTCCTTCACGGTGTTAGAAAACAAGCTTCTACCAGTTTGTTTTCTGTTGGGATCATTGTTGTCCCTTGTGGCCGACACAGACACTTCATCAACTTCATCAACAAGGAGCCGCACCAACGTTTTCCAACACAAACGTAGCTCCGAGGGACACCGGGACCGGGATGACTGACTGAGTGACTGGCTGCGTGTGTGTCCTTGTTGTGTTTCCGTTCAGAGCTGATTATGGTAATGAGACCATCGTGGGATGTGGAATATAGAGAGAGGATCCGGTGGCTGTGAGCTGAGCCGTATTGCTGCCGGCTTCAGAGGAGATTTACAGGTTCGTACGCTTTCAGGAAGAAGAAGGCAGGACGTGTGTTTGTGTGTGTGTGTCACTCTCACGACCACTTTCCTCCTGTTGTGATCCTGAAGTGCCTCCCGTCTTTGAGTGTTTCTACTTCCCTTCATTTTCTTTCATTCGCTCTCCTCTCATGACGACTCTTCACTCTTTCCATCTGCTCTTATCTGACTCACTTTTACACACCCATCCTCCAAAAACCTCTCCTCACTTCAACATTTCTCCCTCTTTCGCTCCACTTTCTCTCGATATGTCACTCCCCTCTGCCTGCATCTGTCCAAGTGTTGGATGGCCTCAGATGTGGATTTCAGTGAGGAAGAAGTGAGGACGAGGAGGAGAGGCAGATAATGCCAGGAGGGAGGAAGAGGAAGAGGATTCATTGGAGAAGCCTGGTTCCAGATGAGAGGAGGAAGGGTTTCGCACATCGTTGCCAGATGCCAAACACATGTTTCAGATGCTCATTAGCCGTGATCTGCGTTACTCTGCGTTGCTCCCATTCCCCTCATACTTTGACACACACACACTTTCACATTCATATATATATATATATATATATTTGCACCCCCCAGACACAGAGACAATAATTAGCTTCCATTATGCTCCATTAGAAAAACGTAATATAAGAACAGAAGAAGATTTCTTGGTGATACCAGGAAGGCTGAGCATCCTTTCTTCCTGCTGCTTCTTCTCTACATATTATATGTCACATCAGTCTCTTTTTTTTAAAGACTTGGACACCTAATCGCCTCCTTCTCTCTCTATCTGCAATCTGTAATCTTCTCCGTTTCGTTTTTCCTTTCATGCTCTCTTTTTCACTCTTCCGGCTCATATATATATAATCATGAAATAATCCGTCTCCCAGCGTTATTGCCTTATTAAAATCTCTCACTCTCTCTTTCTCTCCAGCTCTACACCCTCATCACTTCTCTATTCAGCTGCATTAAGCTGAAATGAATGAGTAGTGAGTAACGACAGTGGGAATGCAATTCATATAATTAATATGTAAATAATGGCAGCGCTGCGTGTCGGTCGGAGTGGGATCAACTGGAAGATTGGATCCATTGTTTCTGGGATTTCAGAGCAGATACTCAACAGTTAATTCTCTGTATTGTTAGCATGTGTGCTGTTTTATAATTGTTAGTCGTGATCTCTGGTTTGGTTTTCACTATGGAGGTTTCACAAGCAAATCACGGACACTGTAAGATAAGGTGACGAGATTTCTGAAATGAAAACCGGGTACATTTCCATTTCAGACGTCAATATTTAATTAAAATATTCAGGACCTTCCTGGCTGAATAAAGGATAATTACAACAAATAAAGCTTCAAACTGGGGAACATGTAACTCTTTCAGGTTATCTGCTACTTATTCTTGTCATCTTTTTACCTGCAAAGCTTTTATTTTACAAATGTAATTGTGATCAACACTGCACGAGGCAGTGAACCGAACCTCGCTGTCTGTCTCTGCTGCACTGAAATGATTGCTTATAAGAGAATGAAATGAATGTGAGTTAAATAAATAAAAACCTTGTGTATAAATGTAATGCTGTTTGGTTATTGTGTGCTACTGCGTCATCTTTTAAATGAGTTCTGCTGTGATCTGACTGTCTTCATACAGCAGAAAAACGTCGTCACACTTTGTTTTGAAGCGATGTTAAGATTCGATTCCAGATTTGTTTGTGCTGCAGGGTCCTCCGTAGCGCACATCAACACGTATCTGTCTCTTCCTCTTTCCCTCTGTTGCATATTCTCCTGCAACCATCATCATTTTCGAGACCCTCTCTTTGCATAAATTCGGTCTCTTCCATTTGCTTGCTAATGCACAGCACCAGCCGGTGCATAATTATGTTCATTTAGGCTTTTCACACTCTAAGCTGCTTTCCATCCTGCCATCACTGCAGTGCTTCTGTCTTGTGGTGAAATATTCCTCATGCCGCCAATTGAGAACGTTTTAACATGTAAATTATCACCCTTTTTTTTGTCCTCTCTTGCCCTCCTTATTTGCATTGCTAACTGCTTTTGAATAAATGTGTGCTGAGTGTGTCAGCGAGGTTGTCATTTCAACGCCATTAGCCCGTCGCTAACACGGTGATTGAAAAGGAGATGAAGCTGCTTCGGCCTCCCTCTGGGCTTCGGCTGAACTGTCGGCCTGTCACTTCTCTTTAGGTTTATCAAGCATGTTTTGTATAATATTAATTTTCAATTCTACATTTTTTTGAAATATCCAGAGATACTTTTGCAGCTGTTGACTGAAAACAGGACAGTAAATTTTTCATGAACTTTTTTTTTTCAGCTTTGTGCCAAAGCATTTTTAGCTAATGAAATGGTATTTACAACATTTATCTTAAAAAGCAGAATATTCTCAGCCCAAATAGGAGCAGCATTAACATGCATTTGGCGTTGTGTTTATGGCCACTTGACTAATGTAAGCACAATTTCCTTTTGTTTTTAGCTCTGGTTTTGGTCTCCACCGACTCTGGAGGGAAATATCTGGCTCTCGAAGCTACTTAATGCATCACTATGTTGCAGTCAGTTTTTTAAAACTGAAAACAGCTGCATCAGGAAATAAGGTTGATGAAAGAAAGATGCCATAAATCTGTGTAAAGATGAGAGAAACTGCAGTCAGTGGATATTTCTGTGGGTCCTTCTCACATTACACGAGGTGCATTTCCATCCACCTGTTTTTATTTGCATATAAACAAAAACCTGACTGGAAAAAGTCTTAAAAAATGTCAAAACACTACAAAAAAAAGGACCTATTGTAGACTTATGGGGCCACCAGGCCTCTGGTCTTTCTCCCAAGTGGCGACTCTTTCACTTCCTCGCTCCATCTGTCTGTTCTCGGTGTTTTTCATCATCTCTGTAATGTGTCTGGGGCCTTCTGGACCCTCAGCACCAGCAGAAAACATCAAACAACACCCTCTGTCTCATTTCTCCTCACTGTTTTTTCCTCATCTTACCTCCTAGTTTCTTTATCTCCTTTCATCCATCTTTCCTTTCGTCTAAAGCTGCATAAGACAACCATTAAAAAAAACCTCCTCCAATCAGTATAAATCACAAACCTGAACTAATTGAGACCCTGTAGATTTGCTTTATTTGTCTGTGTGAAATGTAGATGTCGAGACTGGTGGGAAATTACGCTGGCCCATAGGAAGAGAAAATATCGCAAGTTAACAAATTCTTTTTGAGTCAACCCAGAGAAACCTTTATTATTATCTGGTATAATAAATGATCACAGACCAGGTTGCACGTAGGTGAAATATGATGTTTGATATCTCCCATGATGCCATTTCTACACGTCCCAAACAGACATACGTACCAGACCGACACAAATTAAAACAAGGCAGAAAGTGAAAGTAAAAGTGTGACGACTGGAATAACAGATCTGTGCAGTTTCTACTCAGTACTCGCTCTAAAAACGCCATCCAGTCATTAACTGTCCATTAATGAAATCATTTTGTCCCACTGAAATTCACAGAGGGCTCTGGGTGACTGACTTGGTGTCGAGTGACCCGACTGACTCGCTTTAGTCCGAGTTAGTAAAAACAGTCGAACTTCTAGTCAGAACATTTCAAATGTCCAAATGTCCAGTTAGACCAGGAATTAGCACAGCAATATGTGACCAGATAAAACATTCAATGCTAGTAGGTATGCTACTAGCTGGTGAACCATTGACATGCTAGCATCTGGGATAGCATAAAATGTCTCCAGAGCGTATAAAGATTTTCTCTTGTTGTTTACTTTCTCACATTTAATTAAAAGTTACTAACATGATAAGCTAGGGTTAGGGTTAGCTAACCCTAACCCTCTCTGAGCTAGCAAGCTAGTTAGTGCGGCTACTAGAGCGGAGGCTAAAGGAGGGTGAAATACAGCTAATAAGGAGTCATGTTTCTGTCTACCTTAATTAATGCAAGTCAAATATTTTACTCTTTTACTGTTTTTGCTCTCTACCAACTCCTGAGGGAAATTTAGCTTTAACTTTAGCTGCTAGCTAGTCGCTAACTGCTTCTTACTCTGAAAACAGCTGCTGAGACTGAACCGAAACAGTAAAATTGCAGCCGGAAAGCTAAATAATGAGCTGAAACTCATTATAAAGCTGCAAAGTCTCTCATTCATATAATAGAAAATATAGATTATAGCCACTAACCATCTTAACACCAAGCAGTGGTTTGAAACCAGACACAAGAACCTCAGTAACAGCCATGAAATCAATCAAGTCTCCTTCAAACCGGCTTCTTCTTTTCCGTCGATCTCCACCTGACAGTACATTAATCTATCTTCTATCTTTCCTCTCCGGTGTCATTGTCCATCATAACCTCCTCGCTGTATTTCTCCTCTTTGTCACCTATCAGATTGTCAGGCATCAGCTTGGAAGCCATATTTGGCCCAATAGCCTATCATCCCATCTGTTAGAGGGAAGGTGAGTGACACACACACACATAGATAGAGGTGTGTGTGTGTGTGTGTGTGTGTGTGTGTATTACAATTGTGTGCCAAAGTACAGATGCGGATGTGTCTGAGTGTAAAAAGCCACTCATACTCGTGGAAACAGACTGCCTGACTTCATTGTGAGTTTGTTTGTGTATTTGTGTACAGGCTCGAGTGTGCAGAGGGTGCAGTACACACACGTCACACACACACACACAGGGAATAAATATACAAGAGTGTGTGTGTGTTTGTGGAAAAGAAAGAGAGACCACAGGTGGCAGAAAGTTGGATGTTATGGGCAACTTTGCACTTTTAGGTTTTCAAGAGTGTTTCAAGACACACACACACACACACACACACACACACACACACACACACACACCCACACACACACACACACACACACACGTATAATCTAATTAAACCACAGGAAACGACAGCACATGGTTCCTACTTCTGGTGTCTCTGCAACACAGTGCTGCCACCTTCTGGTGTCTTTTCACAACTGCAGAGACCCTCCAGTACAGTAAATCAGACAATAATTATTATTTTATATTAAACTAAGATTTTATTTTCATCTGAATATTTTAACTTGTTTCAGTACAAATCAGCCTTTTTTTGCACATATTGATCTGTACAGACACTGATATCTACAATATCAAAAGAATATTGTATAAGATGGAGACCTTTACATATCAATAACATGCTATCAAGTTTAATATCAAGTTTAGATTAAAGACAACATATAGACAACATTAGTTTATACATACATTTCATACATTACAGTAGGCCTGCATATTGTACATTTTCATCAGTTTCTAGATGAAGCTCTTTCCAAAAGGAAAACAACCTGCTGGAGGCTCAGAAAGACTTTTATCTTGTCGTGGACAAATGTTCGCTCGATGTTTGGGGTTTATATATTTTGCATGACAGTAAGTGTGTACTAACTAAACTACAGCATGTATGTTTCTCCCATAAATATTTATTAGCAGTGTGACCATCCGAACTTGAAAATCAGCAGCCGACCAAAAATACCAAAATACCAAAATACTAAAATACTAAAATACTAAAATACAAAAATACCAAGTAACAGTTGTTTGTTGTTGTTTTTTTTGGGGTGATGTAATACTGATGTAAGGCGCTAATATTCAGTAACTGAGCAGAAACTGTACAGTGTCTTTTCTGATGGTCCATAGTGATACAAAAGCACCTGCCTGAGGCTGTTTTTGACTTTGTTCCATGTATACATGTATATATATGTATATATATATATATATATATATATATATATATATATATATATATATATATATATATATATATATATATATATATATATATGCAGCACAACAACATGTACAGAAAGGTGCCTCAGTGAAGCAAGAATTTGCTTCAGAGAAAAGGAGAATTTTTGCAGCCGAATCCTAGAAATAATTAATAATACAAAGCTCAGGGAGCTCAGGGATATATTTTTTCTATTTTTTCTAGTTGGCTTTGTGTTTCTAATGCAAGTAAAGACTCACCTCTGTGTAACATATACTATATGAACCCAGGTAAGACTTGTTTGATCTAATATTCTGTGTATTTAATGTTTTATTTTCAGAAATCAACATGTCAGGTCAGATTTTATCATGCAGTATGCACCTGAAATATATTCAAGAGCAAATTAAAGATATATTAAGAGATTATTATTAACCCCACTTCTACCCCCAAAATTAAGATAAATTAGTATAAGGGTAAATAAAAAAAATAAATAAAAAAATAATAGCATTAGAGCGATCGTTGACTTCTCATCTTAATTAATAGATGCATAAATAAAGCAGCTATTTCTAAGGAAAGAATAGAGGGATACGTCACCGTATAAGTGTTGTGGTGGGAGGAAGATGAGCGGCTTCTGAATGACTGAAACAAAACCAGCTCTGGTTGCTGGTAAGAACTGGATCACATCTAATGTGATTACATGAAACACGGTGACTGTAATCAAATTGGATTACAGCTACGTTTCAGAAAGCGTTTATTCTCAGGAACGGCTCTGAAAAACACTCAAAGGGGACAAAAAGTGTTTTAATTGTTTGATGAAAGCCACATCGTCAGAGATAATGGCTCATTATTACTGCAGATCATAACACTTATGTGGAGGACAGCAGCGTCTTTAAATGATGTTTGAGTTTGTAATTAATGCCATCGGTGGAAAAAGTACACAAAACCTTTATGTTCTTAATATGCTGATTATTACAGATTTAAGTAGTTTAGTTTAGTTAATTAATTGATTCAGTTTATCCTATGACCTGATGATGGAGTTAAAGTTAATACAACTCATTCTGAGAGGAGCATCAATGCACCAAATTTCATTGCAATCAAAGGAGGCGCCAGAGGAATTTTATTCATGAAATATTGGAGTCTTTTACCTTCGTTGTGATTCACTGTTTACTGTAAATGAAACCATGAGATAACTTTAGAGGCGAGGAAATGAGACCAGTGGCTCCCAGTGGTTCACTGCAGGAAGCGTCTATGTATAAATGTGTATTAATGCAAACCAACGATCATCTAAAAATAAGAGCACAGTCAGCAAACCTTGGGCAGACGGCGAAGGTGGAAACCGAATTACGCGCACGGTCGATAATGTCGACTCAGAAAAAAAACGACCCTGAAAGGAGCGACGAGACGATTTCTTTTTAAAATTTTGTTTTGGCAGAAGCGCACTGTTCAGTTGATCACATAATCACTGCCTGATTAATATCAGATAGGCGCGGTCAACGGGATGCTAATGAGAGATGATGGCTTTGTTTACCACAGGACCACAGTGGGAGAAAGTGTACGAGTGGGTGTCTGAGAGACTATATGAGAGGTTATATGAGAGGTTCAATTACCACAGGAGAGAGTGTGTTTCTGAGTTTCTTTCTGGTTGTTGCTCATTTGACAGTCGGTGCACGTAACTTTTGGACCAAATGATTGAGATAATTATCGTGGGTGTTCGCTGCATGCAGATTTCACTGTGATGTCTTGTTTGGAACGACGAGGGAACTCGAGCTTTAAAAAACGTTACAGCAATTACTTCAACTTCCCACACTGCTAATTTCTATTCCCTAGAAACCTAGACGTTTCTATCTCTGCTAATAAAGTAAAGTATTGGTTAAAAGCGTCAACGTTCGTAGGACCAATGAATGAAAGGCGGTTGATGCTCGTTAACAGTGAGACTAACCTGCCAATGCACTGCTAACGTTAGCGTGTCACAGTTAGCGAGCTACATTTCAATTGGAGGCTTGTTAATCGAGCTTTAACAAAAGGTTCGTTGAAAAAGGAAAAAAACACCAACAACATTAATATCTATACAATAAAACCTCCTCGAGCACACAGATACTTCCTGTTACTTCTCTCTATGAATAACATTTGTGTAGGAAGACAAACATCACTGCATGTTTGAAGGTTTTTTTTTTAATTGCCATGTGTAAATTAGAGCATATGTCCTGTTTGGTCAAATCATGCAAACGACTTTAAAAAAAGAGTCTGATTGGCTGCCAGCCCAGTCAGGTAGGAGGCGGTAAACCTGTCCCACAGATTGACATCTTGTCAGATGCAGCGTGTACTCTGCCTAAATTGGCCAAAAATGTCATCATCTTCAAGTTTGAGAACAACTGGAAGTGCTGGAAATAAGGTTCATTAAAATGTTTCGAGATGCCAGAATACAGTATGTTCGAGAAGCTAAAGCAAATTTATTTTGGGTATACTTTTTATGGTAATAATGCTATTGATATAACCATCAGACTACCATCTATTTAAGTAAAGACAAGCTTTTTAATAGAAACTAGTGAACTAATGAGGGAGAGAGCAGCAGTCTTGGGTGTGGATGAATGTGAAATAGAAAATCAATCTTTCAGTGAATTGTAAAGTAGCTGCAGGAGTTGCAAATTGGGACCATTAGCTGACCTTCAGAAATCAATTTCACAGACATTTCACATGTGCAGCTCAAGAAGTGCTTAATTAAAAACTTCAGGGTCTCACAGCCGCGTTCAGGGAACCGAACCCCGAACACTAAACGCTGCCACGGTTACTTCACCTGTCTAACTTCGTAGGACACCTTGATAAATAATCCTGTGAGCCGTCGTTATCGTTAGTATTGGGTATTGACATCAGTGTAAATCTCAGTAGAGAGCATTAGCATGCTGTGGAGTATTGATGAGAAATGCAGCAGGTAGGTCAAGCATGACTCACCTCCACAGGTGAGCAGGGAAGTAAAACAGGGAAAAGAAGAAGAAGCAGAGACAGAGAGAGATTATTTTAAAGGACCTTAACGAACCTCAAGCCACATGACAACATTCCTTCTGCTCATTGGTTCAGATCTCGATTTGTTTACCGGCTAGCTGCTAGCTGCATCCCAGCAAACACAGCACACCTGGCTACGGGAGCCTGTTAGCTCAAACCTGCAGAGTATGCAGAGCATTAGTACGCAGAGAGTCTCCCACCTTTTGACCTTTTACTGAAGAACAAAATATTTTTTTATCGTCTTGTTGTTCATTTTATGGAGAGTTTCATATTAATCCAAGTTTTAGAGGTGCTTGAACTGTGAGTCATATGATTTTATCTATTGGGAAGATAAATGGGATTTATACTATCAGAAACTTCCTAACTTTTAACAACGATCCCTAAATCTGCCTTTAAAGTTGTAAACTGGAACTGAGCAGCATCACGTGTGAATGGATTAGTTGCTGTTGTATGTTTAACATACATACATACATACAAATGTATGCACAATGAGATCATATTAATTCAAATAACATATGCCTTCTTCATTACTTGTGCATGTCAAATGACATGATTTTGATTCAGTGTTGTGTGCTTCTCAGGGCAGCTGCACACACACACACACACACACACACACCTGATTTGAGGGAGCCCCCTCAGAGGCATTTTCCCATTATCACAAATGTGCAGAGTGGAAATCAGCTGCCGGGCACGACACCGTTTTCTCCAAGAACGTCGACTTGAGAATGTCGTCAGGAATTAAAATAACGATGAATAAGGTTCAAACTGGCTCTAAAACTAATTAAATGGTAATTTCTGTGTGAGGGAACTCTTGACCAATACCAAGCACTTCGTTTTCCTCCTAACTGTGTTTTAAAATGTCGCAATACATAACTCTACTTTATGTAAAAATCTCTCTGAGTGCCGTACGAGTAAACAATGAACCTGATAGAAATGGAGGCCGTGACATTTCAGCTGAGTGGTAAATAAAGCCGAGCGAAGCAGTTTTATTATTCTGGTATATAACATGTTGATGTATTAGCTCTTCTCAGAACATTCACAATGTGACTTTATTGATTATATCAATTAAACATTGGCGTAGCTGGAGGGAATGGGAGCTGTGTTAGACCTCAGTCTTACCAGACCAGTGAAATCTGGAGCAAATATCTATAATTAAACCTGTTTTTAACACTGAGGCCAAATCAAGTCTTAAATAATTGGAGACAAGTCTTATATATTGATATATAATCAATATTTTTTTTTTTGGCTTTACTGTTCTGGTTCACTCTCTGCTCTCTCATAGCATCATTTTTGTCCATAGCAGGCAGCTGTCAGACAAACACAACCTGCTCAGCATCAAATGGTGAACAGACACAGTTAGCAACTAGCTGGTCAACACAGTGGAGCATTTAGCAGCTAAAGAGCCAGATGTTTCTATCAGGAGATCCAAAACCACCAGATGGACAGAAACATTAATGATAACGTTGCTCCGTAACATAAGCAGCCGTGTTTGTTGTATACGATATTTGTCTAATGCAGGAGGTGGTCGTTATTTGCAGTTAAAACAACTAAAGAACGGATCATGATGGTGACGATGAATTCGTATTTTTGTTCGAAGTTTTAAAATAACTGAATGAATGAATTAAGCAGGCGTGTGCTCAGGATGGAAAGAAATAGGTTAAAAAAAAGGACGGAAATATAGGTAATAAATTAAATTCTGCTTGTTTTTCTTTCAACATCTCATCCTGTAATTCTTCATCACTTCTGACTCCTTCATCCGCTCTGAAAATGTAAAAAAACAAGCTTCATTTTAAAAGTCGGAGTCAGCAGGAAGCAGCACTTTAACTTGTGTTAATTACAGTAATTCTGGTGGGAATGAGTCAAGATATGTAAACTACATTAACATTAACTGAAGCAGCAGCAAACTGGATGTTTAAAACAACACTAATGTTAGCTTGAAAAACTTCAGCTCCTCTCAAGTGTTTTCAGCATCATTTTATATGTCAGTAAATGTCATATTATTCATAGCTTCCATTTATTCTTCTTCTTTATTATCTTATATGTGATAGATTTAAAACGTGGCAACAGCTTCCCGCTTCACTTCGTTCAGTCACTTCGTTCAGTCACTTCGTTTGCTTTCTGCAGAGTTTAAACCTGGTTTGATCAGAGGTTGATCTCAAATATTTTCATATTTTTATGTTTTATAACTGCACGGCAAAATAAAACCAGCAGCAGAGAAGAAGAAGAAGAAGAGATGCCGTTGACTGCATGTTGTTAGCACGCTAGCCGTCACAAGGAGGGAGTCCATGCAAGACTTTACTTTAAGCAAATGTATGTATTAAGACTAAAGACTAAATCTGAGGTTTATGAGGCGCGGACGTGTTGAAAGAGGCGAAACCAAAAGATTCAGGGAGGACGTGAGCTGCATGAGATGAGCGGAGAGCAGAGCGAGGACACGGGCAGCGTTTCCAGCCTGGAAGGCGCCGGTGAACCAGGTCACACCGATGACCCGCCACTGTCAGCCAGTCGCCTGAAGTTAGCCAGGACAGCATCCTAGACGTCACGTTCTCCTCTCACTTACCCAGAAGCAACCTGCAGCTCAGAAAATGCAGCCGCTGCAATTTTAACACACATGTTTTTAAGATTCAGTGTCTCAATATGTGAATGTTTTCAGGTAAATAAAAACTAATTAAAATTATATTAGAATCATAAATACTTCACCAGCATTTAATATGATCATATTTCTGATAATTAGAAAATATCTTTTTTTTTAAATAGTGTGGATAAAATGTGGATTTTTTTTTGTTTGGTCAAAAATTAAAAACATTATGAACGTTGTGACTGAAGCATTTTTATTTTTTTGCCTCTGGCCGTGAATGTCTTCCTGCTTTTTCTTTCTTTAGACGAGGAGGCAAGTAAATATTTATGTGTCAATGGTGACACAGAGATCTGTATCAGATCCCAAAAACCTGCCTCAAGCATCCAAACAACAACACAAACAACAACACAAACAACAACACAAACAACAACACAAACAAACAAACTGGTTTGAGTTTCAGTCCGTGTATTACTGCAGAGCGCCAAAGTCAATCCATAAACTCCGTTAATATCAATCTGGACCTTTGGAGGTTTCCAGTCTGTCTGTTTTCCACTTCGTTGCATCTCAACCTGCCGGCCGGGCTGAGTGAGCTGAGGTTTGAGGTGCCTTCATGGACCTGTAAATATCAGTGCTAACGCCTGGACTCCACACAGAGTACAACAGATGTACAACAGAGGTTTTTATTACACACATTATGAAAAAAAACACAACTTTCCAGATGTTGTCTCGTCTGGTTTTCAGAAGCTTTTCCATCCTGGCAAAATGTCGATATGTATAAAAATGGTCAAACTTAAAAAATGTGACTGAACGATTTTCTTCTAACGACTTAAATAGATGTGTGATTACCTCTCCTCCTCTCTTCTCCACCTTTTTATCCTCTCTGTTGGCCGCGGGGAATTGATGGAGATGTGTCGGGGGTCCAGAACCACAGGTGTTTGGGAGGTAGCCGGTAATGAATGGCTTCCAGCACAATGTTAATCATGATTAACGAGTGAGAAGTGCCAGGAGGCGGTGGTGCCTGACAACTGAGCGAGTCGACCAGGCGTAGCGAACGGCGGCTTCGGCAGAAAGTCCACGGCGAGCTGCGCAGCGGGAGACTTCGGCCAGCCAAGGACGGACATGTTGACAACCGCCTGCATTTCAAGAATCATGGACCTGGAGGTTTATGGGACGCGTAAATCTGTTTTCCAACTGAGGCAGCAATACGGTGGCCTTCATTACGTGGCCCCCATGGGATGAAATGAAGTATGAGATAATATATAACTGAGGCTCCACCGTGAAGCGTAACGCTGCCTGTCACATCGTGTGAATCAGGAGGCAATTGGAAATGTCTAATTTAAAATTATATATAGATATTATCTGCAACAGCAACGCAGTGGAAAAAAGGGCAGATTACTGGAGAAATAATCCCGACTGTAATCTGTAAAGTTGTTTACATGGAGACACTTCAACAAAAATAGATAGATAGATAGATAGATAGATAGATAGATAGATAGATAGATAGATGGATGGATGGATGGATGGATGGATGGATGGATGGATGGATGGATAGATAGATAGATAGATAGATAGATAGATAGATAGATAGATAGATAGATAGATGGATAGATAGATAGTTCTGTTGTGTTGTGCTCCCGGAGGCATCTGTACGTTGTTGTACATTGTTTATTTTTACCTTCGTAGGAGGCTGAGGAGGAAATGACCTTGCTGCCCGTCAGCGAGCTGCTGTAATGGCGCCGCGTATTGTCCATATGGCAGCAGTAAACATGGACGCCTGAGCATGTGCTGCTGTAGGCAGGTGGGAGAGATGCTCATGCTAATCAAGTAGGAGAGTGTGTGTGTGTGTGTGTTTTATTGAACCATCTGGGTTCATATCTCTGCAAATGTGGGTGTACGAGTGTGTGTGTGTGTCACTTCACATTTCTACTTGTAACCAACTTTGTATGTGTGTGTGTGTGTGTATGTGTGTGTGCTAGCGGAGTAGCAGCATGCTGATGAGCCGGATTACATTTCCACGCCGCATTAGGAAGCCTGACACACCCACAGGAAGGCGGGGTCAAAGGTCAGCCCATGTATTTACTGAGTGGCTGTCGATCTCATCGACTTGTCTCGCCTGTCAGATCCCACATTAACCTGCTGACCTCGCTGCCTCCACATCTATTTATGACTCTGAACCTGTCGTTAATGACGTTATGACGGTAATGCAAACATTTTGTGTGAAAACATGAACATGAATGAACCCTTTTTTTTGTTTTTGTTTACATCAAACATATTATGACAAAATTTATCTTTATATTAACAAAGATTGAGTGTCATGTGGTTTCATAGTTTATAAACTCGTCAGTTAAATATCGGTCCCATGAGGACAGAGGGAGTAAACGAGGACAGAGGGAGTAAGGGAGGAAACGAGGACAGAGGGAGTAAACGAGGACGGAGGGAGGAAACGAGGACAGAGGGAGTAAACGAGTAAACGAGGACAGAGGGAGTAAACGAGGACGGAGGGAGTAAACGAGGACAGAGGGAGTAAACGAGGACGGAGGGAGTAAACGAGGACAGAGGGAGTAAATGAGGACAGAGTGCAGGACGTCCTCCGTCTCTGACGTCACTGTTACAGCTTTCAGCTCTGTGCTGCCGTTCTGCTGATCTCCTCCTCATGGCTGCTTTCACTTCGCACAGAGAAACGTTTTTTCTGACTATTTGGCAAATCCATCATAATAAGAGTCAACAAGGTCAAGCACACCTGGCTCTTAATTGGTTTATTGCATTAATTAAAGTACGCAACCATAAAACTTGATACGCTGAGTTCATTAAAATCTCAAACTCGATAGTCAGAATCAGTTCAGGTGCAGATCAGCCAACATTATATCTTTTTCTTTTCTGGAGTCGAGCTGAATGCGGTTCATTAATGTCAGACGGTACTTCCCACAGCGAGATACCGAGCGAGCTTTAAAAGGAAGCTGACTGTCTGTCTTCTTTTACTGAGTGCTACACATATACAGGAAGTGTGTTGGTGCAGGGACATGTTGACAGGCTGCACGGAAAACACAACCTCAACCAACCAAAAGCTCCGACGCGACTGAAAACTGATGTCAAAGCTCGAAAAGTCACTGATGCGTGTGCTTTTCACAGGAAGAACTGAGACATAGAGCTGCTACTCGTCGATGTCTGGTGACCTGGAGCAAAAGTTTTCAATGCACATACAGTATCTATGCGTATATTCTATATATGTATAGGTGACAAACATCTAGAGCTGCATATCAGACCTGAATCCTCCTGACGAAGCTCAGATTCATACACGCTGTCATTCTTTAATCCAACATTTTCAGCTGTATGTTTAATTTTTTTTTCCTACAAACAGCAAGTAAACACTGACAACAGGTAAAAGCTGCTGTACTGTCATGTTTGTACACCTGCCTGTTAAATGTACTGGTGCAACTACACGGGCGCTCTGGGATTGAGTCCACGCTGTTGTGTCGCATCTTTCTTCTTCTTCACGTTTACATGTACACAAAACAAACAAATAAAATCCCACCTCTCAACACCACATTGTGTGGGATTGAAATCTCAGTTGTTATGACAACACCGGCGGTGATTGTGTGTTGCAGCAGTGCATCGAGCCGGGGTACCTCCACATGTCCATCTGTCTGTCTGTCCCTGCCGTCCTGTGTGCCTGTTTGTCCTCCCTAATTATCCCCTGGGGACAATAAAGATTGACTGAACTGAACTCTACGATCTGAATGACTGATCGGCCGTCCATCGCCATGGTAACGCGGTCTCGCTGTATGCGAACCTGTCGACCTTCGCAGCTGTCTGTCTGCCTGCATGTCCGTCTCTTTGGATCTGTCAAACTGTCCCATCGTCTCTGCTGCTGTCCGCCTGGTCTAACTCGTCTTCCTGCATCTGCAGCCCATAAATTACTAAATCCAGAGATTTTTACAGCAGAGATTTGAATTTGTTTGCATTTTTATTTGATCACAGATCATTTGAGGAAGAGCAGAAAGCGATTTATCGGCAGCCAGAACTTTTATTCCTGAATCGTTTCACTGGCTGATAGCAGATCTGAGCTTTGGAAAATGACATTTTCACTTTGTGATTTGCCAGCTGGAAGTCTTTTTCTGAATGAAAGGAAATGAGGTTTTTCGCAGGCTGTCACGTACACGCTGCCATATCAATGTGTCAACGTTTCCATGAGGCTTGGATGGTTTTTTGTTGGCTGAACATGAAACTATGATTGTAATTGTTTTCATTTTCTCAGTATACCCCCACCAACATCTATCACTGCAACATGTAGTAATATTACACTATAAGTATGTCAAAATGTCCGTACCTTATCTCAAACCAGTATCTGGTATAAAGGAACCGCTAACACTCTGTATTGGCCTGAATATAGCAGCCATCTCCTGTGTAGCCTCGGCTAGCTAGTGTGTTTTATAGTGTCAGATCAGAAGTTTCTGAAAGCGAAGCGTCTTCCTACGTCTTCACTGCAGAAACAGACATTGAGCTGAATCATCTGTCAACAAGCCGAGATTTACTGCTGCCACAGATGGCGAGGAGCGCAAAAACACAGCCTGACGAATTCAGACTGTTGGAAAAAAAATAAGTTTGACTGTTTCCGAGAGCCTAAAGGGGGGGACGAGGGTGTGAAAATGTATGTTCTGCTTTAAAAGGTATTATTTCACTTTTTACGAGAGAAACACTTCAAGGATGAAGACGCTTTTCGTTGGATTGAAAGTTTCTGTTAGAAAAGATATATATTTGGTCTTATATTCAGGCGATTAGAGGATGAATTTGTCTTCGCATTGAAGCTGCTGACGACTCAGATTCAGTGATCTGGAAAAAAGTCAAAAAATCCACAGTAGGACTAAATGTACATCAGAAGCTGCCGTCGTTGTTTAAACATCAAAGCGTCATATGTGTTGTTTCATTACACACACACACACACACACACACGCTGCATATTTACACACGTTTTCTTTCCATTAAGACCAGGTAAATGTGGTGGGAGAGCCTGTTAGGACCATCAAGCACCTTAATGTGTCGGGGGATGAGACGGCGTTGCGCCTTTCATCCTCGTGTGTGTGTTTAGCTGCAGACGTGTTATTGGTTGGTACTCTCATTAAACACCTGAGAGCACTCATCAACCTGGGCGAGGTTATGGCTTTATTGATTAAATACATATATTAATTCTGTTTTATCATGAGGATGTTGCATCAATTACAAGCTGAGACTTAGAAATAATAACAATTAAATTGTGTTTTTTGAGTTTAAGGCTTTGAATGGGTTCAATTATGTGTTCAGTTCAGTTTTAGGAGTTTAGGGTTAGACTTTTGATTTCTGGTTTAATGCTGAGATCAAACTACACGACTTCAACCGGAGCGAGCAAACAAAGAGAAAGAATGAACGAGAGCTTCTCTGTCTCTCATCACAGTCACAGGATTGATGACTGATCATCTCAAAGGACATAAACATTGTGTTGTAGATATCAGCGTGTCTTCTACAGTCCTCCAACGAGACATTGTCTGTCTTTTTCACCACATTGATTTCTGACCGACTGAGTTTTTCGTGTTAAATCGATATAAAAAGCTGCAAATTAAAAACGATCCTGTGCTTTGATACTTTCATATTTACTCTACATGAATAAACTGTGAATTAGGTTCTTGAGTCATTACAGAGCAAGCGATCAATACATTGAAAAGGACATGCCTTGGGCGTGTTTGGGATCGATGCGGGGAGGGTTATACCTGAGAACAGTTGCTTTCCTCCGAGGCTGCAGATCATCAGTATCATGGATCAGACCGTCTGTGTCGTATAAGCCTGAGTACATGTAGTATCGATGTACTCGCCTGCAGCTGACGCGTTAAAGTAAAAAAATAAAAAAGATTTGAAAGTTACGGTGGATAATGTCATCACTCAACTCACTGCTGAGACAGATGCAGCGAGACCAACGTTTCACGACAAAGATTTCAGGGACAAATGTTTCAAAAGGGATCAAAATACACCTTAAAATGTCATGAAGGAAGAAAGGAAAACGGTGAATTTAAGTGTTACCCTGCAGAGGTGCAGAAAGCTGCAAGGAAACAGCGTTTAAAATAACAAAATATCAATTACTGCAGTGTGGAAGAAGTTATTTTATTTTACAGTAACAAACTCATAACAGGAAATGAAGTTATGTGCTATCTAAATTAAAATCTGTTGTTGAGAATAAGCTGAAACTTGTTTTGCACTTGTGGACAGATAATCATTGAGATCCATGTGAGTCAGTGACGAACACAGTGAACCTGAGTCATAAAAAAGAAAAGAAAGGAAAAGAAAATATTAGATTACTGTCGTTTAAAAGAGAAAGAGCCACGTCAGCTCACCTGTAAAGTAGAAACACAAACGCTGCAGACGAAGCATCCTGGCCAGGCTAAGCCCTGGCTTTTGACTTGCAGGGACACACATCTCAGGTGCAGGATGCCACAGCACATTATATATCATGCAAACATACGTGAAAATGTCCCTTAAGGCTGGTTAAACCTAGTGTCATGACACCGTGCCTCATCATGGGTTCATACTGTCTGTCCATGACTTGTAGCTACAGCAGTTTCTTCTTCTGGTGTTACACTGGTAGCCTGCCAGCTACTGTCTATCAAATAAGCCTCTTAAGACCTGTTTGCTTCATTCTAATAATGTAAAACTATTAATAATACATTTATAAAACATGTAAAGTGCCTCTGGGCGTTTACATGGGCTGGTTGGTAATCCAGTCTTATATATGATGCTTATGTTTAGTGAAATATTCAAAATCAAGTCGTCATGTTTTTTTAATGGCTTTGCAGTATATTATATATTCACCTCTTTCATTTAATGTCTTGAGTTTACAATAATTGGCTCAGTGGAGCTGCAGTGGATACGCAGCATCTTCACACACAAAAAAAAAAATATATAACTTCAATACCCAGAAATCCTGATTGGTCCGAGTTGTTTGTACTCATCATTCACTGGTCAGTCATTAATCTGACCGGCAGGTTGATGGAAAGGTGACACTTTTATCTATCAATAATAATAATCATTTATAATAATAATAATCACCAATCTCCCTCTTAAGAGCAGATGCTCCTTCAGTAATCTCCCCTTTATTCACCACTAATTAGCATCATTATTCCACTGAGACAGTGAGTGATTTTATTATAGCTGCTCCCCCTCGTGCCCTCACAGTCCCCTCACATCTATAAACATCCTGAGCAGCAGCATCAGGGGACCAACGACTGGTGAGGAGCACAATGGCACAGACACATGTTCCTAAAGGGAAAGGCTCTTCTGGATTCACTTTGTTCTGTCTTGTTTTTATAAAGTTGTCACAGAGGATGTGGAGGCGAGGTTAAGACTGAAAGAGTCCATTTGAGTCCCAGAGCAGCTCGGAGAATGTAGATGACTTGAAATAAGAAGCTGCAGCATTTCCACGGCAGAAATGAACCGAGGCTGACGCTACAACACAGCGGATCGCACTGAGTGCACAAAACCGAGTTTGATTCAAGGTTAATAAAGTGTTATATGTTATATGACCTGACTAAAGTTACTCTGGAAAACACCTCTTGAGACAGCTAACAGCTAACAGTCTGCACAGCTACACGCACTCATTTAAAATGACCAATGACCAGACATTTGATTTTAATTAGATTTAATGTGCTGATTAACTGCAGGAATTAGACTTGTTAAGGTTTTTTTTTGCAACCTTCAGGGGAGCTAAGGTGTCTTTTAGGAGAGCTAAGCCTCTGCTGTAATTCCCACACGGTACAACCTCATCAGGTGTATCCAGGGAGAGCTGTAATCCTCTCTGATACAGTTGAAGTAGAGAAAATCAGTTGAAAGAGCCTAAAAAAAAAAACAGACGAGGCTTTAATTATGCAAAGACAGTGTTAATCAATACACAGGAAGCGTCCCGACTCTGAAACAGCCTTAAAAAAGTTACAAGATCATTCACAAATCAAACACGCCTCATTTTTTTTCTGGACCAGATTCACATCTGCGACCGCATCTTGGATCAAGTATCTGTCAGAGACGCGATCACTTCATTGGAAATCAAATCCATCATCGTCGACGTTGCCTGGAGGAGAAATAAAGGAGCGCTTCGTTAAAGAAAAGGCTGTTGGTTAATTGATAGACATTGATGGAGTTTTTCTCAAACTGATTCTTGTTTTTGTCTCCGTTACACATTTACATAATAAACTTCTAATGTTGATCATCACGACTAAACCTAATTCTTATTAGTATAAATGTAACTCTAATCCCTTTATTCTAAAACCAAGTCTTAACCACAAAGTTAATAATTTACCTTTTGGGGAGCCTGTTTTTTTTCTCTTAATAAATCTCTTAATCCTCATGAGAGCGCTCTGAAAACACAAGAAACTAAAACTCTTCCCAAGGTCACGAAGACAGACGCTCTCACATCACCTGTAAGAAAAGACAGTAGATGAAATTTCATATTTAATGACGCCATCCTAATTGGCTTTTTCAAAACGAGTGTATATGGAGAATGTGCACACGGAAACAAGCGTGCAAATCCTCCTACACTTAAGGAAGTCATTTACATATCATTTCTTTGTGCTGACCGAAGGGAAATGAATAAATTAACACACACGAAGCCGGTGTAAATTCATTAACAGTAAGAAGAACGAGAACAAGAAGGAAGAAGCAGGATGTAAAGAGTTGTTGAAGCCATCTGCCTCATTAGAAACATCCTCCTCTGGCACCAATCAGATCAATTATAAATATACCTGATCAGGTCCTCGGATTCTTTAAAACCTTGTTTGTTTTGTTGTTGGATTGATCCGTGTTGACTCATTGATTTGGTCCAAATCAACGTTTTCCCTCCCGAGTCTGACTGTTGAATAACTCTGATTCTACAGCACATCGGTTCTGTATGTTCAGACTGCAGATATGTTTGTTTCATCCTTCATTGATCTGAGGAGGATTGACTGGGTATATATTTACCTTTCCAGCACGGTGCTCTACTTCACTCATACGAAGTCGTGAGCTGCCAAACGAGGACATTTGTTTGAGCACCTGTTGTGTTCGACTCGAATCTCGAAGCTTGGACAGATACTGTTTTTTTTTTTTTAGGTCTAGTTATTCTTACAGCACATATGACAGCATGGTGTGATGTAAGTCTGCCAAAACCACCCGGACAGATTGCTGTCCTTCTAATATACTGATGAAGCTCCAAAGTCCCATCTGTAAAGAGTGTACTTGAAGCCATCTGTGTTGTGTCCCTGCTCGATGACCTTCAATTCAACAGCGAGCTGCTCATAAAATGCAGCTTTTCAAAAACATTCAGCAGATGAGAACATTGAAAATATCTGACGCTGGATTAAATAAAAAAAACACAAAAAAACAGGCACATTTATTGATCATTTATTGATCTGATTGATCTCACAGAATCTAAAACAGCTGCATAGACGATATTTCTTCAACCCGATTGACATTGTTTTGATTAGATATATCAATGTCATCTGTTTACATGGATACTAAATAAAATGATCCAATATGATCCAATAAAAAGCATTTAATCAGAATATGACGGTATGATTAGGATGAAGGTTCAGGTTCGGGAAATATGATAAAATTATATATTTATTCCAACGAGAGAGAAAAGAAAAAGTGTTTATTAGCTATTAAACAGATTATTAATGGTTTTTGATTGATTATTAGGGTCCATGTAAATGTGCTCTGCGAGCCTCGTCAACTTTCCAGAGATAAATTGGGACAAACATTAAAGGATACAGGGTCTAACTTTAATACATAATTGATAAAACTTGATTTACATCCAGGTTAATGCAGTTCAACGTGCTTTACAGGTGTCTGACAAACTAATGAGAGTAAATAACAACGAGAGGCAAAAAATACAGACATATTAGAAAAAAAATCACTGATGTAGGTGAGATGGAAAATAATAAACAGGAAACAAACGGGAACAAACGGCTGAGCTGTAAAAAGATTAAATGTGCATCAAATCCCAGACGAGTGCAGGACAAGAACAACGTCTGATGCTGACAGATGCAAGAAAAAAAAAAAAAAAAGTTTTACTGATGCAACGTTTCGACATGAAAAGTTTCCATCAAGAAAACAACAAAAACAAACAAACAGGATGTGTATATACAGAGAAAACTTCAAGTAAACATCCTGCAGTTTGTGAGTTACAGCAACATATAAATCTACCAAACGCCTGGTCAAAATAAAACAGACGATTATCTTGCTGTTATTAGATATGGTGCAACATACAATAACAATACAACAATACAAAAACGTTAGTAAAGACTTTTTGGGGAACT
Organism: Pampus argenteus; assembly: GCA_036937835.1. Taxonomy (NCBI): domain Eukaryota; kingdom Metazoa; phylum Chordata; class Actinopteri; order Scombriformes; family Stromateidae; genus Pampus; species Pampus argenteus. Next base: position 18,814,380 of record CM072879.1, read on the forward strand.
AAATATACAGATTTTGTATATGTAGTATGTATTTCTGTACATGTATGTTCATGGATGCGTACGTCATGTTGTTTCAAGGTGTTATGTGTAGTTTGTGTAGACATGTGAGGTTTTTAAATTAACAACAAACAGAAAAAAAAACTTTTAATAAACGGTTGAAATTGAATTTATTTTGTGTTTTATCAGCTGCAGTATCATCAAAATCCACTTATATGATAACATCAGAGATCCCTGCAGCCGCTCGTCATCACCAAACCTGCTGCTTAAGAAATGAAAAATACAATCCATCAACAGCAAACGGACATGTTTCTCATGTTTATGACGTTTCTATAGATCAGAGCTGCGTGTGAATAAGCGTGTTAGTGATGGTGGTATTCTTAGAGAAGGATGTTGAGGCAGACGTGTGTTTGGTTTGGTCAGGACGTGTTTCAGCTTCACTCTGCTGCTGCTGCTGCCGTCCTGAAATGGTACAAACTACATTTAAAGTGTTTAGATATGAACATTTATTGTCCCTGATTAATTATTTTTTGGATTATAAAATTACATTTTTATCAAACAAAAGGGATTATGACTGTACTCTAAATAAATAATACCAAAATAAAATGAAAATACAGGACGGTATGTGCTGTGGGATTTGAAGCATTAACCAAACAAACAAACAACAACAAAAAACAAAACAGCTCTGTGATAAATACCACTGCTCAGTTTATGATTAGTTTATGTGTTTATTGTTTTTGAGTCTTTTCACAATAAGAGGATTTATTGAACCTTTATAACGATTATAATGTTTTGCTGGTTAATATTATGCATGGATTATATACACTATAGAGCTGTTTTTATTGAAATGTGTTTGTATCAGACGACACTGAACAGGACGTTCATATCTCATCTCTTTTCATACCTTAAGAAAACATTTCTGATGATATCTGAGGCTGAATTTATAAGGTCATATCACTTCAGGTGTCATATGCATCAACAGTTTCACTTCAGCCAGTTTAAGAAGAAATATATCCAAAGGCTGTTTTAATATGTACACTGTAATCCTCCATATAGACTGGAAATCCTTCACTGTAGACCAGGAAGGCATTCATGGTGTTGTGGCAGGTCCAAGGTAATTCAAGGTAATTCAAGGTAATTCAAGGTAATTCAAGGTAATTCAAGGTAATTCATTCCCCTGTTAGCTGAATAGATTGTTTTGAGTTCCACTTTGCAAACTACATTTTCAAGATGGTAAATGTGCAGCTTTAGGATTAGTTTATGGTAATGTGCTGCTTTTATTTATCAAGACAACACATGCATGCAAATATACACTCTACAGACATTAGCTGCTTTGTTTGAGCTTCTATTGTGTACCAGAGGACTCACATACTGTTTGTACAATGTTTTTAGTGAAGTACACTTCCAGAAAGAGCCAGATTATTGGCACACACACACACACACACACACACACACACACACACACACACACACACACACACATACTCTGCATGCTAGATACATGACACAGCCTATCAAAGCATCCACCTGTTCTTCTCATCCACCTGTAAATATGAAAACATAGTTAGAATCAGCATGTGTTTTCCTTCCATGTAATCACAACAGTAAGTTTAGTTTTTCTGATGATTACTGACAACCGACTAGATGTGAATGTTTTGTTAACATTATCTCAAATGTTTCCAACAGTGTTCAAACACAGAGAAATCTGTAGTTTTAATCCAGGTAAGGGTGCGTTTCATTTGTCCGCCTGCTATATCTTAGAACTGCATGAATGATTTTAGTCACTGGACGTCTGGATCTTAAGTTAGAAGAGAATAATTCGGCTGAAAACTCAACTAAATTATTCTCTGATACGCTGAAACCTGTGTCAATATCTATCAAGGAAAGTCATTTTCCTTCCATTGTTCCTTTTTCAGCTGTCATGTACAATTCTCAGGTTGAGTGCTTTGATAAATGGAGACATGTTGCACCACATAAAGATTAGCTAATATTTTGCACCTTCGGGACATTTAAACTGAGCCAAACATGGCTGATAAGTGAATGTTATTTATTAATTTACAAATATTAATGCCTGTATTTTAAAGTGATTATTTCAGCAGCATTCATTAGCTATAACCACTCAATCTGTTGTATGTGACGTAGTGTAGATCCTTCCTAATGAGCACCCGTACTTCTGTTACTTCTGACGCTTCACGTACATTTAGACGACTGTGAACCTTTTTTTTTTTTGCCACTGCATGAAGGGAAAAAACCTGCTCAAATGACACATCAATGAACAACATACCAACAACGGGAGACGGCGGTGTAACAGAAACAGTAAAGTAATTAAGTATCGGATTGGTTTTCATCATTGGGAAACTTGAAAATTAATCAGAGGAGAGGAATTAGTAATTGAACTGTTTGTGATTGTGTAAGTGTGCATGTAACAGTCTGAGTGTGTGTGTGTGTGTGTGTGTGTGTGTGTGTGCAGTACCCTGTTTGTGTCTTCCTCACCACTCTCTCCACTTTATTCGTACTCTGGCCGAAAGGCTTTTTAGACCCAAGAAGTCGATTCCAGGCGTCCAATTTACAACAGTAGCACCACAGAGTAAACAAGAACCACGACGGCCTCCTGTCTGTCCATCTGAGCCTTCCTCTGATAATTAGGGCCTATTTTTAAACGTCTCCGAGCCTGCTGACTGGCCGAGCCGCTCAACTTTTCTATATTTATGCTGAGAAAAGAAACAACAGGCAGCAAGGTAGCAAGTGTTGCCATCAGACATCATCAACATCTCTTTCTGCTGGTGGAAAATAAAAGCAGGACTCTGAATTCCTCCTAAATGTTTGAGCTTTTTTACCTTTTAGTCTCTCCACAATGCCGAAACACGAGAAATATTCCCCCAACACTGACAATAAGCCTTTTGAACGCTTGTCGATCGTGTAAGTGATAACAACACAAAGTGGTTTTCATGCAAATGTCTTTTTTTTTTTTTTTGGTAATTACACATGGAGGAGAGTAAGGGGAAGGTAATAATCTGTAGAGATACAAATGGTTTTAGATTAAGCTAATTGGCCAAAGATTCTTCTCTTTTCGAGAGCTAAAATCTGAAGCTGTCATTATCTTCAGTGGGAGAATGTGAATAGAATATGTTAGTGAGAGGAGGAGGCGGCGGGTGGAGAGAAAAAGTTGGCAGATTCACTTGTAAAGAACAAACCCCAGTGGTAATTATCATCCATCCCCCTCAGGGCACCAGAGACCAGCACAAAGTATGAAAAGTTTTGCCGCTGCCGCAATTAGAGGAAGAAATTACAAAAAAAAGTGAAGGACTGAAGCCTATTTTATTCACAGCAGTTCATTAATCATCTTTACAGGCTTCGAATGCTGATTTAAATCTGTATTTAAAAGAGAGAATCAATGTATTGTCTCTGGTAAACATTTAGGACAACGTAGAGGAGGGCAATAACAGAGACAAGAGGTAGAGGGAGGGAGGGAGGGGGGGGAGGGAGGGAGAGGTGGAGTAATAAAAGGAAAAAGAGATCAATTCATCTGCAGCCGTGATGTAAAATCTCAGAGTCTGGAAACTCTTAACCTACATTAAAACATACAGAATGATTGCATGTTTTGATTAGTCATTAAATCATTTAATATAGAATAATAACAAAAAAAGACGAATTAGACGAATAGAAGTTGTTTAATTAATCAGAAACTGTTCGTTAACGTCAGTAAATATCTGATAAGTGTAGTAAACTGAATATGTGTTTATGACAGTTTTATGGACTGAATGTTTAATCAAGAAAATGATCACCAGATTAATTGATAATGAAAATAATTGATAGTTGAAGCTCAACAGGAGACTCAGATCCTCCAATTTACTGAATTATAGAGACGTCATAACAGCTCAGTGTCATGAATATATTAAACATAAACTTACCTATAAAGCAAATGTTAACTCATTATGTTTATTGATGTCCATTTACATTTTAATTTGCTTCATATAATTGCGGTGTAGTTCAGTTTCTGCTGATGCATTTCATTTGTTAATCATATGTTTTATACGAAGTCACTGATGTTTAAAACCTTCACATAAATGTCACTGAATCTCAAGTAAAATAGAAACAAATAAAGTAAAAATTTACTTTGCTGCTTTAAATCACTGCATATGGTACATAATAAATGATATACATCATATAATAATGTACACAGGAAAAAAGTTAAATAATGAAAACAAAACATGCATTTATGCTGCAACCAAAGGAAAGTTTAATATAAATCACATATTTTAATATAAATAATAATAAACTGTTGATCAAGTAATCATTTAATATTTAGCACAGTCAACATGTGCATAAGACATATATATATATTATAAAATAAATAATAGATTATTATATGTACACACACTTACTTATGTTAATGTTATTATTAGTGCTTGTTAGTTTTGACCTCTTGGACATAATGAGAGGGCGGGGACAGAAGACAAGACGGAAAAAAGGGTGAGGAGAGAGAGAGAGAGAGAGAGAGAGAGAGATGGGTGAGAGAGAGAGAGATGGGTGAGGAAGGAATAATAATAATACAAATAAAAATAAACATCCCAGAACTTAGTTTAGCATTCAACACGTGTCGCGAGGAAGTGATGAGGAGAGAGAGAGAGAGATGGAGGGAGGTAGAGAGACGTTGCTAGGTGACGGAGCGTACATACTGAATTTTAACAAAATAAGGGGAGAGAGTGAGTGAGTGAGTGAGAGAGAGAGTGAGAGAGTGAGAGGGGTAGAGAGGCAGCAGTCAGCAACATGTAGCCTCACCGAGTGGAGGAAAGGTCGAAACTGTGCGCGCGCCTGATTACCTGGGTGTTTTTTTTTGTTTTTGGTGGAGGAGGTGGAGGAGGTGGGTGATATGTTTTCCTTTCATCCCGAGGACATTATCCCGCAACATTAGAATCGATCAGGCTCTATGCGGCAGGAAATGTCCAGCGGAGGGATGGATGGATGGATTGTGGTGCACAGACAGAAGACGTGGAGAGCAAAAAGAGCAGAAGAAGAAGAAGAAGAAGAAGAAGAGTGTCGGGCTCCTGAACACAGTGAGTACATGCTCCTCATTTCTTGTGCGCTGAAGGTGAAAATGTTGCGCCGTGTCTCAGACATCTGTCTCCAGCTTTGTCCTTCACGTCCCGGCTGTTGGACGTGACATGCTGCTGCATTTCTCCGGGGCTTGTTGTGCATGTATCCGGGCTACTCTGTGACTGATAGGACGCAGCCGGCCGGTGCGCGACGCTTTGACCCTTCTGTCATTGATGCGCGTGCACGTTCATATGGCCGTGTATGGCTGTCTCTCACCCAGACGCGCGCGTACACATGTACGGACCGGTGCGCAACCCATCCATCCCGCCTCTGTCTCCTCGTGTGTCTCACGCATGAAGTCAGCGTGTAAGTTACAGCCACTGACAGACTGGTGCGTGATTCTGAAAACCCGCATATATGCCTCCCCGCGCGTGAGCTCACCATACACACATTTGCATTTGCCAACCGGTTGTTGCGCATATGTGCGTTATGCCCTCTCCGGCGGCAGTCTTGACCGCACCGGGGGGACTCACATCTCTTCTCCCCCCTTGCTCTACCTCCCCCTCTTCCTCCCTCCTTCAGTATTATTAGCTGTAGGGCAGCTATCAGATGCAGGATCAGTCCTCTGTGTGTATGTGTGCGCACATCAGCAGCTGGTGCACCAGCAAGCAGCAGGCTGTCTGTGAAGATCACTCCCCAGGACAGACAGGGGGAAATTGGGATTCAGAGCTAGGAGTGTGCACCCTCCACCCTCCACCCTCCACCTCCTCCTCCATCCCGACTATACAGCCATAATTCCTGGAAGCATGATGAAAAACACTACTGCATAGATGAGGATATACATATATATGTGTGTGTATGTGTGTGTGTGTGTGTGTGTGTGTGTGTGTGTGGTACATCCAACAGTTTGCATTCACGCTTCACTTGTGCTCAGTGTGAATTGAATTTCCAGTCATGTATTACAAACACACTTCATCCCTCACATCTCTATACAGTAGCCTGTGAGTTTCCTCCTCTCTGCCGGTGGTCGGTGGGATATTAGCAGTGAAGATTCCCATTTTCTTGCTTTCCTCACATTTTAAGTGTTTGAAACAACTAGTTCAGTGTGTGAAAACACAGCGTTTTCTGCCTCGCTGGGATGCTAGCAGGTATCGCTCCTTTACTTCCACTAAAAGCATCACATTTTCCTTTTTCTGCACTCCAGTGTTTTCATTGTTTCGTTCTGCAGCTCGATGGGGCTCCAACCAAGCTGACAGTAACCATGCCAACCATTTATATTCTGCCTTGATTGACATTTTGGACATGTTTTATATGACCATGTGCCCCTTTAGTAGAAAGACAACATAATCTTGACTGTATTGTTCTCCTGCTTCCACCATTTTGATGCTGAGGCAGCAGAGTTTTCTTGAGGCCAGTGGTCTGTTTGGCTCGATCCAGGCTTTTTATCTCTTGTTAGGTACTTAAGCCAGACAAGGTGTGATGGATAAAGATGGCGGCTTCTTGGCTCAGACTCTCAGAGGCTGCGAGGCTTATTCCATATTCACTTTCACCTTTTTTTTGTGGCCGTCTCCTGCTGAGGCGTCGCGTGAGGCTCAGGTCATCCACAGTGTTACTTCAAAGGTACTCTGACTCACCTGATGTACACCGGGGTGTAAGCCTGCCATTGGTCGACTGTTTCAGTCAGAGAATTTCAGCAATCTGTGTGTGACAAGTTGTAATGAAGCTTTGGATTGATTTGTAAGGATTTTAATGCCTCCTCACATGCAGATGTCCCCCCTATAGCAGAATAATGGGCACAGCCAGACCTTTCTCCGGCACTAAGAAGTGTGGAAATAGGTCTGGCTATGCGAGACTACTTCAAAGGTGATGTGGATAAGGCTGGCTGGTTTTTTTCCCTGCCTGGATAAAGATGGAGGCCAGAGCTGTCGTCAGATTCACTGCGACCAGATCAATTTGTCCATCCCGGTCTAACAGGGAAAGTATAAGCTACACATGATCTTTGATGTAACTGCCAGCGTTGCCTGTTAAAAAAAATAAACGCAGCTCCTATATTGATTTGAATTAGTCTCCTGCTTGGAAAAAAACACATTGGTCACGCTGGAAAAATTAGTGTAGAAACATAAATCAAGATGCTTCCTTAAAGGACTCACTAATGCTAGGAAACCACATCAGGACCCAGTTGGACACCTTTTTGAATCTTGGACAAGGAGCAGTGAAGATGGCTTGACGCTTTACTAAAACACCTTTTCCTTCGTATTTCTTCTCTGAACGTCCATATGAACTTTTCTACGGGATGTTACGAATTATGAACAGAAGAGCTTTCGTCAGCTTTTTACTTTTGAAGGATGCAACGATGCAGACAGATTACAGAAAAAAAAATGAATAAAAGAAAAGCAGTGCAGACCGAAACAAGACAGGGACGAATCAGATCTGAGGCCGAGAGCGACAGCTTCAAGTTTCAAGAACCGCAAGACAATCAGGGCCACTCCAGTCTGCAGAGTCGAGAAGTTCGGCAGGAACAAATTAGCACAATCATTTCTTCTTGCAATATTCATATTTAAATTTACAGTGGATGCCTACGGGCAGAGAAATGTGAAGGTGAAGTGATGGTAGTGTTTCTCCTGAACTAGTGAACATGTGTGTAAATGGCTTCACGTCTGTAGGGGTGTTTGAGGAGAACGTGCTCGTTTAACCATCCTGCTGATGTCACATGAATGAATATAAAGTTAAAGAGGGTAAAAAGGGCAGTAATGTGCCACAACAAAGGCTGATTGATTGATTGATTGATTGATTGGTTGATTGAGCGGACGGAGGTTTTTGAAAGTGGTTGATATGTTTCTGTTTTCGACAACATAAATTCTGCTTGGTTGGTGCAGTGTTACAGTGTTATTTTTTGGCCGTCGGTCTTTCCTGATATATTTCACTCACCGTGTTTAAGTGCTGAGATCTGCGATTGTGGCAACGTTGCTAAAAAGAGGTCAGATGGTTTGAAGACATGAGCGACGAGACAAACAAACATCCTGCTTATTCAAATTTATTCAGAAGGGAAAAGGAAGAAATGTTAAATTATTGCCCAAACTGCCAGCGGTAAACACTAGTTGCAGGTTTGCAGTGTTTTACACCAACCTGCTGGTTCTCCTGGAAAGGAAAGGAAAGGAAAGGAAAGGAAAGGAAAACAAAGGAAAGGAAAGGAAAGGAAAGGAAAGGAAAGGAAAGGAAAGGAAAGGAAAGGAAAGGAAAGGAAAGGAAAGGAAAGGAAAGGAAAGGAAAGGAAAGCAAAGCAAAGGAAAGGAAAGGAAAGGAAAACAAAGGAAAGGAATAGAAAGGAAAGGAAAGGAAAGGAAAGGAAAGGAAAGGAAAGGAAAGGAAAGGAAAGGAAAGGAACGGAAAGGAAAGGAAAGGAAAGGAAAGGAAAGGAAAGGAAAGGAAAGGAAAGGAAAGGAAAGGAAAAGGAAAGGAAGACACCTGCCACCTGGTCGGCTGTGTTTCAATACAAATACAGTAGAAGTTGTGTCATGTGTCATCACTTCCTACAACCCATCACAGCGTAGTGGCGGCGAAGCAGAGCGACAGGCAGGCGTACGTCTCGCTCTCTCTCTCTCTCATCATGTTGTCAGTCTTACTCTCTCGCCCTTCGTCTCTTTGTCTCTGACTCTTCACAACAATCACACACATTTATTTGAGACACTAACTCATCTGAATACTTCATTACATTCACATAATCCTGTGAGTGTGTTGTTGAAACACACTCTCTGTGTGTGTGTGTGTGTGTGTGTGTGTGTGTGTGTGTGGGAGTGACATCATATCCATTGAAGGGCTTCATGGAGCCATTTTGGGTCATTTTCTAGGAATTGGCCGGCTTTAACTCTAGTTTCTTTTCTTTTCTTCGTCCTTTTTCCGTTTCTCTCCTCTCTTCTGTCCTCTACTCTTCCCTTCTTTCCTCACTTCCTTCCTTTGTTCCCATGTTTCCTCTTTCTGCTGTCTTTTTCCCCCCTCCACTCGTTTAAGCCACCTCACCCTCTTCTTTCGTTCCTCTTTCCTGTTCTTCCCTTTTCTTTCCTCCCATATTTCCTTCTTGTCTTTTATTACTCACCTCATTTTTTTCCATATCCCCCATCCCTTACACCCCTCCTTTCTCCATCCTCCACCCCTTCCTCTTTGATTTGTTCCTCCTCCTCCTCATTCCTTCGTTCCCTCCCTCTCTCAGTTCATATCTGCTGATTTTTTTTCTCCGCTTTATCGGCGCGCTCCATCAGCTTCTGTGAATGGATACCTGAGAACAAGGAGATGAATGGACCTGCATTCATCCAAAGGTGTGTTTTATCACGCAAGGACATGACCCCTCCCCACCCCTTCCTCCCTCCACCTGGGTCACACTCTCGTGCACACACACACACACACACACACACACACACACACACAAGTATCAGCTCTGGAGTGATTGATGTTGGAAAGGAGTGAGAGAAAGAAGAAAGCGAGCAGGGATGGTTGAAGGTAAAGGGAAGGAATGAAGGGAGTAGGAAGGTAAAGGAAGGAAGCAAGGAGTAAAGGAGTGGCTGAAGGTGTTGACCAAAGTGCTTTACAGTAACAATCAGATAACAATACAGACATAAATATGATAATATAATAGCATAAAATTGCAAGAGAAGTGTCTCAAGATGGGTTTTATGTATCAGTGAATGAAACCAGTCTGGAAGGATCAACCCTGTACTTTAACTGGGAACCAGTGATTGGTCATCACAGAGGTTTGTGGGTGGAGTTTAAAGATGAGATGTGGTGGCAGTCCATGCAGATCAAGTCTGTATGATGGTAACCAGTGAAGAGAGGCCCAGCGCAGGGGTGACGGCGGGAGGAAGTAATAACGGAGTGAAGGAGGAAGGAAGAGTAGCCACGGCAAAAAAGAAAAGGAAATTAAAAAAGACAAGCAGGGGGAAAGGAAGGAAGAAGGGAAGAGAAGAAGAAACGATAGATGGAAGAGATGAGAAGGCAGCGGGTTGGAGAGACGATGGTGGAGAGGAGCCAGGAGACGAGATGCTGCAGTGTCAAAGTTAATCGATGCACGCCGAGTTAACATATGCCATTTAGTGGATGTGTTGCAATGTCAGGAGTGTGTGTGTGTGTGTGTGTGTGTGTGTGTGTGTGAGAAAAACCACCACATGATCAGAACAGACATTTTATTTTCCAATAATTCAGTTATTTTTTATGACGGGTGTGTTGAAACTTAAACTGGCTTTTAATTGGACCTCGTTTTAACAAAGAAACGGATTAAAGCTTCGACTGAGATTGACTTGAAAAAGGAAGAACAAACCTCGATTTGATGAACGTGTTTCATTGATCATCACTCAGCACCCCAGCGAGCACTCATATTGTGATTCATATTGTGATTTGCAGGTCCAAGTGGTAAAAAAGTGGGTTTTTTTTAGTACCACAAAATATTCTTAAAGAAAATGTGTCTCGTGTGAACGTGCAGAGTGGAACTGCTCTTCATCCTTGGTTTCTCTCACCGTCTGGGTCAGGTGTCGCACTAATCCCTCACTTGGGATTATCCAAGGAGCCACATCAGATATTTGAAGAAAATGTGTCAGGGATCAAGTAAAAAGGCAGCAGCACCAAGGAACAGCAACAGCCTGTGAAGGAGGAGAGAGAAGCAGCTTGAGAGGAGGAGAAGGAGGAGAAGGAGGAGAAAGACGAAGGAGGAAAAAAAAATCCACACAAAAGGACATTCAGGAGAACGTTGTGGAATTGAAGTGAACTAACCAGGGGCTCACCGGGCCGGCCTGTCGCTGTAAATCTACATCAGCAGATTAATGTGGCTCGAGCCCGCTGAGGAAGGAAGGAGGGAGGCGGGGAGGGAGGGAGGAGGTGAGGGATTTGTTCAGCGCACCTGTAACCCCACCTGATGTAGCGCTCAGAGACAAGGGCACCGGAGAGCAACAGAGGGCGAGTGGTGAGAAAAAGGATGAAGGATGGAGGGAAAAGAAAGAGAGGAAGGAAGCTGAGGCGGAGGAGCAATCTGCACCTGTAGCCGTTGCATTTTCTTTTCCTTTTTCTTTATTTCTTCACCCCACCCCACCTCCATCTTTCTCCTCTCCTCCTCTCCTTCTTTTTTCCTTTTCAGCCACCCAGTCAGCTCAGCTCAGCTCAGCCTCGGCAGCCTATTACCCCGCAGCAACTGTACATTTTTGACTTTGTAGGCTATTAGCCCGCGGCCAGCCTGAATACCTTTCTCTCTTAAAAATCCGAGCTGAATATTGTTAGAGGAGCTTTGGAGACGGAGGCAATATTTGATACGCTGTTGAGAAAATGCCTGCGAGACTCTTCCCACTGTCAGAGGCTCAGGGCTCGGTTTAGACGAGATTCGAGGTTGCAGTGACTACGACACAGTGAATGCAATGTAGTCAATTAGGCGGGGTTCGAATCCTTGCACAGGCCCAGTGGGGGAAGCTGAATGAGTAACACTTTCCCTTTCGCTTAAAGACTACTGCCGAGGTGCAGACACGCAAGGCACTTAGCCCCCAGCTGCTCTGTGGCTAACAGAGGACGACTGTGGTCGTGCTGGGAATGAGTGGACGTGCATGAATGTGAAGCAGAGCAGCGGTGGTGAAGAGTGCATGTGCTCTTAATGATTCATGCTCCAACACTAGACCATGTGATGTCATATCTGCCCAAACACAGACTTGTGGTTCAAAGGTGATTCTTCTGTGGGGAAAATGAATAGAGTTTCTGTATGAAAGGCTTTTTAATGTTGTACCCGAGTGTTTCTCGTCTCTCTAATGGCACTTGGTGCATCGATTTCTGTATCCGTTCTCATGTCAAAGCAGTAATTTTGCTAAACACTTGAATAATTTGTGCCACTGCCAGCAAGATTTTTCTCCTCTTCTCAGCATCTAAGAAGCAGCAGGCTCCCAGAGTTAACTTTTTGCAACATGATCAATGAGCAGATCTTATGTTTTTTTCCTTAATCAATGGTCATATGATGAAAATATATTGTATAACAGCCAACAGTACTGACACAAGTGGCGCTCACTGCAGCGGCTGTGGGATTATGGGTAATTGTTCAGCTTTCTGTTTGTAAAATGAAAGTGTTTCGACTTGAAACTGAACAGAAATTGGTCCACTTGGTGCCATTAGAGAGACCAATAACACAAAGGTTCACATTGTGAGTCTGTGCTATAGTGACAAAGACAAATGTTCCCCATACAGACGTTGTTTTAAAGCCACAATGGATCACACTAATGTTACATTTGATAATGAGGCATAAGAGTAATTAAAAATGCCACATGACTTTTCACGATAATTATCTTTTACACATCAGAAATGAACAGTAGGGATACTCTGCACACACTAAAGCCACCGCTGGTCCCTTTGCTTCTGCTGCCAGTGCTGCATGTGTTATAATTAATCACTATGTTCTCATAATTCACCAGCTTCGGTCAGTCTCGGTAGGTGTGTGCCCAGGAAATATAACACTTAGTAATGTCTTAGTGCCTTGCACCTATAACTTTATTTAATGTAATGTCATCAGAAAAATTCACAAAGTTTCACAAAGTTACGCTGATGACAGACACTTGTTTGTTGCTATAGAGCCAGATGATGATAATAACTTAATAAAGCTCAGCAAAGACACAACAGGAGCACTTTTACTCCAAGGCTAAGTGTGCTATCGATAATAATATAGACTCGATTTAATATAGCAAGACGAAGAAAGAAGCTGATTCATGGTATTTTTCTAATTTTCTTTTCTTTGATTGCACCTTTACTTTTCTTTTGTTTTGAGTGTTAAATATTAAAAGCCACAACCAAAACAAAACCTGCCTGAAATGTCTCAAAACTGTGAGACACATTTCCAGAGGGAGGTGACATAGTTTTAAACTAGTCTTGCATTGTTGTTGTTTATTATTTAGGTAATTTTGTTTTCATTCATAATTTAAAACACATTGGTCTATCTTATATATCTATATAAATAAAGTTCATATATGTGTTGTAACACCACCAGATAGTAATGTACCATGTGACAAATTTCAATTATGAGTGGCTGAATTGATTTTCATAGACTGCATCATGTATCAGTATGTTATAGATAATACTGCCACACACAAATTACAACCAGTAGAATAAAAAAAGTCCCTTTTTTCGTAGCCACAAAGCCGAGCTCGTGGCATTTACGTCAGTATAAGAGAAAAATGACTTTGACATTTACAACACATAAATAGCTTTGGTGCAACAGTGAACATAAACACAGGGAAACAGAGCAGTGGACACGTCGTATATATGTTGAAGCTCATGGCTCACGTGTAAGTGGATCATCAGAAACGATAGTGATGCAGCGGTGAAGCGACGTTTCATAGACGTCCTGTAGACATTGTTGGTTGTAAGCTGTGTTTTCATTTCACCTTCGCCTTTTGCCTAAAGTAGCACAACATGCTAATAAGATGACAAGCACCTTTTGCTTGAGAAGATCTCTATTTCCACCTAAATCACTTCTAATGTACATTTTGTCCATTTCAGTAACACCTTTTCACTTTAGGTGGACATTAAATTATATACAAGATCAATCAAGGCAGAAACATTTCTGTATTTTAAACTGTAGTTTCGCTGCTTTGGAAATTAATACTTTTTCTTTGCCCCTGACTGGACTTATGCACTGTTGTATAACTGGCTCCTTGTAATATTAGTGACTTATAAGCTTATTATTCTTGCTGCCAGGTATTTTGGATGAGATGCATCTTAACCTGTGATGCTGCTGTCATCGATTTTTCTGCTTGTGAGAAAAGATATTAAAGTTAAATCCTTTTGTTTTAGAGAAGATTTGCTAAACATGTATGTTATATTTGACACGTTTGGTGAAATTAGAAGTTAATGTGATGTAAAGAGCAAAAAACACATCATGTGTATGTGTGGATATGTCACTATCATGTTTCCTGGTGTTGATACTGGTCACCTTTCCTCACACATCCCACCTACGGTACCATGACTGCATCTGTTTGTAAGGTGTGTTTGCTACAGCCATCCAATTAAATCCATCTGTTGACATGACACCACATGATGCTACTGATGTATGTTGCCTTGGCCTTGAAGAGTTTGGGTTAACTAGACTTTATCTGTAACAGAGAATGGGATCTGAATGCGGCCACAATGAGACACAGCTGGCACAGGGTTCAAAAAGCAATTTAGTTGGTCTGACAGGCTTACAGCTGTTAGGCAGGTCAGGCAGGCAAACAAAGGACAGCAGCAACATGATCAAGAAAGGAAAGAGATCTAAGAAAACTAAAAGGATGCTACATCAGACCACACAATATTAGCCCAGTCTGACAGAGACAGATGTGGGATGTTGGGAGTGAAATTGATAGTAGGACACAAGCAGCGGTTCTGTTCTCTGTACTGTAATATGTCAGTGGAGAAGACAACTGATTTTACAAATGTCCTTCATTTGTCCTAGTTTGACATCATTTATGACATAATGTCTATTTTTTATTAATCTGAAAGTAAATTATGATTAGTTGAGGGACAGGATCCCCAGAAGAGGATGCTATGTAATACCAAAGGGTCGCTAAATTATTACTGCATCAGAAAGAGGAAAAAAATCAGGATATTATTTATTTAAGAAAGAAATGTATTTCCACTGAAACTATATTTTCCAGTATCATACTAACACATGTTATATAATATAATATATTATAATATAATATTAGACCATTTTACATTTACATACAGGCCATCAGCATGTATAATAATAGCTAAAATCCGGTCATATATTATATTATTATATTTTATTTTACTTAATCTTATTTAATTATTATCTTAATTTTCTTATTCTTTTTTAATTATCTTATTCTTATTGAATTATTAATTATTATCTTAATTGTTGGTTGTCTATGTTTATCTAATAACGCATAAACTACATATCCCATAATGCAGCGCAACAGACGCTTTGCCGAATGACCGGTTACCTGGAAACGTTCCCGCGTCATTCATTACCGTCTGCAACACTGTTGTAACGTCGAAGCTAAGCTAACGTTAAACTTAACAATGGCGAAAAGTAACCGTGACTCCAAAAAGTGTTTTAAAACCGGCGGGAGGCTCAGTGTGTGTTTATTGACATTACCGGTAAAACCGTGAGTCTTGTTTGTGGAATTAAATATGAAATGAAGGAAAGTAGCAACATGGCGGCGCAGCTAGCCATCTTCACCCGAGCCTCACAGAGGAAATGTTGCACATTAAATCGGGACAACGACAGGAAAAGACATTTTCTGAAATGAAACCGCCCCGGTACAAACCTGTCGGACCTACAACAGATGGAGCACCGTGAGGGAGGAGACGTCTACCGGTGAGTTGACGTCATAACACCGCGTCACACATCAGGAAACGCTGTGAGCTAACATGCTAAAAGTGGAACATTTTATGAACTTACTTTTGTATCGAAAACTTTCCTTTGAGTGTTTGTTAAGGAAGAAGCCGTCATGTGTAGAAATGGTGCTGAGTATCTTGGTGGCCGATATGATGTAATAAGTCCTGATAATTCACAAGAACAAGATATTAAAACAATAATATAAATTTACCCAGTTCAGTGTCACAAACTGTGTAGAGGAAATGGCAGGTTAATAAGCAGCATGGGGTCCGTCCCATCTGTGGTGATGTCTGTGGTTATTGCTGTTTAATGGTTCATCTGATAAAAGGTTCGACTCCTTTGGACCAGAAATGATTAAATACAGTTGAAAGTCAGTTTTTCAGGGTTTCAGAACCAGTTTTCTTTCACATAATGTGGAAGTCTTTTCATTCATACATGCTTGGTTAGTTGGTTAGCCATGTTTCTCCGGGCCCTCGGCCTAGCAGTGGTTCTGGGGCCTTTTCTTGGTTAGCCTTAATGCTAGTCGTGTGATTAGCTTCCCAGAGTTCTACATAGATGCTAATATTTTAAAGCACTGGCCCAATGGTCCAACCGAGTACATTTTTGGTATGTTTGGTGTGCCAAATGAATTTAATACTACAACTGAAGATACTCGTAAACTGCTTGTTTGCTTTTTTTTTTGGTTTAATTATTATTAATTAAATTATTAATTAAGATCAATTAAGATTAAGATTACCCTCAGAAACAAGATGGAAACCTGTGTTGGGTCCCAGATGTAACTGAGCAGCAAAGTTGCTGACAACAATGTTAACACCATTACCCGTGAGCAACTAGCTGCAATACAAAGACAGAAAGCATGTGAGCTACATAGTTTAAACACTCCAACAGGATAGTTGTTTTTTCTGCTGTATTAATGAAGCAACAATGTCAGCTCTCTGTTTCAACACATCGTTGTTCTTTCAACCGTCTCAATAGCCCGTTAAATACACGTTGTAGAGATCATGACAATCGGCTTTTCCTTCATATTTCATAAACTTCTTTCATGTAGAAATCAAAACAAGCAACATTGGGTTTTGCTGGTTGTATCTCGTACCGTCAGAGGATATTTGCATAAAGCTGAGCCTTTCTAAACTGTCCCTTGTGGTGTGGCTGGTTGTAGCTTTTTGAATATCTCTGGTTAATTCACTATGAACAGCAGCTGTACTGAATAGAGTCTATATGTGTGAATGGCTCATAACAGACGGTGCTAAAACTTCTCTTAAGATATTTCCTTCTGCTGAAACAAACACGGATACCCAACAAAATCATCCCCCGCTCCAGTAAACATCAAAGAAACACCAGTGTACTGTTGTGGAAATGACAATTTGATGATGATAATTTCCTCCAGGTGTGTTAGTGTCATATGTGCACCGGGATTTGCTCTGTTTTTCAAAGCTTCATGTCTGCTTCTGTTTCTGCTACGTCTCTTTTACTCTTTATTCCCTCTTCTGACAGCAAGAGACGCTGAACGACAAACAACAGACGACAGAAAGCAGATCTCTGTCCCCAAATCATTCTCCTTATTCTTCCTTTACCTTTACCTACATCTCCCTGACTTCTAACTTTGCGTCTTGCTCTTTATACGTGTCTGAGTCTTTCAGACTTTATTTCTCTGAGCTTGTGTGCTTCTTATTTTAAGCGACACCTTGTTTCACATTCACACAGTTGAACATTTTAATGGCATCTGTTGGTTTTGGTGAGCTCCGCGTGCAGTCGTCTCTTTAGCTCCTCTGTGGGTTTACTGTTTTCAGCCTTTGGAAACCATAGCGATGGAGCTGGAGGCAAACAATGTCAAACAGCTGCTTTTGTAAACAAATAGCATTGTGGGTTTAAGAAAACTTCAAGAGATGTGCTTCACTTTAATGATGTTTTTGACTGGAATATGATGATTGTACCACTGATATGTTGTTTGACTGTTTTTTGTAATTATCATACTAAAGAGGCCGTGTGTATTGTAAAGTGCTTTAAGTGGTTGAAAACTACAAAAGTGCTATATAAGTGCAGTCCATTTACCATATTCACAACCGCCTGTAGATGATTGGGATCGTGTGAAACCACTTATTTCATAAAAAAAACTGCTCCTTTAAACTAGCTAACCAAGTTAGCTTCCTGTCATTGTTTTGTTGTTGATTTGTAAACTAGCGTTAGCACTGGAAAGTAGATAAAAGATGAAATTAATAAAAACATATGTGAATAACAATATCGGTTAATAGTATAAAATAGACAATGAAATAAATAAAAGAAATACAATGATATCTATATAATAATAAGTAATAAAGTTAGTATTGGTACAATTCAGTGTGATTTGTTGTAAATCAATTGATCAATAAAAATAATTAAAGAAACAGATATATGACTAACTGGAAACTGTGAAAAAAAAGCTTGAGTTTGTTTATTTGTTTACTTGTTGTCTTTATCGGTACCTTCTAGTTTTATAAATATTGGCTATGGTGACTCTCACTTGATTAGGTTTTAGTTTTATTTTAGACCTAAGCTCATCCAATGAAAATAAATGTCAGAGTTCAATATGTTAAAATATGGATGAAGGATGTTTATATTATTTTAGGGTAAATGAATCTGCCCTCCACTGTCTCAAATCACAGGGTAGCAGCAGACTCAGCAACGCTGCTTCACTACCTTCCAATTTCCCTGCTGCAAATTGTTCTTCATAAATTAGAATAAAATACGACTTTATTAATCTGCACGGGGAAATTCATCTTCTGCGTATAACCCAAACACCCAACAACAGCCATACGATGGAGAGAGGACCATGAATTCTTCTATTCTACCTACAACCCAACCTACAAAGCATTATTTTGCTTTTTTTTATTTTTTTATTACAGTATCACAACCTATTTGACACTATTTAATATTGTTTATAGATACGAATAGATTAATGGACCTATAATATGATGATTGTGTTATTCTGGATGGAGAACATGCTGGTGCTGGAAGTGGTGGTGGGCATCATGAGCAGCTAATTGACTCCAGCGTGTGTCAGACTAAAACCAAGTAAACTGGGAGAATTTTAAGTAGAGAGAAGCAATAAATGTATGAAATGTGTATGATCTCTTCAGCATGTCTCTGCATGGAGCTGCTTAATATCCCCTTCATCCTTTTCTTAATCCCCCCTCTTAACACACACACACACACACACTCCACTTACAGTAGCTGTTGTACTTTCCGTTGCGTCGCCCTCCTCTCTCTCTCTCTCTCTCTCTCTCTCTCTCTCTCTCTCTCTCTCTCCGTCTGCTCTTTCACTTGTATTTTGGTGATTTTCCTGTAACTGACCCTGATTGACAGGATTTCATTGGATAATTTTAGTTTTTAGCCGCGTTAGCTGCTTTTCTCTCGGGATAACTGTCGGTTGGTTGGTCCAAATTGAAATATTTGAATTGTTATCAGATGGATTTGCGCAGCATTTGTTGCAGATATTCATGGTCCTGGTTGTGAAATTTGGTTCACACTTTCATGTAGGATCTTCTTATCTTTCATCTGGTGCCATCAATACGTTGGTTTATCACCAAATCCCTTCAACACTCTTGCCCATCAGCCTAAGTTAAACTTTGTGTTTGGTGCTAAATATGGTAAATATGGTAAACATCATACTTGGTAAACGTCAACATTTGGAGCATGTTCAGCCTCACAGAGCTGCTAGCATGTCTGCAGACTGTAGTCTTGTGGGTAAACCGGGTCTATTTCCTCAGTAGGATTTGGTTTTACTGTAACTCTTTTTAGTTCTCATTTTATTGTCTGTAACCGAAACCAGTATTATGAATTGGCAAAGAAGTTGGCGCTGTAGTTTATGTGAATCAGACTCACAATAATCATATATCATCATGCTGGTGGTGCTTCATCACTGAAGCAGCAAATGTGGATTAATTCGCCACTGAAAATAGACCCCTAAATGCTCTATTTCCTCCTGGGAGAGGTGCAGAAATGAAACGCCTCACGTGTGTTATAACAGTCAGACATTTGACCTACTTACAATTTTAAGATGCTGTTCACTTATAAGTCCAACCTACTTTATTTTCCAATCCAGTGATAACCCTCCCCACACAAACACACACACACACCTACATACACACGGCTGATCTGCAACAGTATTTTCAATATAAAATCTACAGTTTTGTTTTAACTTCTCACAAAGTTGAACTGTCCCATGTCCTGCTCACTTCCACACGTCCCTGTTAAAAAACTGTATTGAGTTCAGGCCACCTGCTCCCTCTGCTAACAGCTAAAACATCACCATTTTAGCATGACGCAGTTGATAAATGCATACGTCAAAACTGTCCAATGACGTCTAGCGATACACTCACTCCTCAGAAGTCGTCTTAAGTTCAACAACTTTTTGTCTCCTGTTTACTTATCCGTTCATTCTGCATGTAAATCCTCTTTCTCCTTTCAGCTCCTTATTCCACCTCCAAACAAGCAAACGAAAATGTATCTGCCCTCAAATCCTGAAATCGAGTGGGTTTATTTTCATGCGTGGGGCTATATACAGTATACATACAAACATAAACAACAATATATAGCTTATAGACCTACATAACTGACACACAGTGTTTAATTAGAGACTCATAATCCACTGTTAACGCTTATAATCTTTTTTTATCAGTTCTTGAAGTCCCTCCAAACTCAAATTCCTGTTGTCTCAGGTTCCCCTTCCTTCAGGAAAGAAAAAGCAGCATGATTTTTACTACACTGGCAAACTTTCAAACCACTTGAGAGGTTATTAATTTTAATCAGACCTTTCAACTGTAGTACAAATATAAAAACCCATCTTCAGGTTCCCAGTGGACGTTGAATCGTTTCGCCTCATGCCATCATTTTATACATTTGCACACACACACGAGGCTTCAAACTTTGGTGTCTTGAGACAAACTATTTAAAATATGCTATCTGCACAACACAGTGTAGGAACTGGGTAGACGTGCTCGATGTCTGACAAGGGAAGAAGACTTTCGGGACGCCGGAGGTCATCACGTTTGCATATATTATGTTTTCATGCCCTTCAGTTAGAACTGAAACATCTTTATGCTCTCAGAGGAATAAAATTTCTCATTTTACATCTGGTGGACATGCTGTATGACGCTGGAACCGGACCGAACTGGCTCATTTTAATACGTCAAAAATACTTTTAACAAGAAGGGTAAGTCTGACAGTCACACAAGGTTGTATTTCCAAGGTCAAGAATGAACCACCTCAAGTTTTGTCAAACTATCTGGCTGATGACTTTGAAGTATTTTCAGGTGAAACCTTATTTTCAGATGAAATGAATGATAAATAAAGAGTAAACAACGTGTCAGCATCAAATGTCCGGCTGCAAGGTCACTCTAAAAGACAACATTACTTGATTGCCAGAGACAGAGTCATTTGGCTGTGTCCTTGCAGACCGTCCAGTCCTCCTGCTGACAAATGACTTCTTTAGACTCGTTGATGTATGTAGCTGTAAAACCTGCCGGAGAATCATTAGCGTTTGATCGGTAATTTTATGCGGCAGAGGCGCTTGTGGGTATTTCCAATTTCTGTCCCACATCTGTGCCCATTTTGGTCCCAGTCGTGGTTCTAGGTCAGGTTACAGTTTTCCTTCTTTTTTTTTTTTTTGTAATGCTTCACTGTAATTAAGACATTAATTTCAAACATTAGGATTCAGCCTACTTTTGCTTTCGGCTTAATTTGGCTTAATTAAACATTCTCCGCAGCAGTTAAATCTGTTCAGTGAATACAGAGGCGAGCTCATTTAACGATATTTGCGGTTTGAAATGGTCAAGCTATGCTATTGTTCAGCTAATGATAGATTTGCTGACTCATGCTTGACTCAAGGACATTGAGATTTGAGTAAAGCAATGTGCTGCTGTGCTGCGGGTTTTTAACCAATGTTCAGGCGGTATAAGACGTCCATGCAGTACCGTGTTTTCGGTTTACCACATTGCTCAAGGGTACATCGGTGCAGTAACAGTAACACTGATATGTGCTCTTATCTGCCAGATTATTTCATGACAGAGCTCTGTGTTTGTTTTGGATTTTACTGTTTTCACTGGCTTGAATTCAGCGCTTTGGGCTTTTGCTGTCATGATGGCAGCTGTTGGGTTGTTTGCTCGTGTTGCCTGAAGAAGCAGATTTTAATTATTTTATAACTAAGCACTCAAAGGAGGGGGTTCATACTTAAAGTATGAACTCCCTCCTGTATTTATGAGATTATTTTTTTTTTTGGAACAACACATTGATGTACTGTGTGTTATAACCCCCTTTGAAAGTTGTAATCAAACTGTCGCCTATATCTACTAGACATGGAGAGTTTTATCATCTCATGATGAAGCTGAAGCTGCTAAAAAACTTTCTTCAACAGGTCAAAAGGGTAAAGAAAATTATTTAAATTAATTCATTAAAACAATGATTAAGTCTAGTTTTCTAAAGTAATATAATAATTTTTAAAAGGTATCACAAAACAATGAGCTGAAAGACATTATTGTAGGAACTGCAGAGTTTGGGTTTGTCAGTAAGACACCTGTCAGGTTACATATAGTCATTTGGCCCATTTATATATATATATATATATAAATAACTAAAATAAAAATAATACGACAAAAAACCTGAAGCCAGGCTTTTAGGGGGCTGATGTGTAGTAATTTGACAGATAATGCACCAGCTCTTCAAATTGCTCCTGGTTCTTTTTTTTTTTTTTTTCATTTCAACAGCCTGCATAGTTTTAGTAGCATTTTGTTTATGGGCACAGTCATGATGGCGTCCCTCAACTCTTCGTCCTGTGCATAGTTCTCATTTTATGGCAGAATATTTTCAGCTTTTAGCCACTTCTTTCTACTGGATGCTTGTGATGTTGGTGATGTATTTCAGCTGGACAAGTTTCAACTTTAAAAACAGGACAGTGTTGTTCACTTGAATGTTTTGTCAGCTTTTGCTTCAACAAAATGTGCAGATAAGGTTTCAAATCCCAAACATTTGTTTTGTTCTTGTGCTAATTGCCTCGAGTCCCCACCAGTATTTGTGGTGTTTTTTTTTTTTGTGAACGTCAAGCACAAATCATCCCAGATTCGGTGTGGTTTCCTAATTAGTGGAGCGCTACTACAAATCAATGAATGCCTGTATTGCCGGAGAGCAACTTGTCTTCAGAGGGAAATCAGGAGGGAATTAAACAACTGTTATTGAAAATGACTGAGCCACTATTAGTAGAAAAGACAGTTTGCTCTCTGTGTCCCTGTTGCTTACGCTACACTAATTCAAGGTGTTTCAGAGTAAGTAGACCAATCACAATTCAATAATTGTATTGGGTTTGTTTACCTGTTTGTTGCTTTTGATGAACCTCGGGGCTGCTGCAGTTATTACTTCAGTGTCTTCAGATCAACCAACCACTGCTCCTCAAACGTTCATTTAAAGATGTCGTAGATAAACAGATCTGCTATCATGTAAAAACAGACTTGACCTTGTTAGCTCATGTTTAATATGGCTAATAGCATAGCAGCCAAATGTTTGCAACAAATCTCATGACTGTTTCTGATTTTGCTGCTGCTGCTAAAAGCTTCAAAAGTTCAGTTTTAAGATTTAGTGTTAGAGATTTGATCCTATTATCTGTCTGGGATGGAGGTTTATCAAAGGATGGACACAGTATTTGGAAAATATTTGTAATATTTGTTCATCTTTGTGCCTGGAACCAGTTGCCAAGCAACCGGCGAACTGTTGTTGTTGTTTTTGTACAGATTAAACAAACAAGATGCAAGTCGTGTAAGCTTCAGAGGGGCTGGTAGTCAGATTTCATGTTTCTAATTGTTTCCAATAGTATTTGTGCCAGTTATTTTAAGTTTAGTTATCTTAAGTTAGCTTCATGTTTAGCGTACACACATGATCTATTTTCAAAAAGCAAGAATTTCCCAAAATTCAAACTATTCCTTTAATGATGAATCCAAGTGATCAAAAACCTATTTATACCCACATGCTCGAATATTCATATGACAGCCAGCGATTTACTTAAATCCTGCATGTAAACCAGTTTAGTTAAATCTTACATCGGAAAGACTGTTTATGTACAGATAGCTGTTAAGTTTGTGTGAGCTGCGGAGTGGGAAGGACCATGTGGGAGGAATAATTTCTCTCTTTCTCTCGCTGTATTTTTTTGCCCTTCTCCGTTTATTATAATTTCTTCTCATTCTGCATTTACATGTCAGTAAGTTGTATAAATGTATACTTAAGCTGCTGTTGGTTAATGGTTTGAAAAACTTAACAAAAAAAAAAATAAAAAAGGAAAGAAGATGTGTTTCACTTTGCTTCATTATTCATTCATTATGAATCAAACTGAGTTTTTTAAGCTGCTTTATTAACACGGTCATGTGACAGCTAGTTTTAGGCTGCAGCTGGACATAGCGTGCAGGGGAAGTTTAGACACAACAAATCCAGGGTAGCGCTGACTTGACTTCAAACAGCTCAGCTTTCACTGTGAATCTCCCCTGTGGCTGCTCTGCAATATCAAAGCTGTAGCAGGTTTTTGGCTCTTGTTCAGATAGACCTTTAAAGTTTAATGATACATGTTGCCAGCTTTGGTTTCAAGTTTTTCTTTCTTTTATTATTTTATTTTTTTTGACATATCATTAATTGTGCATTCTCACGCCGTCGTCTTTGCTGGATGTACAACTTTTCCTGCCTCGAAGCGGCACCTGAACGCCTCACAACAACCATGACATAAAGGGCAACTGATAACTGAGCAATAAACATCAAACCATGATTGTTTTTCACAACATCTGAGGTTCACATGAATGCACCATTAAAGAGCCTGAGGGTGATATCTACATGTCGTTTGGCTTGGTCTGAATCACACCGCAGAAGTTAACTTTGTCTCTTCAAGTTCACACTGACAGATTACAAGCAAACCAGAGCCAGTAAACAAAAGTCACATTAACCCTCTTGCGTAACGGGACACAGTTTGGTGACCTGTCATCCTGCCAGGTTACAGTTTGGTGGCAGAAGGGGAAGCAAAATAAATCAAGTAGTTGTGTCTGCACTTTGTTTCCTGTAGTGAGTGACCTTCAGTAAGGAATTAATCAAACCGGACAAAGAAACTGCTGAAAATCGACTTTTATTTGTTATTTGTTCAACTTTTGAAGACTAAGAAATCTCTGACCAACATTGCATCATACCCATGAACTCTTCTGAAGTTGTCTCTCCACAAAAAAAAGCTGTATTATATCTTTTAACTTCTTTTTATTTCCATTTCTATTCAGCGTATCTGAATAGAAATGGGATCAAACTGAATATACATAAACAAATCGTCTCCTCTTTTTTATTTTCTTGGTTATTTAACTTGTATTTAAGCAACATTTAAAGATAGAACAAATAGTGATGTTGGTTTCCAAAACAACAAAAACAACAAAGACAAAAATCATGAGTTGTACTGTCTGTATTACTGTTGTTATTACCGTTAATGTTACACACCTTAATGAACCAGGCCGTAGCTGGTTGTATCCTGACACGATGCTGCACCCGCCGTCCAATAACCACACAGAGAAATTGAATCTTCACTCGGTTCAGTCGAGGCTCCACTAAATCACCATACACGAATCCGTATATGTCGCCAAACTTTTTCAATATCGGTGCAGTCATCTGTGCTGCCGTGGCTGCATCCTGGTGCTCAGATTAACTCTGCAAATACGTTGAAGTACCCCAAGCTGTTTTTTTTGTGTGTGTTGTCTCATCCTCTCTCCATGTCCTTTGACAGGCTCGTAAATAATGCAGGACTTTGCGATGATAACCGTCTCGGAGGCAAACGCACACACACACAAACACACTTATATTCTCATTTTTCTTTCCCCTTATATTACTTCTTATACTCCTGGAGTTTGGCTCATTTTTGCTGTGCTTGAATTTGCTCTCCGACTCTGTCCTCTCTGTATCTTTGTTGTCTTATTTAGAGTTCACACCATCCTCGCTGCCCTGGTCATAATAACACACACACACACACACACAGACAGGTTTTCCATCTGTCTGCACACACACCCCCCGATCATGTTGCTGTGGAGCTTTACAGTAGGACTCCATGTTCATGAATTAATGATAGTTGTTTTTTTTTTGTCTTTCTAGTGGAGTTGATCTGACAGTGCACACAGGCCTCTGTCCTCCAGAACGAACAACCTTGCTGCTTATTGATTTTTGCTCTTTTTCTAAGTCTTGTGCAAACACCTGGATAGCAGCTCTTTGTAGTGGGCTGAGAGAGATATTACACTGAGACATGAAGGGGTCCATAAGAGGACCAACGGAGGTTAGAAACCTGCTGTGTCCCTTCAATATTGTCTCCAAAATGCATAATTTTATAGTTAATTCTGAAAACAAAGCCTCTTTGATCTTTGTCACAACTCAGTGAAGATCAGATTATTAAAGCGAGGCTCTGGTCCAAAGTGTACTTGAAAGCTCATAAAATCCATGTACAATAAAACAGGACACATCCAATAATCAGGAGTACTTATTTGTGCATGCAATTATTTAAACTAGTTGTCAAGGCTGAGCACTAAACACGAGTCTGAACATGCTCTCATATAACAGGGTCACAGCCCGGTGGGTTTATTCAACGGGTCCAGAACAGTTGATGGTGGCAGCTGAACGTCCAGAAAGACGAACCTGCAGAGACAAAGGAAGACAGAAAGCTAACATGACTGCATGTGTTGTGTGTACATGATGTGGATAATGGACTCCACCAGTATCAGACGTCCAGTTGTCACGGGCACCGACTGAACTGACAGTCAATGTTATCTTGAAACAACAGAGTGAACGTTTCAAAGGAGGTTTCAAGTCTGAGAAAAATGACACGCGTTTAGGTTTACGTGATGCTAACGGTCGCAGTAATTATGACGAAAGCAAACGAGGGAATCAGGTGACGTTACTATAAAGACAAAAGCCTGTAAGTTTGTAGTTGATGGACATAAACATTTGACTTCAACACACCTGTTCGTTTCCTGTTTTCAACCACGGCAACATCGTTTTGAGTCATTTTAACTAATTTCTAATTTGTTAAATTAAGTAATTAGTTAATTAAAGTATTTTGGAAGCCTTGTCATCCAACTGATGAGGGCGTCAGACCAGAAGACGTTTCTGTATGTTGTCCTGAAATGCAGGTTTTGTCATTCAGTTTGCAGGACTCTGTATTCGTCGACCTTGTTTACAGTTTTAATCAACTCGTCGCTACAATAATAATATTTCGTTACCAAGGCAGATCGCTGCAGTAGAGTCTAGATGTTTTTCTATGAAAACAGGTTTAAATTACTTCACAGTCTTCATATTTGTGAAAATAGAAAATAAGACCTTTAGGACTCAATAAACAGCAGAATTCTTGATTTTACTATTTCAGCCTCCGACCTGATTATAAGAATTGAGCGAGCAGATGATGGATGTCGTAGCTGCTGGTAAATTATCCGTATTTACCGGCAGAGCACAGCTGCACAGTATGTGGCTGTTAATTTTCCAGCCTTCTATAGCAGTTGTTTGTTTGTTTGTTTGGAGGACGCAACATCCTCCAAATTACTGCGTTTCGGTTTGTGTTACTTACAGAATGTATCTGTGCGACCAAATTAAACTTTTGGACAGATGGGTCTCAGAGAGAACGAATATCGTTGTGGCTATGATGTGACATGCAGAAGAAAACACAAAACACATTGTGAATGTATTCCTTGATCCTCTTCCCTCACACACACACACACACACACACACACACACACAAAGACAAACACCTACACATAGCTTAATCCCATTTGGCACCTTTTGTCACCTTTACCATCTGGTTCAGCTGTGAAGGCGAGCCAGCCGTCTGCCAGCGTTGCAGTTGGACAACGTTCAAGGATGTGGTCGGTAGTTTTGCTTCTGCAGCCTTCAGGGACACGTGAAGCTTTAACCCCCAGTTGGTGGAGGCCGTCGGGGCAGGAAGTGCGTCCAGCTCCACAGCTGCTCACAAGGCATCAGTGCAGTATTTACTGCTAGGATGAAAGTGTCCATAAGTGCTGTTTTGGCATAAAAAACAAGACATAAGAAATAAGCAAAAATCTCATACAACTTTCATATATTAAGGAAAACAACAACAAAAAAAAGTTAGAAAAAGGTTTGTGTTACAGATTTAATTTGGAGTTGTCACGTTGTGTTCGCCAGAAATAAATAAATCAGTTCATATGCTGACTCATTCAGTGGTTGTGGGACGTATGAGCTGCTCTTTAAGCTGATATAACGTGTCTAGATACATCAATAATGGACAACTCTGCAAAGTCCTGGATTTTTAAAAAGAAAATCTCATGGTTGAAAAAAATGTAAGAATAGCAAATAATGGTTTAAGATTAAGGGAATGAAGATACACACACATGTCTAGAGACACACACATAAAAGTACTGCTTCATAGAGCTACTAGAGGACAGAAAGTCAAACTCGAACCCTGACCCTCAATTTTAATGTTTTTTTTTGGTTCGGTTTTCTTTCATCAACCTCTGTATGAAGCTGCAACAGGCTGCTGTTTCCACTAAGAAGACTCTGATAAACCAACATCATGCTACCAAAGCTAAGATAGCAACTAGAGTAGTGCAGTATTTAGCAGCTAAACAGCTATTACGATACAATACGATATTTCCCTTCAGGAGCAGGTGCAAGACAGAGATGTACAACAGAAATGAGTCCCTGACTCAGTCCAGACAGTCCGCAAACTTTTAATCGTATTATTTTATTAATTTCTTTTGTTGTTGTAGAAACAACCAAATCAAATCAAATCACATGGGTCTCACATATCACCAGGGACCTGTTCATCACCACTGCAGTCTTCTGTTGACTCCACGTGTGCGCTATTGTTGTTGCTCAAGGCCACCTCACAGCTGCCACATCTCTTTGCTCGTATTTCCAATCTTGAATTGATGCTTTCTTTGCTCACCGTCACACGGCCCTCGTGTCCAGTGGAACAACAGAAGCCTGCACGTCACCGCCGACTGCTTCCGTTCAAACAGTCAGACTGGAGTTGCTCATCTGTGCTGGAGATTGGCAGCGTATGGCCTCTAATGGGCTTGTTCTGTGACACATGTGAACATAAGAGGGCTGTAGAGCGGTGAGCAGATGGCTCCCCTCCTCTGTTTGAAAACTGCGCTTTAATCGAGGGCCGTAAATTGCTTATCGGAGCCACAGTTTGAACATTTAGCTAACAGCGCCGATCGTAAATACCCCTCGCGCTCTCTCGTCCTCCAGCGCTTCTCTTCCCATCTGTATTTAGCCTTTCCTTTGGCGCACTTTGGCGTTTTTTGAGTCTGAGATATTTATAAAAAAAAGAAAAAGCAGAATCACTTTCGGTTGGCAGATGCTTGCGTTCAACTCGACCTTCTGCAAATCATTACCGCAGCCATCACATCATTCTTTATCCTGCTGCTTCTCGGATCAACCGACTGTTTCCTCAGACATGAAGGAGAGTTGAGGGAAGGTTGTTGGCCGGGTCCTTTTTATTTCCTCTATTGAGTTCCAGGTGGTTTATTGGCTGCCTTTTTTTTTGACTGGCAGCCTTGCGGGCAAATCTGACAGGAGGACAATGAATAGTGGTGAATGATCAATCAGTCTGATTCCAAAAAGTTTTTTTTTTTTTTTTTTTTCTCTCCAAACCTGAAAGACTGCAGCACGTAGAGGACATGTGAGAGGACAGCGAGACGTCCAGAGAGGATAAAGACAGCGATGGTGTTACAGAACGGAAAAAACAAAGCTGTTGTTTCCCCCTCAGGATGCTCAGGATTTTTTTCCTCCTCCTCCTCCTCATCACTCTCAGCACCTCCTTCCTTCCTCTCCATCCTAACCCGTTCAGTTCCTCTCCTCTCACTCTTTGCTTCCTTTACTTTTATGTTCTTATTTCCTCAATCCTATTCCTCCCTCTGTCCTCCCTCCTTTCCTGCCTCACCCTTTACTTACCTTCCCTCTCATCTTTTACTTCCATCACCTTCCCTCCTTTTTCATTCTTACTTTATTTCCGTTTTCCTTAATTATCCTTTATTATCCTCTCCTCTCCTCTCCCACTCAGGCCTCCACACGTCGCTTCACGTCACCATCTCGAGCTCAACAGAAAATTTGCAATTCATACTTTTCACCAAAACACATAAACGCGGCTACTTTTAAAATCGTAGCAGATAAGAGCTGCTGTGGTGATAGTTCGGTACAATGTGATGCCGTGTTAACCTCACTGTGATTCAATGTGATTCAACAGGTGTTTCATCTGCTGTGGTTGAGTGAAGCGGCTTTAAATCTTATAGTGAATAAAAGTTACTGAAATATAGATCAGAAAGTCACTAAATAAGTGACATACAGATTCAATCAGATCATCTTACAGACTCACTTTTATTATCTAATTAAAAAAAAAGCTGTGTATTACATTTTAAACTGCAGTGCAGTCACACTAATAAAATAGTGTAATTGTAAACTTGTGATAACTGTATTTACTGTATAAGGACTCCAGTAGAGTTCATTAACTCTGTCTGCCCTCTGGAGAGAGTGGCCTGTCAAAGTAATTTAAACCCCGACACACACACACACACACACTCGGAGGGGCGGGTGCTCCCTGAGACCTGTAATCTTGGCTCCCGTAAGGTTAAGGTTTAGCATCCTGAACCATATAAACACCAAGTCATTAAGAAAACACAGAGAAAGAATAAAAGACGTCTCCTGAAGCAGGATTATATTTGCTCACTTTGACTTTCCTCTCACCCCCCTTCCATCCACAGCACCGTCTCTTAAATTACAATTAAGGTAATGACCGTTAAAAATGGCATCTGTAAGGTCACTGGCAAGCCTCTGTTAATTACTTTGAAGACGCTGCAGGAGACAGAAGCGTTCAGTGTCTCATGAATCTCATTTCTTTCGCCTCGTGCCCCGGGTTGCATTTGTATGCATGCTTTTTACGAGGTTGCAGTTTGGCCGGTGGAGTTTTGAAATGTGTGTCTGATCAGTCGAGTGCGAACACCTGTCTAGTTATTAATTAACCGCATGTGTGGGCTTTAAAGAAGGTCAGACAGGCACCATTATCATAAGTGAGTAAAAGGCAACAAAAAGCTGGATAGATTTAATCAAGACAGACAACTTTTCTGTTTTTTATTGGACTTTTATTTCACCAGAAAGTCTCTCGAGATTCATAATGTCTTTTACAAGAGAGGCCTGACCAAAGTGAAAGTGGGAAATAGTTAACATAACTATGCAATTGTGCATAAAGTACAATAAGACCGTACAGGACACATATAAAATAAACTATCTTTTGATATGTGATGCCTCATGTAGCGTCTGTTGTTGCTTAAATGCTTGATATGATGAAAACATTTACAAATAGTTTGTTTTGTGCCCAGAAATCACACATGTTCATCTCAGTCTTTATTATCTCAATTCACTAAATGTGAAACAGCAATAAAAAAAGCAATGTACTATAGTTATCTTAAACTGGTTGATAAAAAACAAATATTGAGTGAAGGAGTGAAAGTGGAAAACGTATACCAGCTTTAAAGAGTAATTTAGCAGCTAAAAATCTAGTTTTTGTTGACTTCTCGAAGTCTGACTTTGCTGCAGTGATGTAAACATGAATTCCAGGGTGTGTCAGCACGTGTGTTGTTTGTGTACGTGAACATGTATGAAATATATATGATACTTGCCACAGAAACATCCTTGTTGTCTGCAAACCAGAAAATGAACCCATACAGTCTTATATACGCATCTCAGTAGATACATCAACACTCCCTAAATGCACGCTTTGGCTCCCAACACTGTTTCCAATGTTATAATAGCTTAAATGCAATTATTATTGTTATTATTCTGAAGAAAAACCAGCGTTTCCGTCGTCGTGTTTAAGTTACTGGTGAAACATGGCTGCAGGGATTTTCAGCGCATACATAATGATCGCCCGACATCAAGATGAATCTGGGTGGCATTTATGTTTAAACGGTTTAAAGTAGCCATCTGCATTGCAGAGAGGATTAAAAAAAACATCAGAAACACCATATTAATGCACACTTAGCACCGAAGATCAAGCAGGAGAAAAAAGGGACATAAAAAAGTGAGTCTTTTGTTGGGACTGAATCTAGATTTGCATGTGAAACCTTTTTCACATCATTAATACTAAATGCTTCAAAAAAAAAAAGAAGATGAAAGAAAGGTCGAATCTGTTTGTTTGCTGAAGTATTTTAATGCTGCAGCTCCTGCAGATGTCCACACGTACAGCTCAGTACAATAGGAACAATGGTAAATATTCAGGAGGTATTTAATAATGTAGGCGACTGCCTGTAAAAGCAAATCAACTCATGTTTCATAATCAGTTGTGTTTGCTGCGGTATGCTGTCCTTAGGCTACCTGTTTACTGGAAGACAGCAGGAATGAGCTGCTGGCTAAAACATTCATGTTGCAATAATAGTTATATATATAATAAATCTTAAGTTTCACCTTGTTTCTCCTGTTGATGGTTGAATTTAAGTGACGTTTTTGAATATGCGTTTCGAAGCATTTAGCTTTTATCTTCGTATAGTTCATCACTTTCAGTCCAAATTGAATTCAAACCTCATTCGATAAAAATGGACGTGCAAATGAAGGAGTGAATAAACTGAGTTGACCACTTTAAATCAAACCACACAGGATCTTCTAGACAACATTCAATCCCTGAATGTCTCATTAACAACCATCAGCTGAGCTCTGACAGCTTGCAGCATAAATTGGAGATGTCGCAGGTTTGCTCCCGTCGTCACATACTACAGCTGTCAAACCGCTCTGTGTTCACGGATCTTTGTTTCCCCTCCGGACTCCTTTTTAATACGTTCAGTAACAGACCAGTCAGATGGGAAAACAGAGCTTTGTGGAGAAATTAACAATACAGCCTGCAAGCTGAGCCAGAAGAAAGCAGC
The DNA here is from genome assembly GCA_036937835.1 of Pampus argenteus. NCBI lineage: Eukaryota > Metazoa > Chordata > Actinopteri > Scombriformes > Stromateidae > Pampus > Pampus argenteus. The sequence continues at coordinate 18,846,678 of CM072879.1, forward strand.
TGGCGGATCAATTAAACTACATGCTCTCGTTGTCGAGCTGGATTTCAGTCATAATTTCTGTTATTGTAAATTATTTTTGCCTGCATATAAAGCCAAATGCTCCATTTTATACAGACCTTGTGATAGAAGTTAATTCATTGAAGAAAAACCATCATAAAAGTCCCCTGTCATTTCTCTTCTCTGTGCATCATGAACTATTCTTTCACTGATGCTGAAAAGTCAATACAATAGTCATGCTATGGCATTAAAATTGCATGTGAGATTGCCGGTTGCCATAGTATTACTTTGTATTTTCCAGCTTGCAGAGCAGTTGAGAGTTGAAGTTCAGTCTTTTATTTAGCAGACAGAGAAACACCGAACTGATAGCTGCTGCGACGTTGGGTCGCAAGAAGCCTGTTATGAAGTATTTAGGCAGAGAAGACAACTCAGTCGGCTTTGTGGTGTTGATGAGTGACGTTGTTTGAGAGCAGCAGAGGTGACGTAGGTAGAAAGTGAAGTCTGTGTTAAAAGGCACAATGAAATCTGCTCAGAGCAAAAAGCACTGAATTAATCAGCGAAGGAACAAGGAGTCAGAGTGGACCTTAACGAGGGGGTGATATGTATTTTAGCAGCCCCGAACTGCTAAAAGCCTTTTTATGCCTTTGGGGCACAAAGCTCTTGGATTCAAGTCAGCAGATTGAATATAAGCGATATAATAAGAGATACAAGGGTCAGTTTTGATGAAAGACTGTCCGTAGTTTTTAGTGTAATATCCACTCTTCCACTTCTTAAGTTGTGACTGTTACAGGAATATTTCTTTCTTTCAATCAAGAACCGCATCATCAAGAAAGGACCTTACGTTCGTCTACTGTTTCACCCTCTTAAGATATAGTGCAACATGACACTGGATGAACACGTGTACAGGATGTCAACAAACAACAATAGTCTTTACCAGAAAATGTTAACTTCTCAAATATATCTGTACATGTTGGAGTTGAAATCCAATCCAAAATACGAGAGCGGACAATGCAAACAACACAAGGAAGCATCAGCATTAGCAACAAAGACCATGTGACTGCTGTGAACATATCCATGCAGCGATTATGTTTCCCAAAGTGGTTGCAGTGTAAGATTATAGAATCAGTAATGACAAGGACTGAAATGAGCATTCAAAAACTGAGAGGGAAAAAAACAATGCAAACCCAAATAAATAGAGTCAAATAAAACCACATATTTTTAGCGTGGAAGACTTGAGAAAATCTAATCGTGTTTGTGTCTTGTTCGACCTTTTTGAGCTACAGCAGCAACACATGAGACGACAGCTGGAACAAAAGCAGTTTGCTTTACATAATGACTCAAGGGACAAATGTATCACAAACGCTGTTTGTCATAATCATATTCAGATTTGCTCATTTCAGTTGTTTATACAGCAACACCGGAATCAAACTTTAAAATGATGGAACATATATATATTTATATATATTTATATATGCACTTGAGACTGAAGACTAAAGGCTAAAGTAAATTTTTTTATGATTTAGCAGGTTTCAAAAGGCTTTCTCTCCACATACAGCATCATGTAAACATCAGTATTAGGACTGAAAACCTTTCACTTTTTTTTTTGTTTTTTGTTTTTTTTTTGCGTCTACTAACCCGACGTCGGCGTCTAACTTGATTCCCGCCATCATAGCTCGACTACAGACTCAACACCTGATATATATAGATCCCTTTTCTCAGCATTCGTATGTAAACTGTTGTTATATAGGGTAGCATGATGCACATATTGTTACATATTTCATATTTTACTTTATCTATATTTCTATTCTAGGAATCAGTAACGTATTTCTGATTAATACGAACCTGCATACAACACTACACGATGTAATGATGCTAGACTGCTTTTTCGCAGGCAGTTTAGACCCCCGGCAGGTGTTAAATGGTTTCGGGTGGTCGAGAGATTATTTAATGAGTGTGAGAAATTACATTTCTAATATACACTCACATCCGTATCCTGTTTGCTTCTCAAATAATGAGCATTTGCAGCCTCTAGACCTTCGCTGCTAATAAATCGAGTGGAGTTCCCTGATAATGGAAAACAAAGATTGTGGGGTTATATGCAGTCATCAGTTTAACGAGGAAATCATAACAGAGACATTGATCCGTACCTGTACTATGACACTGCAATGTTCCCATCAGTGACTACAATAAGAGTCTCAGAGAAAACTACAATAGTTACTCCTACAGTTTTGTAGTACTGGTACATTTAAACTATAATGAGGTGATAACAATGTCGCTTCAGGTGGAGAAAACAGATGAAGAATGAGGGTGTAAATGTGTGACTTCAGGTGCACCGACGCTCAAAGGTGGATGATCGGAGGTTGATTGTGATCAATATTTGCGTTGATGGGGTCAACACGAGTAGAAAGCTGTGAACTCCGGCGCAACCTCTGATGATTGAGACCGTGGCCGACGATCAAATACTGATCGATCGTGGATTTTCATTTCACCTCGCGTCTGTCTGTACGTCGTAATTGGCCCGTAGGCTCAGATCAGCAGAGCCGCTCTGACGGGCTCATTAGCTGCTTCTATAGGAGACTTTGGCGGTGGGAGCAATCAAACACAGGATGCTTTGAGTGACTGAGATGACAGAAGTGGTGTGTTAATTAACGCACACTGAGGAAGGGATCCGTAACCAAAGCTTCACAGTGATGCCGAGACACGGCGGCTTGTTGCTTGTGACAGTTGAAATGTAGAAATAGACATTTTTCTACTTTCATGAAGCGAAGAATTGTTCCTGAATGTGTTTAATATTAATGCATGTTTATTGTCATCTCTCTTTGACTAATTACAGCATATTAAACAATGGAAATACACCGTGGGAACCTTGAAGGGATTGTTTGTGAAGCTCTACACTGTTTGTTAGGCGATAGCTGGAAGAATAAAGATGCTGTCTGTCTGTCAACAGTCACAGGACCAGCTGCTGGGGATAAAATTTAGGTTGTAAAAAAATGTCGGTTTCCCGTGCAAAAAGCAGCTGTTGTGCCTTTTAGCAAGACACTACACACGAGTGAACACGAGCCTCTCGTGTACAGATTGTAGCTGAGATGTTTCTGATTCTCTGTCAATCTCCTCGGACGAATGAAGGTTGAGAGAAAGCCTGCGATTGGTCAGAAACGTCATGATGTGTCTTATTGAAACCACAGGAAGACTTTTTTTAACTGCATGAAATTTCCATTTACTGCCGAGTCGCAGAACCGTGAACGTCCGTGAAAAAGCAGTTTGCTGTGACGAAATTGAAATCCTGTGTGTGTGTGTGTGTGTGTGTGTGTGTGTGTGTGTGTGTGAGGGAGGCCGAGTGTGTAAATCACTGTGTGACCTTCTACGTGTGATACTATGTGTGATTGTGTTTTTGGGGGTGTGGCTGATGCGGAGATGTCTTGGTAGATTATTAAGGAGGGACGGAGGAGGCGGTTGGCGCTCGGGGGTCAAGGAACATGATGATGGATTATGGGATGTTTACAGCAGTGATGGCTGTCCTTTGAACTGTTTTATGAGTGTGTGTGTGTGTGCTGGTGTGTGTTATATAGACACTTTTCACATTGACACTGTTCCTTTAATGTTCATAAATAAATATGCTTTCACTTACTTACATGCTGAACTGTTACCAGCATCTTAAATCTGTTAATAAGTTATAAAATAACAGTAAACATTAAATATTGTAGGCTTAAGTTTAATCCAGACATTAAACAACTCTTTTGTTTACATTTGGATAAGTTGTTTTAATTTTTATGCACACTTTGTAAGAAAGGTAAACCTGTGCAGTGGCAGGTAATGTACATCTTTAAGAAAGCTATGTAGTTATATCAAAATACCCTGTAGCCAATCAAGAGTGAGTATTCTCTGTATTTAAAGAAAATTAATTTGCCTTCCACAGTTTTACACATCTTTGTACGCCATGTTTGTACCTGTATGTTCTTTTTTTGGTGAAGCTGCACGTGTGTACAGTATGTGCACATTTTCACACTGTGTCTTTACGTCGTGTGTATGAGTGTGTGTGTGTGTGTGTGTGTATGTGTGTGTGTCAGCAGTCAGGCAGGCAGTCAGACTAGGCAGACAGCTCCTATTGCTCTTTTGGATGAGGGTAGAGCGCTTGCCAATGTGTCGACAGGCTCGCTGGGAGAAATACTGGGTATAATCACAGCGTCTGGGTGCGTTGGTTCAGGCCTTGGCGTCATGTGTCTGTCTAACTGCCTGCAGTCAGGGCAGTATGCATTAGACAGCAGCTCTTAGTCTTTTTTTTCCCCTCCATCCTTCAACTATCTTTATCCACTGGCCTTGAAGAAGAGGGTGGTCCCAGAGTGAAATGTGGCAGCAAGAGCTTGACACATATTATGCATATTATCTTCTGCTTTATGTGTGTCTGTGGAGTATAGAAACGCTCCGACTGTGACTGGGGCCTGTCTGGCAGTGACGTCGCTGTGAGCAGAGACAGAGATGGATAGCGATGCAGCAGCAGAGGGTCAAGGATAGAGCTGGCTCAGCCTCAGCCCCGTGTGATACGGCAGCTGAAGGACAAACTTCATACTGGTCAAAATACAGTCCTGTAAGGTGCTGATGGGCAGGGAAGAAGAACACAAGTCAGGAGAAAGACTGACATTGTGAGACTGCCACAAACACAAACAAATGAAAAGGTTCGGTGGGTAATTGGGTGTGAAAATCACATAATTTGACTCAGGAGATCGCGGCATCATCAGTCAACAATGCTTTCTTTTCACCATGATGAGTTTCTTCTAACCTTTAACACGTAGTTTGACAATTTACCAGACCTTAACCACAGAGATCGGAGTCAGCATTGAAATGGAAGACAGAGGAAGAGAAATGCTAAATACGTTGTGTGTTGTGGGTTTTCTACTTATTACTCTAATAAGTCAGAGTGAATAGTCTGAGTTGGATTTGTACAGGTAGCAGTAACACATTGAGCTGTCTTTAGCCCTGTTTAAGTAGCTTGAGAAAAAGTTAATGTGAACAAATTGCTGGCTCATTTACTATATTACCTTAGCATGCACCGCTAGTCACTATAAACATCAGGAAAACGACTCCACTGGGACAACACATGGAGTAAACATCATGAAGCTCTTTGAGACCAATATGTGATTTAGGGAAATTTAAATTCAATTAACTAGAAACACAAATACAGAAAATAATATATATCGTACGATACTCAACTGTCATTCTGCATTGTTACCTAAACTGCTCATATGGATGTGAAAAATGAATGTTTACATCACAAATCAGTAAACGGTATCAGCTGCTTATCAGTGTTGAAATGTCCACTAACCCATGTTTATTGATTTCTGTAAAGACAGCCAAGTTGTACATTTAGAAAAGCAGGTCAGCTCTTATCTTTAGTGCTGCCCGAGAGCCCAAAACCTGAAACATGGCCGTCAGAGAGTTATCACCCGACCTGAAAGCTTCATTATCTGAAAGATAATAGGAGCTCAGAAACAGTGATGGTTAATTGCTTTGTCTATTCAAACACAATAGCTAACAGGATAAGAGCAGAGTCATTACGTTTACACTCAACTCTTTGTCAAATTAGGTTTTTGATCAGGTCACCGTGATGTGATGAGAAAATGAGTGGGTTTAATGGATGATGGCTTAATGTGAACACATGAAAAATCCACCTGATGTACTGTCATGTTCCAACAACTCATGAACTCATGAAATCACATTAAACATGGACATTTAAGTGCACAATATTCTTGGTGTACATGTTGTTGTTTTGTTTGCATATTATAAAACTGAAAATTGCATTTTAGCATCATGCTAGGAACAACAGTTATTAATAAAACACAGCATTAACTGATTAACATGAACTGTTTCATACATGCTTCACAATCATCGGCTCATTCACGGCTGTGTGCTTCGTAAAATCACTCCAACATCACATCATATGTGCTATTTCTTAGGTATTGTTCATTTAAAGTTGTTTGTTCACGTTGTTCTCTCAAATATTTTGGGATGGGATTCACGCTCAAACAGAAAATGCTATCATGATTATTGCTGAACACGTCTCAATGAGTTAACATTTGGGCAATAATTAAATTACAGAAAAAATAAAATCCCCAGATATGAAAGGTGCGTCATTAAAAGCCAGCAGCTGTTTGTAATAACAATAAAATGTGGATCTTTCCAACCCAAAAATTGCAGACAAGCCCGTTGCCAATGTAATTATAATGAATAAATTACTCATCAAAGAGCTGATTTGCCAAAAAAGGTGGAGGTTATTTAGGAAAATGTAACTATGCATGAGCTCAGATTTGTCTCCAGATACGATACAATTAGATTTAATTTACATAGATATAATTTTCTTTCATTACGCATCTTGGAGACAACCTTCATGGCTTCTGGGCTCAAATGAGAAGCTAAATTTGAAATCCACAGATTTAGGTAACAGATAATAGGATTTCTTGGCACGTTTCAGCCAATCCAGTCAGATTATCCTCCTCAAGGTGTCTTCCTCTGCATAAAAACTCAGGCGGTTTTTGTGTTTTTTTCTTAAGTCAACTTTTACTCAAGGAATCCAACCATAAAAAAATAATGTGTCTCAGAAGGTTTTAATATTGAACTGTCACGCAAGATCACCTTCCCAAATAACAGCCAATCCCCTCTTCCCTTGCCAATAAACAAATGCAGAAAATGACAAATCTGTTGTGGCCTGGAGGCTGGTTTCCACATTTGTTGGCTGCAATTCAAATGAGTCTATCCAGGGAAGTGATTTGAATAAAACAATTAGGTAAAATTATTTAAGATAATAAGAGTCAGTGAGACTGTGATGTTTATGCAGTGGAGGCATCTGTATGTAACTGCTTATTCCTGCTCCTTTTTTTCCCCATTTTTTCTTAGTTGTTCTTCATTTTTACGCTGTTTGGACAAACTGTCAATATGAATCAATTGCTAGAATGGGAAATTGATTTGTCCCACATCTCCTTATATGCTGTCCACATTTCTTTGAACTACCATTTGACAGATAATAGGGGTCAAGGGTGCAGGGAGTTATTGATTTCCGAAGGATCGCTGCAAACAGGAGCCTTTTCCCCCCAGCTTTCCACACATGCGCACGTTCATACTCATTTTATGATTTTGTCAATACCATAAAGTCTCCCTTATAGTTTTTTCTCACTAAAGACACACACACACACACACACATGCATGCAGATCCTGAAACAGCTGCCTCAGCGGATGGTATAGAAGGCCAGGCTGCTTGCTAAGCTGTAATCCACTCTACTGCTGAGGTGTGTGTTCGGTTTATGGCTGGGGAGTGGTCCGCCAGGGAATCTGGGACTGTTGCATTCATGCGTTTGAGTGTGTGAATGTGTGTGTGTGTGCATTTGAGAGTGTTTACAGTAAACACTAGGGCAACTGTCAGGGGTGTGAACATGTGTGTTGGCTTGTTAAAGTGAAATATGTGTGAGGTTGTGAGCCTAGAAGTGTGTGTTTTTATCTTGTGCTTTGTGCTTTCTGTGTGTGTGTGTGTGTGTGTGTGTGTTGTGTGGCACATGACCATGTTATAGCCTGTTTGTTATTTGCTGTCACTGCCAGACTGTTGTAGCTCACAGCAGGCTGACACTGAGCTGATTAACTCTGAGCACACAAAACAAAAAAAACCCTGCAAATCCATGTAGCGCTCGGTTATTTGGGCCGAACTACGGCCTGGTGGTCACAGATCAGGGGTTTGATCCCCGCAGCAGCTACTGAGGCTTGCAACGAGGAAGTTTAAAGCATAAAACCAGCTTCAGAAGGCTCTGCATAGTAAGTCAGACTTTAAATACCTTAAACACAGCTCGCATTAGAAATCACATCTCTTCATCTCTCAAGCAAATTCAACACGTGTCATAAATATGCAGATAAATACCCATAAATCAGTCTGTTGTCATGAAACATGATCCCAAACAGAAAGGAAAATATTAAAAACAATTCACATTTTTACCAAATACCTGTCATGTTTGTGGGAGTAGAGGAAGTCTGATCATGTGAACAGTGCATCATTGTGACCTTTATAAGAATAAACTTCATGTTGAGCAAGCAAATCCTGCAGGAAACTAGATGACTAAGCTCAATATCAAAATAAGTGACACACATACTGTAACGTGATACTTTCTAGCTGCTGTTTCTGCTTAGCAAGCAGCAGTAAATAAACTGAATACACACTGTTTATATTCTGTTTGGAAATTCAAATTTTCTTACCTCTGAGCAAATGAAACTGCAAAGTCATGGTCTGCAATGACATTTACATTTCTGATATTACATTATAATGCCATTTAAAGCTTGCAGAGTCAAATATCTTTTTCTTGACACCATGGATGAGTCTTTGGAGATTTAGTCGTAGTTGGTTATAACATAATTTGTTTTTTATTTCCATATAAATGGTTCAGATGTAATGATTAATGCTCTCATAAGCAGTGTTCTTCATCATACTGACGGCATCTTTGGATTAGAAGTTGTTTAAGCCTCTGGAAGCAGCTTTTTTTAAGTGTAAATCATGCAAAGATATTCCAGTAGAGCCCCAGAATACAGACCTGTAAATGTCACCTTTAATCTGGACATAATGAGACTCTGTGAAGCAGCTGGACTGAGCCACGGCGTATCTGGACCAGAAATGACCGTCGTAATCTCTCTGAGGTGAAAATTAAGGTCAGAGTCAAAAACATTTGGGACAAATCCCAACAAAGGGAGCTGGTTCATAGTGGAGGATGAACCATTGCTTTCACCCGTTCTGTGATGTGAACCTTTCACTCACAGATCTGACGGTGATCAATTAAACCCACCGGATAAACTGTCAGATCACCAGCTGGTTTTCACACTGATCAGCCCTGGAAGGAACAGCTGATTACCGGCTGCAGATTTACAACCAAACCAAACATACTGTGATCATTAGTATCAATTGTGATTATTTATCTCAGAGAATTAGCTAACATTATCGCCTCACACTGATATTTGAATCTCCACTGTGACTCAAATGAAGTGACATTTAATATTTATATGAAGCAGAATTATGCAATTACCAATTATGCAAACTAAACGTACACTGTGCACTAATCACTAATCACTTGTGTGAGAAATGAATATTTATTTCTGGTATTTATTCATAAATCTTGTCCCTCTCTGTAACTTCAGGACTGTTCTCAATCATCGTGTTACTTTAATTGATCCCGTGTTATAAAAGTGCTTCTACGCTCAGACTCTACCCTGTAGACTTTATGTAAAGGTTAAATAAATAATGCTGTATGTTACGATATGCCTTCTGATGTTTGTTTTTTACTAGGCTTGGTGTACAAAATGATGCTTGAGGTTTATAAAACAGAACTGCAGGATGGCTTTGTATATTAATTGGGAGCTTTGTGCATCTGGCCTCAGGTAATTGACTATGTTTGTCTTTTTTGAATCACTTTTTCTTACCTAAAACTAGTTTGTGGGTTTCATTGCTCGCATAGATATTGTATTCAACATTTTCTGGGTTTGCCACTACCACAACTTCTTTGAATACATCGAGCGGGCGAGAGAGAGTTTTCCTCGACCTACCCCCAAGAGTATATAGGACTCGTCTTATTGTGGAGGAGAGGTTTACAGGCAACCCTGTGAGCTGTGTGGTGTTGAAGGATTCTCCCAAGACAAATTGTTCCCAGGAGAGGAAAGGAGGAAACTGAGGCTAGCAGGAGATGATGGGCCTGCCAGCAGACGGAGGTGGACTCCTTGGCAGAATGTACCAATTTACAATAAAGTGCATCAGCATTATCCAAAAACAGACTATTAAAGTTGATGTTAGCTTTCAATTGGTGACACAATGGAAACATTGATGTTGTGTTGCAGTATTAAACATTTTTGACTTTTGTGAGTGTCTTGTGCTTTTGCAGTTTCTGTTTGCCCACAAAACGATGTCTGTACAGAAATGGGTTTTCCCAGAACTTCACTAGTCTGCACAAAAACCTGAACCCCATTCAACACCTTTGGGATGAAAGAAAATGCTGACTGAATGGGAGCAAATAGCATGTTGTACTGCAGAGCAAGCAAAGTACAAGTACCTCTATTTAAATGCTGGGCTGTGGTCTTTGTGGTAAAGCAATAAATGTAGTTAATTATGTCCTCAACAAGTATAACAATACAAATGTGTGTTTTTGTGTGAATGTGTGTTTGCAGTACAGCTCCTGACCGGTGTGTAGCAGCCCCTGGAGGCCAGCGGTCAGCTCCCCAAACCGAAGAAACATCATAGCCACAAGCACACAGACTGTACTGCAGGCGCATATCTCAACTCTCGGAGAGATACACAACCTGCAGCTCAATGCAGAAACTTTCCAGTCTCGTACACACATACACAAACAGCAGCCTGGCAGCAAAGATGCACTTTCTCACCAACACACACTCTTACAGTGTCTCACCACGCCAGCGAGTCGGGGGGCGGGGGGAAACCTCTCAGTAAAAGCACGATGGATAGCAGTTGACAACCAGCAGGAGACGAATAACTGTTGGCTGTTTTTTGTTTTGGTATTTATGGTGCACAGCAGAGCTGCAGAGCGGCAGGGAAGGTAGAAACGGTGGAGTGAATCAGCATGTGTGGTAGGCTGGCAAATTGTAAAGGAAGGTCATAGATTGGCAGCTGACACATTCAAAGGACACATTAAATGCAATCCAGGTGCGATGAAGTGACAAGTGCTTTCTTTACCCGCTTTTTCTCGACCAGCCTCGTCTGGTTCGACTTAAGTTTGTTTTCTACATTTCCAAGAAATTAGCCGTTAGATAGTAAGTAACTGTGAGTAACCTGCGATGCTGCGGCTACACCAATATATATATATATATATATATATACACCAATATCGTCACAGATATCTTTGTAAATGTTTCTAATCAAACCCGGCTGTTTGGTATTGTTTTATTCGAAGATTTGCTGATTTTTTTTTTTTATTAGGTTTAGCTTTTCAAGTAACTTCAGTTTGTCCAAATAAAAATGAAATGATGAGTAATTTTACAGCATTCAACAGAGCAGACATGAATAGATAAACCTCTTTAACTACCATAACTGGGATTTTAAAATAAATTTATTAAAACATTTTAAACAGCCAGTTTCATCTTTAACAGCCTGAGAGTTAGTATAATCAATAAAGGGCGTTTTTATATGATAATTAGGTCCCCGTCATGTGTGATATCTCAGGTACAGTAACTCAGCTTTGAATGCGACTTCATCTGTCAGGACTCACTAAAGCCATCTGGGAGGGTCGTGTTAGCCCAGCGTCCTTTATGTTGGGTTTTTTCCATGTTTTGGCAGGTATATCTATCATTCATTTCATTGGCCTGAGGGATGCTGCGGTATTGATTAGGTGACCCACTTCCCATTTTTTGAGCCAACACAATAACCCAGAAAACCTTCCAGCTGCCACGTGTGTTTGAAACATAAAGTGTTATGGTTCATGCCCTGTCATAGGGGGTCTAATTTTCTGAGCTGCCGGGCAAAACTAAACAGCAACTGCTTTACAAACTACTCTTCAAAAAAACATATAAAAAGCACAAATATGTGGATTGCAGGAAAACACAACGTATGCCCTTAAATGTCCTCTGTGTTGGTTGTTTGAAGGTTGGTATCCAGGCTTACGGCTCGCTGATGGAGAAAGAAACAGGAATGAAAATTGAGCACACAGTGAGAGAAAAAGAAATGAAGCAGTTAAAAGGAAAGAAACATTTTAAACAAAGGACACCCAGGGGTGCAGAGTTGGTTTCACATCGGTAGGGACCTTTTTATTAATAGTTCTGTATGTTGCACTTGCTCTCCATCTCTCTTTTATATGTGCACACACATAAAGAGCCTGACTCTGCAAAATTGTATTAAATTGTATATATAAATTATTATCTACATTATTGTATTGATATAAATCTGAAAAAACAACATTAATATTTAAAACTGACTCTATGTATGTACAAAAAAAGCCTGCAGTTTGTCGAGTGATGGTGACATCAGAGCTCACCTGTCTGTGTGTCTGTGACATCAGAGCTCACCTGTCTGTGTGTCTGTGACATCAGAGCTCACCTGTCTGTGTGTCTGTGACATCAGAGCTCACCTGTCTGTGTGTCCGTGACATCAGAGCTCACCTGTCTGTGTGTCTGTGACTTCAGAGCTCACCTGTCTGTGTGTCTGTGACATCAGAGCTCACCTGTCTGTGTGCCTGTGACATCAGAGCTCACCTGTCTGTGTGTCTGTGACTTCAGAGCTCACCTGTCTGTGTGTCTGTGACTTCAGAGCTCACCTGTCTGTGTGTCTGTGACATCAGAGCTCACCTGTCTGTGTGTCTGTGACATCAGAGCTCACCTGAGCTATATATCTGGTCCAGTAATTTAAAAAGAAGATTAATGTTTGGATTAAACTAACTCTGTCAGTGACACTTTAAAAAAAGGACCTGAATTCACTCCGAGAGGCATTTTCACTCACAGTAATTGAGTTGTTTAATTAAATGACACGTCCGAGCAACAATCTACTCAATATCAGCTGACAACACCTAATGCTTGAAATCTAAATATAATATCAACTATCTGATATTAGTTTTGAGCAGTTCTGCTGTCAGGCTGCAGCTCGTCAACAATGCACACAGTTAACACAGCCGTGCCAAGTAATCAAGTTGAGTATCCCCCATTCATCTTTCCACTCATTATCATAACAACCCACTTCCTGCAGAAAACACACAAACATCAGCACAGGTCTTCTGTTGATGTGGAGCTAAAATAGCAAGCATGGAAAGGACTATAAAGTCACGCACCTTGTCTTATGTTGTTGTATTATTACTGTAAGTAAGTAGGATCAACAAGCTTACTGCACACAGAGTTAAATATTTACAAGATGTCGGCTGATCCTCTGTGACTACACTAGAAACGCAGTATGGAAATAAAAAGTGGTAAACGTCATGTTGGGGAGAAGAGCACATTGAGAATCCATCAGTCACTCTGTTCATGCCTAATTAAGTTGCTTTTGTAACACCGCTCGACTGCACACCGCTGGCAGTAAAGAAGGGTATCTCATTCTGGCTCAAGTTGGTGTATAAACATTTTCCATTACAATATGTTCAATGAGATCATCTATTGTGTGACTTACGTGCTCAAACATGGAGGGAGGAGCGACGTCTCTTGTACAAGACTCTCCCGATAAACATTAGGCAGTAAATGATGCATCGTGAAAGGAAAGCAGTGGCATGGAGACGCTGCATAGACTTTACTCCATGAGCTAATATTTCCAAAGCTCTTTGTGTTCGTTTGCTGTATAACGTAGAGGGAGATGCAGTATTTCTGCAGCATAATTACAAAACAACATGCTTACAATAAGAGACACTTCAACCGTGTGAATGGGAAAATTGAACACTTTTGCATCAGTTTGACGAGATAATCTACAGATTCTTTTCCCATCATGGCTGACGGCTTTATTCAGGCTTTAATATCTGCCTGAATAATGCAGCGGCGGTTCACAAACCGTCACCTGGCCAGCCTGAGCGACGTTTCTCCTCTTTTCCTCCTTCCTATATCTGTCTTTTCTCCCCCTGTTACTTGGTTTATATGTGCTGTAGTTTATTACTCCACCATCTCTCCATCTCACCATCTTTCTTTCTGGCTCTTGAGCTCGTGTGAATGTAAATTTTCACACACTCACCATCACTCTGGTTTCTCCTCTTAATCGCCATCTCTCTTACTGGCTCAGTATATATTAACAGTTTCTTTGTGTTATATTTCCATCAAAGCTACAGTGCATTTTTTCCTCATCTGTTGAGCTCTTTTCATTTCCTGAAATGAGCAGTTTTCATCATCTTAATCCCCCTGCCACATCTGTTTCCCCACTCTTAAGTCTCCTCACAGACTGAAAAAACCAGGGACGGAGGGATGTGGAAATGGAATTAGAGGGAGACAACAAGAGGAGGGAGGATGGAGAGTCAGAGGGGAGGAGAGAGGGAGGCAGGCAGAGCAAACATTACGTCAGATGGCTTTCTGGTTCAGAGCAGTGACATTGCTAAATGATGTTTGGAAAAACAGTCAATCTGGGAGGAGGGTGACATAAATGAAACGTGTGTGTGTGTGTGTGTGTGTGTGTGTGTTAGAGAGAGACTTAGAGACTGTTTAAGTGTTTCTTGTGTGTTTCTCTGTGGTGGATGAAACTGGGGTGTGTCCTGGTGCTTCAGTGATCTAAGATGCATGTTGATTGTAATTTTCCTGATTTGATCCATGATTTTGGTTTATCTGTACTGCCAAGGTTCAAATAAGGGTACCATTTTAAAAAACAAACAAACAAAGCAAAACAACAACAGAAAAAGATGCTGTTTTCTTAAAACAAGTTATTTTCAAAACTAATTTTCAAAAGGTCTTATTTTGGTTTTACTGCACTACAAAAGCAAATGTTGTGTAACCCACAGCACTAAAATCTGTGAATATCAAACAGATTTATAATAATATCAAACATGAATCTGTAAGTAAAAGTGACTTAATAAGATTTTCTAAATGTAACAAAAACCCGTCTGACCTTAAAACCATATAGTGCAATATATGTATTTTCTGCCATTTTGATCACCTCAGTTATATGTGTGTGTATGCGTGAGATGTAAGCGCCACACAGTCCTGGATTGTCCCCAACAATGGGACGAAAAACATGTAACATGTGTCTGATAGACGTGAGGTGCAGTGTCTTGCATTTCTTGCGCCGCCCTCTTACTATAAATTAAATGATCTAATGTAAGTAGTGCTTGACAACATTATCTCGGATGAGAGGAAATGAAACTGGTTGATTTGTATTTTAAACAGGTTGAAAGAAAATCTCCCTGCGCTGGCAGAAATGTTGAATAATTTAAGGAAATAAAAGTTTTAGGACTGAAATATAAACCGATATATTTTATATAAGATGGAGATTTTTGCAATGTAGTGTGTGCAAGTGTTATTTAGTAAAGAAAATGTGTGTGCGTGTGTGTTTCGCCATCTTGGCATGCATTTGTGCAAGCCTGAGGGGAGAGAAATGGGTGGGGGTGGGGGTGGGGGGGTTAATCAAAGAGAGTGAATGGAGTGAGGGAGTGTGTAATGGAGGGTAGTGTAGGCGAGAGGAAGGAAAGATAGAGGGTGTGTGTCAGTTTGTGTGTGTGTGTGTGTGTTGGTTTGTGTGTGTCATTTGGCGAGCTCAGTGACTTGAGGATGATACATTCACTCACGCTGTTTACATCTCCTCTATGCAGTGAAGGTCTCACCTGGATCACCTGTATTATGGATGGATGAATATACACACCATCCTAAAACACAAACGCTGATGTAACTTACCTGTTCAGTGACAAGAACAAGACACATCAGTGAATCTCCCTGGTGATTGATGAGTCACCTTTAAGTGAAAAATGATTATTGGCTGATTCATATGTAAAAAAACAAAACAAAAAACTAACTAACAACATTAACTAAAGCTCTGTTCCACGTTTTTGGTTTCCGTTTATCTCCTCGCCTGCTTGAAGTCATGCCAGACAAAATGTTTAGTATATTTAAACTGTGCTTTTAATATATTGAGACATATCATACTGAAGCTGCGTTTAATTAAAACACTTCTGTCGTTTGTGAACTGACTATTTACATCAAGGAAAAAATCTCTCTGAGATTTAATCCGTTAACAAACACATCTGAATATTTGGTCCATTAAGTCAACGATATCTAAAGCCTCGACTCAGTCGGAGGAGGCTGGAGGAGGAGGAGGGAGCTATCAGCAGAGTTATGGTAATAAGGAATACAGTAATAAAGGCCACCTCACGCTTCTATGAATATGATTGGACGTTACTAGTCATTTGGTTGCCAAGCAGCTGATGAATGAGCCTCAGATGGTAAAGCATGAATGAAGCTCCTCTTGATATACTGTCGAGGCAGATGGCCGTGCATCTACAGCCAGGTTCTGCTTGAGGTTTCTTCCCATTAAAGGGGCGCCGTCACCGTCACTCACGGGCAAATGTTGTGTCTCTATAAATTAAAAGCTGTGTAGTAGCATATAGAGCTGCTCTATATGAAGTCAACTGTCATGAGATGACTTGACTTGACTATTATATGCCCAGAAAATTAATCTTCTCGACGATTTCTCATCAACACAGGACATGTTGCTGCTTCATATACTGAAATTACATGGTGTATATATATCCTGCTGGATACAAATACTGCTGTATTTCTTAAAAGACCCTTGATCTCGCTCCCTCTCCCTCACACACACACACACACACACACAGAGAAAAGTCATTATTTGCAGAATATCTGTACAGTAAAGAGACCTTTAGCCCTCCCTGCGTGTTATGAAGCCTGCAAACATACAGAACAGGATGCACAGCATGTCGCTGCGTGTAATGATGTAATGATGGTGCAGGGTGGATGTTCTACACATTGCTGATTGCTTTCAACACGGGTCTGTGTCATGTGTGAGTCTAATTGCATGTTGTGCGTGTGTCATGCACCATGTTCAGTTATCAATGTCTTTTATATGCTGATATGTATGCATGCGGCGTATTTAATGTGTTGTGGCGTGTGTGTGTACGTGTGCGAGCAGCATTTGTAGCAGTAGTGTGTAGTCGCAGATTTATAGGCATGCCTCCATGCTCTCCAATGATGTGGGACTGAGCCATGAATCAGCTCAGCCTGTAATGAATTCAGATGGCCCACAGGAGAGGAAGAGGAGGAAGAGGAGGAGAGGGGAGGAAGATGGAAGAGGTGGCATGGGCGGAAGGAGAGGAGAGGAGGCAAGGGAAAGAGGGCAGGAGGAGAGGATAGTAAATAGAGATTAGGAGAGATGACGGGAGGAAGTGTGGGTTCATTGATTGATTGCTAAATAACATGCTTTAAAGAAGCCTCACGTTTACTTTTCTCCTTCTACAAATTGCACTGAAATGTTTGTTTTTACATGAAAAACTGACACTGTGTCGCCATGGTAGCATAGTATTCACAACACACAAAAAAGAAAAGTCGTTTCTACCCAACATAGTTTTGAATAAATGTGTGTGATGTGGGGTGAAAATAGGACCATACCCGTATTTGATGAAGAATATCATATTTCCCTCATGCATTTTTGCTTCCTATTGTTTTTCATCCATTACTATATTAAATGAAAATGCATTAGCGGACTCTTGAAACCTGTTACAGATGTGTAATCAATCACTTTATACAATTCAATAAAAATAAATCTTTGTCATAAAGGACATTTTGATACCGGCACCCTGAAACTGGATCATCTCATATAAAAATGTGCTGTTTTTATCTAAATATCAAATATCTGTACAATGAATGAATGAGTGAATCCTTCACAATGAATAAGAGAGCTTTACTCGCTATGGCATCCTTTATAAAGGCATCATGAGAGGACATGAGAGCAGCAGAGAAACATATTATAAAAAGGGAAAAGCTCCAGTAACATGAAACTCCTGGGCAACATAAGTAGATGTAATTAATACGCGGGGGAGCCGGCTCACTCCCTCTGCCCTCGGAGCAGGAGGCTCAAAGCGAGAATGTGTACTGTACTCGGCTTTGTGGGTAAGCTGACCTAAATTGATGTTGATTGATCGTATTGTAGACCCCCCCACCACCACCTCATATACCCCCCCGCTACAGAAATATTTCTGCCACTGCATCTTGTCTTCATCTCCCAACATCGTTCTTCCCTTTCGGTTTTTTTCTGCCTTCTCGTATTTCTTCCTCTCTTTCTTCTTCTACTACGTCTATAAACCTTGTCCTTGTTGCTGAGGGAACATTGATGGCGGCCATTATTTCCTTTAAGGACCACAAATTACCCTCCCCATAAGCACTCACGTCATGCATACAAGCACATGTTCACATGTAAAGCTCTGTTGAGTGCAGCTTTTGTGCTGTTTATACAGCGAGTTTAAAGCCTTTAAAAGTATGTGGTTTGACAGTCTGTACAAAGGATTTTTGGTGTTTGCAGATGTTTAAAATGCTCCAGGTCTGGTGCATCCCCCTGTGTCTCTGGCAGCAGAATACTGATTGATGATCAATCATGCATTAGCAGCCTTCACACAAGCACAGAAAAAAGAAAATCCATCTCACCAGCCGACCGCAACGTGCTAAACTCACAATACGCTCCGGCATCTACCCCACAAGGAGCGGTTTTCACTGCGTTTCATGGTCTCATCCATCCACAGGGTGTTTGTGTAGGATAGGGTTTGTTTTTCCAACAACAGCTTAATCTGCATGTAGGTTTGGTCACATTACTGCCACCACAGCTGTTCATTTCAGATTCTCCATGCTGGTTTTTATGAAGACTCATTAAACATTCATTTCTCAGGTATTGAAGCGTCCCACCTCACCTTCAAACTTCAGTTTAAACTTATCACCTGCATTTAAAATCTTTAACATAACCAAAAAAAAAAAACTTGAACAGAAGTGCAGCAATCAACACATCTGCTTGCAGATCTGAAATAAACGTGTAATTGTGGATTCGCTAATTCACTAATTTGTTGAACAGTATCAAACCGTCTTCATGCTGCCAAAAACAGAATAAAGCTCAACTTTTATACAACTCCAAATTAGTTTGCTAATTAATGCTAGCAAGCCACTGGGACTGAGTAGCGCTAAAATGTTCCCGCTAACTAGCGTGTTACCTACAGTAGTCGTATTTCACCGAGGTTTTAGCAGGTTGTTACCATAGAAGTTTATTATATTTCTCATATTTCTCTACATCCTGTCTCTGGAAGACAAAAAAGTTAAAACCAAATTAAAGTGATTTATAGAGGATAAAACATCCATGTGTTGTTGGGATCGGTGGTACATTACGTTTGTTTTACAACCTGCCGTCCTCCAGTTGATGTCAGTTTGTGGAAAGAAGAGAGGAAATCTTTTCAAACACAAGCGGACACAAATGCTCAGCAACATGTTAATTGATACAGAGAAGATAATCTCGTCCTCTGAAAAGATAAGACGACATAAAACAAGATGAGATTTTTAATGATGCTGATGATGATGTGAAAGTGGGTCGCTGCGGCAGCAAAGAAGATTTTTGAAGAACATATAACAAGTAGAACATGCTGCAGATTGGAGAAAAGATAAAGAGCAGCGTTTATTATCATTGATCAAAGTGACGCTATCAGCCAAGAATGAGGGAAAAAATAAACTTCCTTTCTTTTCTTCATTGCACTGAACAACTTTAAATTATGAAGAAGCCTTTCATTTAAAATAATATCTGGACAGTTCTGTTTACAGCGTTTACACCATTTCCTCCAAATGGACCACTAAAGGCTGGGACCGTGTCAGCGCCTTACCAGCTGTCTGGCTCTATTGTTTGGCAGCCTGCATCCATCAGACTGCTCCATATTCTCAACGTATCCAAGTCGGATGAGTGTCAACAGCTTGAGCCTGCAACACAGTACAGCCGAGGCCAACAACATGACTAATGGCTGGTATTAAGACGATGTGGTCTTAATAACAGGGATGATTCACATGCAGGTTTTTCTATGCCTTCATTACATTTTCATCCACAGTGATTCTGACGTTGG
Organism: Pampus argenteus; assembly: GCA_036937835.1. NCBI lineage: Eukaryota > Metazoa > Chordata > Actinopteri > Scombriformes > Stromateidae > Pampus > Pampus argenteus. The sequence continues at coordinate 18,866,186 of CM072879.1, forward strand.
AAACACAAAACCAGTTGTACAAACTTCTATTATCATTAAGGCAACTACAGTATTTTTTAAACTAACTGGTTTTGTTATAGCACTCCGCTGTGATTCATATATGACTATTGAACGTGACCATTGGCAATAATCTGCTGCTCCAACAGCCTCCGCTCTACTGGGAAGGCTTTTCACAAGGTTTTGGTGCCTGGCTGCAGGGATTTGTTCCAGTTGAACTACTACTACAAAAAAAAGCATCTGTGATGTTTTTGGTGATAAGGTGTTAATATCAGAGATCTGTGAAATCTGTCTGAAAACTCTTTATTTATGGAGCTTTTTATTGTGACTGTTCAGTCTAACGACCACCAGGGCTTACACACCTTCAGCCAGTGGTACAGTGTAAACATTCAATTCAGACCTATAGTCAATAAATCTGAATTCATGTGGACACTAAGAGATATTGAAGTATATTTTTAGTGCATGTACTGTAGCTTAAGCCTCGGTGTATTAGCGTACGTCTTTAAACAGTCTGCCTGAAGTTCACCTGGCTCATGAAATCCATCCCCCATCATAACTCACATATACTCCTCAGCATCAGCAGCAGTGGGAATAGCTGCAGACTTTTCCTCATCATTTTCCTTTTCTTCAGTTGCAGGTTTGCCTGCTTACATATCAAACACATGTTCTTTGGATTCATTGAGTCATTTATGAAATGATTATATCCACACGGGAGAAAGCAAATCCAACGTGATGAGCATTTTAAAATATCCACCGAGGAGCCTTAAACATGTCAAGACTGCATTATAGAAACAAACAAAATGACATTATTGAGCTTGTTTTATAGTATTTTTGATTCATCCTCACATTCATGTGTTTGTTGGCTGAGTGATGCACAACGTTGACGTCACATACGAGCCGTGAACATGGTTGAAGGTTTTCCTTTTTTTATCTATATTGTATATATTCAACAATGAGCGCTGACTCACTCCTGCTTCTGTTATTGAATCCATCTACATATAAGTTTCTCAGAAGCTGTAATTCATTTCTCTGATTCTGTTCCTACTTCCTTTTTTTTGTCCATAATAGTATTGCACAGGAGGTTTTACTTTATTATCTATGGGTCATTGTAGAAGTAGCAGACATCCTGTACTATACCAGGATGTTGTGTTGCTATTACTGCTGTTATCAGGCTCACCTTGTTCTATCAAATTTAAACATAAACCTGAAAACAACAAAGCAGTTTCACACCTTATCTGGAGGTTGATTATAACGACTCCAGGAAACCGAGGGAATCACAAAGCGAGATGATGTTATTTCAGGAGAAAGGATAAAATATCACTAAACAACTACTGGGGTGTATTGAACAGACTGGTGGTATTCGATGGTGATCTTGTACTTTCTATTATCATGTTCTTGTTTTCTTAGAGCAATTTCTAGAGTAATAATTGCTGCCAAAAAGTGATTTAACTACACAAAAAGGTTTCTGAACTAGAGATAAAAAGTACAAGAGAAGATAAGAAGTTCAAATACAACACGGCATTTCTTTGGGCTGAATGAATTAGCTGTTGGTGATAAAATGCCTTGATGACCGTGTTTGAGCTCTGCGCTGATCAATCTATTGGTAGTGTTGTTGCTTTCTGTACATTTTGAGCTCAGTCAGGACAGATTGTTTTTCTGTTTCCAGGAATCGTTATACTCGTAGCATGCTCATCGTTTAGACTCAGATGCACCGCTTGTCGTTTTTTCTTCTCTGTTGCATATATACACTCACCCTCTGCAAACCTTCCTCACTGCCTCTCCCCTCTTTCCTTATACAACCTCATTCTGCACCCTTTTGCTCTCCTGTACCAATACACACTGTATCTGTCCTCCGACTGCAGCCTAATCGAGACTCCTCTATCCGTCCCTTCATCACCTGCAGGTCTTTCTCTGCTTCCGCTTGTACTTGCAGTTTATTCTCTGTGGTCCTGCTCTTGCTGGTTCCTCTGGGTCCATCCACATGTCCACCGCAGTCTTTGCAGGAATGTGGAAAAAAAAAATTACATTTGTTAGAAATGAAAAATCACTCTTCAGGACTTTCTGTCTCAGAGGAGACGACCTGACCTGCATACTGTCCCCCCTTCTGCCAGCATTACCAGCCAGAAAGCCTTGCTGTGTCTCAATACCACATAGATATAGTGCACAGGTTGTAATATATATGTTTCATAGCATCTATTTGTGCTACTAGTCAACTTGGTCAGTTTCTAGTAGCATTACCAGTACAGGAAGTCAACAGAATAAACCTACAAAATAATAATTTACTCAAATTAAAGGTTATAGCTTGGTGTTATGCTTCAACAAATCTCATGAAAAGGCCGAAAACAGTGGAGCACTATAAGTTTTATATGATATTGAAGCGTTTTGTTTGTTCAATCACCGTCGGGTCGTCTCAGAACCAGCTGTCTGTCAGCAGCAGCTCCTGTGGAGCTAAGAGGACAATCTGTCTTCACCAGGTTGACCGAACCAAAATAGTTCCCATGAAGGCTCCGCAGGAAGAAATCAGTGTTGCTTTTTTAAATATTTAATTAATTGATTTTATTTTTAGCTGCCTACAGTGAAACCTGCAAGCTCACGGCCACAGCGGGAGCCGTGATCGATCAATAATCTCTCACTGTTTATATGTTCATGAGCAGCGGGAGGTTTGTCTGTGGAGATTAGGCTTCACTAAGTGCAGCATGAAGAAAAAAAAACAAAAAAAAAAGAATGAAACACTGGACATCTGGGGGTGACGTGCGTCTTAAAAACAGAGGCGTATCTGTTCTGTGAGACAGCCGCAAAAATTTATAGTTATATATGGATAAATGCAGTCAGTGAAGAGTGTGGCGCCACCTAGCTTGATCTCTTTACTGGTGTGTAACTAGCGTTGTGCTATTATATGGTGATTCTGCACACACATCTCACAAACCTACTTTTTGTACTATAAGATTTGTGCAGACAAGACAATTACGCTGCAACTTTGGAGTGTGACTGCCAGTTAAAGTTCATAATGCAAAGCAAAACGTTTTTTAAACCACATTTTTATGTCCTCTTGGAGTAATATGCCATATGGAGATGGGACACTGTGCTGCGTTCAGTTTAATTCTAGGTTGCAGGTGCTGGAATAAAAGCTGCTTGCTGAAAAATGTCCGACCCATCTTGTATTTACAATATCATCAATGTAGCCGCAGCTACTAATCCTCAAGATCCTCTTCAGCATCTTTGGTGATAAACAGTAATCACTGTAGAGCTTTTGAACTGCACTCTGACAAATCCTTGTCTGTTAACTTTTGTTGTCCTATTTAATCCTAAATGTCAGCAGGATTTAATTACTGGCAATGTAAACAGAAAGCAAAAAAAAGCAAAAAAAAAAAGAAAAAGGGATGAGTGTGTGACATTTACTTATATTGTTCACTGGCACATAAGTTCTTCGTAACGACCACATAAATCACACGTCACTTCTGAGGAAACTAATCTCACATATCTGAGAAAAGTGTTTGAAACTCGACTTATAATTTCGAGAAGGCTCACCTTATTCTGTCCTTTTCTGTCTCCTCTCCAGGGTCTCCTCTCCTCATCAGGTGAAGCACTGTGAGCCGCCAACACTCCCCACCCCCCCTCTTCTCCTCCCTCTCTCCTCCCCTCACAGACGTCACCCACTACCCTCAAATCCCTAAACCCCACCCGGCCTCACCTGCCAAACCCCATCCGACAGCTGCCACTGGCCCTCCCTTTACCCCATGGTGGCCCCAAGGCCCGCCCTCTCACTGCTATTGGCTGTCCTGGCCTGCACGGGGCCCGCGCGCCCCTCGCCCCCCTTGCTACTCCGGCCCCGGGAGAGAGAGAGGGACTCGGGTGGCGTTAACATCGCCGTGGTCCACTCGGGCTCCTCCCTGCTCCCGGAGACGGCGGTGATGGGAGGCGCGGGGGCCAGTGAGCCAGGGCCAGGGCCGGGGCTGGGGCCTGGTGTGGGAAACGGTCCAGGAGGAGGTGGAGGAGGTGGAGGAGGAGGAGGAGGAGGTGGAAGGGGAGTAATGGATACAGCTTCGTTGGCAGGAGCAGCTGCGATGGCCTCGTTTTCCTCCCCCTCAGCATCCCTGTCGTTGGCGGCGCTCGTGGGGGAGGCGGTGATGACGCCTTCGGGTCCGGCCAACGTCATCTACCTGGCTGTGAACGAGAGCAGCCCAGGCAGCTTGCTGCTGCAGCTGTGTGAGCTGCTGGCCACCACACCTCTGCAGGTACACACACCGCATGTACCCAATACGTAGAACAACCCTCCTTAAATACTCATCAAACTTCAGACAAATGTTCCACATGTGTTCCCGTACAACATTTCAATCCATCTTTCAAAAACTTTTAAATCTGTCATGAACTTCTGAGCGATACTAAAATGTTCTCTGAACGTAACTATTATATCGAGATTTCATCTATGCCATTTTAACAATGTTCAACCAGCCTTTTCCAAATCTTAAATGACCTTTTTCCAAAACTGATCTGTGAATATAACTGAAGACGTGATGTTACGAGTAAGATTCATTTCACTCACACAGAAGAAATGTTTTATGATGCTATTAGAGCTGGGAGTCATGTAGATTCACAGTGTCTGACCGTTAACATGTTGCTGATATGTTTGTTTTTGTTACATCGTTCATGTTTGTTGTCTGGTTTGTTCACCTTTTCATTCATTCATTTATTCATTCATTCATTCATAGTATGACACTTGTGGATGGGAGTCTACAAAGTGAAACTCTGAGAGCTGCTTGTGATCATACTGACAGAGGTAATACAACACTGTATGCTTTAATCATGATTCATGCATTCATTCATTCATTCTATGAAAGATATACTGTACAGTATTTATGTATCCATTCATTTATGTGGTCAGTGTCATAGACTACAAAAGAATAATGGATGTAGTCGCCTGGACCGTTTACTACAGTGGGAAAGGCCATAAACTCTTAATATAAACCTCTTTTAAGTAACGCTGCGTTTCTCTCTGCAGCTTATTTGCATGTCGAATGCTTCCCTGTGAGAATTGAACTGTCAGCTACACTTTGCTTCAATTTGCTTCTACAAGAAAACAAGCGTTAAGTCATCAAGTCAGCCTCGAATCACTGTCTCCCCTCCTCGTATCATAAAGTAACGACCAGAACTTCATGCATTTATCTCTAATTTATTAACACTACTGACAGCTCTTTCTTGAAGGGTAATCAGAAAACCCTAACATGATTGCCATATCATTAACTTTTTGTTGCAGCAGATCTTGTGTGTTGTTCCTGTGGTGTGAAGCAGCTTGAGCCGTGCAGGTACAACTCATCCTCTTCTCCTGACAGGCTGCCAGTCCGCTGCAGGGACTTAACTCTGATTTGATCTTTGCGAGCATTGATTGCCAAAGCAGAACAAACAGCAAAGCATCCGACATGTTTTTCTTTACTTCATTAAACCTCTTAAACTCTTTGGGAAACATGAAGCCTGTGGTAGATTATCAGCCGTTAACAGCATGTGAACACATTGTTCTGATATGTTTTGTTCACTTGTTCAGCTTTTAATTAATTCTTAAGGTTTGCTGCATAAGAATAAAAGAAACCGCAGCTTTGATGGATAAAAGCTCGATATGAAGCTCATGAATCTGTGTCTCAGTGAGTTTATATTTCACCGCGTGACCTTTGTTTCGCTTCCAGGGTTTGGTGTTTGAAGAGGAGAGGCCGCCACCGCCAAACCGCGCCCCTCTCGCCCCCATGCTGGAGTTTGTCTCCGCCCAGACGGGGGTTCCCGTGGTTGCCGTAGGGGGAGGGGCTAGCCTGGGAAGAGAGCCACAGGTAAAAAAAATGAATTACCTGGCGTTGCATCATCAAACCTGCTAATTTCATTTGTACTAAATCAAAGATTGTCTGTGACTGAAGACTCAACAGAGGTGCGTTTTCGGGTTTGTTATGTAATGTTATGTTATGATAAAGATTAGAGAAAGATATTCAGTGTACATAGATTTGAAAGTATTTTCCTCATATATTATTCTTCACAAAAACAAAACATTTCCAGTTGTTAATTCTCTATGCTTGTGAATGATCTGCATGTACCAAACAACAGCTGCTTTGTAACAGAGAGCTGAATCGAGTGGTTCTGATAACTGAAATAGAAACAGAGTAAAGAGTTTCTATTCTCATTCAGGCTAAATTATCTCGTAGGAGACATTTATTATCATCCCAGAGCGTTAATGACGAAGGGGAAAATAAAGTTTTGTCAGAAAACTTTCCTCTAGATCTGTCAGAAACTTTGCGCGTTGTCAGTTGCAATGAATACATATGTTTCTGTTCTGATCATTTAACGTTTTTGGACAGCACAAAACCGGTCACCAAATTTCATTATGTAGATCACAGCTGTCTCACCTTGTTGTAAATGATGCTTGCATGCCCAGTGTTACAGACTAATGAGTGTTAACTCTCCAATCTCCTAATCTGTGTGTGACAATACATTTTTTTTATATATAAATCATTTATTTTTCATTCAGTCATAAACATGGCTGTTCATTGGCTTTTGTAAAAAGCAGCTAGGCTAACTAGCGTAGCCTCTTTAGCATGTGTAAGTAAGCATTCAGTTGACTCTCCTCTTCACTGTGATTGAGACAAATGTTAAAGGTTACGGTTCTTTAACCTCAACCAACGGGGGGATTTAAAACAACAACTGGACACGTTTGTCCCCGGAGCTGCTCTGCCTTTGATAAATGTTTGTATAACTAAACTCTAATCAGCTCTTGATCACCTTTGGGACGCTTGAGTCACACATATTCTTTAATACACACCAAGAATCAATCAACCTTGTGTCAACAATGACTCTAAATGTGTGACTTGGGACTTCAGTCATTCATTGTTTCTGCTAAGTGCTCACATGACAAGCCTGCAGGTGGAGTATTTTATTTTAGCTTCCAGGTGGGGGACACGAAAGTTCACTTTATTTGATTTTCATGCTACGCCACTCACTCCCAGCACCTTCCCTGTGCGTGCCCCTGTCAGCTGGGTTAAGGAAAGCAGACAGGCTTACATCATAAATCAGACGGCTGGTTTGATATTTGACCTAGTTCAGTGCAGCATAACCTGAGGTGAGCCCTGTCGACACGGGAAGGCAGCGTGATACTGAAATTTCCTCTTTGATCCGCTAAAAGTTCCCCACGCGGCCTCAGACTCCTGATGATTCATTTGAGCACATGTTCACTGCCTTTTTTTATTTAATGGCGAGAAAAAATGATTAAACATTTGAAATCTGGGAGGTAACTTCGCTTTATTTCAAGATTTCAGCTCATATTCATCAAAACTCTTGAACGGATGATTTATGTGTTTATGTTGGAACGAGAAGAACTGAACACATTTTACACTGATGGTGAAAGCAGACGTGTTAATCACAGTCGACAGAAGATGAAGGTAGTCTGTCTCAGAGCACTCGTCGAACATTAGTAATGAAAAAAATGACTTCTGTCCGACCTCAACTGTCTGGATGTGAAAGTGCTGTGTGGAGTAACACAGTAGGACGTTGTTAGCTCATGATTTCATACATTGTGATCAGAAGAAATGAGCCTGTCCTCTGAATTATAAATTATAAGGTCACTTCCTTTTGAGGACGAGGTGTGCAGGGAGGATGGATAAATAAATAGATAGACGGCAGAAAGTCAGAAACGGTTGTACAAGAGGCAGCAGAGCACCAACTGGATAGTTTTACTGTCACATGGAGACTTTTTAATCTGATATTTTAGCAGCCACATTTGACATTTTACTGCTGTTACTGCTGCGGACATTTTTACCACATTTTACTGATCTATGTGGGCGTTTAATTTGGAGGACTTGATTAGAAGAAATGCATCATTTGATAAACATTAGAAACGGACGATAACACTGAAAAAGTGCAATTAACGAATGGCATTCATGACTATATTTCCGCTGCATAGCCACTTCTACAGGATCTCCTGGAAAGTTTTCTTGCTGCTTACATACATCACAGTGATATATGCTGGTGTGTATGGCTGGTTTTGTCTGCGTCTGCAGCGCGTGGATTTTTCTTTCCATTATGTTCTTTTGTTCTCGTTTTAAGAAAATGACAATAGAAAGAAAAAGCCAAAAAAGAACGACTTCCTCTTTCAGCCAGTGAGCAGCTCATCGCTCCAGATTAAATGTGACTGGAGCAGCACAGAGGAAGCCCATCATTGTTTCACTCATGGACACTGAAATCCATTCAGGCTCTTATGACAGTGTTATTCCTCAGTGTTTCACTAAAACTCACCTGAAATCAGTCAGCCACGAGGCACAAGAAAAGAGCTGAAGTATGATAAAGCTCAGATTATTACTGTACGGATACACACACTCTTTCACAATCAATGCATCACAATATACCTGAATTACAACATTAGTTTACAGACCTGCGACTTACGGACGGTGCAGGAAATTGCAGACCGAGGCACCGCTCGCCCTGTTTAGGGGCTCAACAGAAATGGATGGTGTGAAGCATTTCTACTAACCTGAAAGGACTTACTACAACTTTTGTTTTCATAGCTGTTGCGATCAGCTTTATCAAAGCAATGCAGTGACCTCCACCGAGGCAACAAACACAAGTGTTCAGATCTGATAACTGTGATATATTATCCACTTTTCTTGTGACTTGTCTTTATATATATTTTTTTATAAGTATTATTTCTCTCTCCCTACTCGTTTTCAGGAGAGCGGATCCATCTACCTCCAGTTCACCTGCTCCACTTCCCTTCAGCTCGAAGTCATCTTTGAGGTGCTTGAAGAGTACGACTGGACTTCTTTCTCTGTGGTCACCACCCGCCACCATGGCTACGAGGACTTCCTGGCCATGGTGGAGGGCATGACGGATGGTTCCTTCATCGGCTGGGAGAAGAAGAGTGTGGTGACTCTAAATGTGACGGACGATCCCGGCGGGGCGCGAACTAAACGGCTGCTCAAAGACAACGAAGCCCAGGTGAGACATGGACAGAAACGTGAATGTTGGTTCTTTATATAACACACAGTGTTTGTAGCTCAGAGCCTTTTTTTTTTTTACATTTGAATGATAAAAAGCAGATTTTTGTCAGCGGTTTCTCACGTGGGTGTTTTCTGATCTACAACCCTGCTGATTACAGTCTGGTAAAGTTTAGACAACTAAAACAAAGGCTAAAGAAGAAAAAGGGTTTTGTCCCACGCAGGTTAACCAGCACCAGAAATACCTCTGTTCTTTTTTGGTTTGAGTCAAACCTTTTCTTTCTTTTCTTTTTTTCCAGTTTTTACAGCTTTCAGAGAGAAATGTCCTTCACTAAAACCTATTTTAGGCAAATACAAAAACTTCAGGGTCTTTGTCAGCAGGAATAAAATGCTTTAAAGTAGCTTTGAAAAAAAAAAAGGCAGATATTTCTACATGAAAAAAGTTTTAAGCCTAAAATTACATGAAACTTTTTTTCTTTTCTAATCTTTAACTACATAAAAGTACTTTTTTTGTTAAACAAGAAGTCTCATTTAATTACTACATAATAATGGATTCTGCCACTACCAATAAAACATACATTATACATTTAATAGATACTGTATTGATTATAACTTCAGGTGCTCGGTCTATAGAATAACTTTAAATGTGGAGACAGGATGACCTTAGCAGTTGTCTGATAGGGAGGAAACAACTTCTGCATCTTGATCTCTGTCTTTGAAACGAGCATGACACACTTACATCCTCCGTCTCTGTGTTTCACCATCTCTCTTTTTCCACACCGTACCCTTTTTATTCGCATTCATTCCTTGCTCTCATCATTTTACTGTTGTCAGCGTAAAATGACCTTTGTCAAAATGAAAGGGAGACAGAAAGAGAGCGAGAGAAGGACGAGGAGAATGGACCGAATGTGTGAAGGGCCAGAGTGAACATGATGTAATGTGATGAAAGTGATATGAAATGTGTGGAATAATGAGGGAGTGGATGAACATGTTTACAGCCGTCCGTTGTTACGGTTGCTATAAGGTCGTCCTATAGGTTGATCACACTGTCCATTCACATTCAAACCATTCAAAGATATTCCAGTAAAGCTCCAGAGTATAAATATAGAAAATGGAAAACGTGCGTGATGTGTCCTCGTTTAAAGGTCGCTCTAAAGCTTGAACCTGATCATGGTTTTCAGACACATTCATTGTTTGTTTTTTTAAAGCTGCTGAGCCTGTCTAATCCCTGGATTTGCTTCATACCAGTAGACATGTAAGGACTGACAATGCAGGTCTAACTAGCGCCGGGTTCTCAGGAGTCTGCTGCCAACGACCTGTACAATGACTTGTCCTCCACTGTACTGTGATACTATGACACTGTTTTTTTTCATTATTGTGTAGTGTTGCTCACATGCTGCCTTTGGCCACACAACCCTACTGAAAAGCAGGGTTGCCAGTTTCTGCATAATCCTCCCAAACCAACCTGCCTCATAATTCAAACAGAGAGCTCTTTCTCTCCTTCTCTATCATCCCTTCTTATGCATTAACATGTCCCGTAAGCAGATAGTATCCGGATGCAAACAATCTGTATTTCATTTACACCTGAAATTAAAATTAGCCTCCAGCGTCCCGACAGGATTCCTGTGCACCTCGAGAAAACATAAATATGCCTGACAACTTTTAAAAATTATTAATCTCGTGTGTCTTTTATGAATAATCTCGGGGGCACCGGGGAAGGCTGTAGTGCTGCACGGGCCATTTATTTTACTTCAAAGCTCGCCTTCGCCAATTAACATACTGTAGGCATCAGCTAATGATGAGCATCTCAGTGTGGTGACTGGAAAGCAAGATAGCAGGCGTGTTGTTTTCCTTCTACATGTCTGAATTACTTATGTTTATCATTACAAATTCATGATGAATCAAGCGCTGCAGCGTCAGAAAGCTCTTGTGTGGTGATTTTTTTTGTTTTTTTTAGCCTTTTCATTCAGTTTTTTGTAATAAATACCAACAATAGAGTGTGATCATCTTCTGAGGTGGTTTGGTTCAGTTTCACAGAGTCAGAGGAGGATTTTAAACCTTCATTTTGATTAATAATTGGGTTTGTCCAGATTCAGACTGATCACATGTTTATCTGTGTCACATATTTTCTTGGGTTTTTTATCTGAAACTGATTTGATCAATTAAATAAGCAGTAATTTGGCCAACACCTGATTAAAACATTCATCCAAGATGCCTTAATGCTAGTTGTCGAGGGTAAAAGCTGAAGAGCTCCACAGTGAAATGAAATAACTTAAAATTCAGTTAAACTCTTCTTTTAAAATGTGTTCTTGGACATTCAAACTTTGGGAAGAGACTTTAATTTTAAAACTGATGTGTTTTAAGATGTGTCACGATAAAAAATGAAAAAACTCTGGAGGGATCTAGATGAAATGTTTTGGTCCAAAATGAGATGTCCAACGTTTGAAAAATGAGACACCGGTGTTAAATGATTGATGGAATAAGATTATAACAAATTAGACCTCTTTCTGAAGGATGGCAGAAAGCAGGGATCTCCTCCGTCAGGATGAGAGGAGGAGAAACTCTGACAGACTGGATCCTCTTAACTTCAGGCATATTCAGAGTGACAAACTTCAGCTGAAGCGATGCCAACGCCTTACGTAAAGACGTCTAAATATACCATGACTGCTCTGAGGATGTGATTGACAGGGATTGAGCTAACGTCGGACCTCACGCTGACCCCCCCCTCCACCGATCCCATCCTCTGTCAGTTGAGTGGGAGGGATCGGCGTCATCTCTCCATCGCCTCTGACGCGGGTAACAGCGGTGAATGTGCAGCATGTGACAGCGTCCACACAAAACACGCCTGCTGCTTTTCAGTGTGTGTGTGTTCGTTAGCAGAGCCGTGCCACAGTTTGACTTCCACTAATTTCAGTTTTATAACCTCGTCAACTGTTCGGCGCAAATTTTCCTCAAGTGCTTCCTGTAGGTCTTTATCTGAAGTACCATCACACACACACACACACACACACACACACACACACACACATGGTTTCACATCATCAGCCCCCCCCCACACCTCCTTTAATTCCCTCTATTTAATAATGTATGAAGGGGAAATGCAAGCAGGCCAAAAGGCACCATTTTTCAAGCACAGCTCACTGCGTTACAAATAAATTAAAAAGAGAGCAGCATTAATGTATAAGTGCACCAAGTGTATTGATGTATAAGTGAATATAATCCATAATTGTAAAGGAAGAGAAATGAAAGGGCATCATGGGACCATCAGCAAGAAACACAGAGAGTGAAAAATGGGACGGAAAGTCACTTTTTGCTCCTTTTTTTTCCCTCTTCACATTCATCTATCCACCTTTTTGCTTTCTCTCCTCACCCTTCCTCCCTCACTTCCTACTTCGTCTTTGGTTTATTATTCCTTTCTTTTCTCTCCCCTCTATATCTTTCCTCCATTCGTCTCCTTCTTTGCTGTCCCTTTCCATTCAGTCCTTCTTCCTCTGCTGATTACTTCCCTCTCGTCTTTCTCCAGGTCCGTCTGCTCTACTGCTCCCTGGAGGAGGCTGAGGTGGTTTTCAAGGCAGCCTGGGCAGCGGGTCAAGCCGGGCCCAGTCACATGTGGTTCGCAGTGGGACCAGCGCTGTCTGGTTTGGGCCTGGAGGGGCTGCCCAAGGCCTTGTTTGCCATCCGACCACAGGGCTGGAGGGATGAGCCGCGCAGGTAAGAGCAGAGCAAAAAGTGACATCTTTTTATGGGTGAGAGACTGAATATGTTAATTCTAGTTCTTTTGACAACATGTGTTAGGGTTCATTTTCACCATTATCGTGTTCATTTTCTAGTTTTTTTTAGTTTTTTTTCTCCAGGTGAATTGCGAATTTATGTGTATTAAGTGAGTTTTGTTGTTTTTTGAACCCGACCACATGGTTTTAAAAATACTCAGATCCATGTTTTTCCTGCAGCGACACACAGAGCGACAGAGTGAAGTTTTACAACCACGTGATCAGATTTTACTGCAGGGATCATAACATTTTCTATCCAATCTGATCTAATCTGACCAGTCATCAGTCATCATAGTGCAGATACAAGTTTCGTAAGGGTTAGTCTCTAAATCATTGTTTTCTAAAACTATATTATTATAAGAATTATTGGCTGTTTTTTTTTATTTTTATTTTTACTAAAACAACCATTTTTCAACCTATAGCTCTGTTTATGCTTTCCTCACCACATATTCAGCTTTAAGGGTCTGCGAGACATCATTTCTTCATCTGCCCATGTCTGCAAGACTAAAATATATGCTCATGTGGAGCCCATAATACAGACACCCAGCGTAGCATAAACACTACTACATGCTGTCTTCTGTCCACAGTGTTCATTTTGGAGTATTTCATCTCATTAAACATGTCAAACACGTCTCTCCACTGTGAAAACTCTCCAGCAGAGCTCTAGAGGTTGTTGAAGCTCTTCCTAAGACACTTTATATTGGTTTTTTTTACTTTGATTTGTGACCCATCTGTTTATAAAAAAACCCTGAATGTGAATATCTGATAAAAAACGATGAGGATTGCCTGAATGAATGTACTATTAAGAACTGACCATTGCAGAAAAAAAAATATTGCACACTGACGGAAGTAAATACACCAGCTGTGTCCTGCAAATATTTCAAATGGATGTGCCACAGTGATCCCCGCCTCCCCTCAGTGGTATATTACAGCATAAGTGTAGCTGCATCCTGCTCTGTGCTGCAGTGTTTTATGACCACTGCTGCTAATGGACCCTCCAGAGAGCCTCTCTAGACACACAAATAATAATCACACTTATGATTTGGACCAGTAGTTCTTTTCTTTTATGAACATATTAAAGAAACGGCACCACACTCGCTCTGAGCTCTTTTTAAATCACAAATCGAACTGAACCTCGTTAACTGATTTAGCCCATCGTGACACTGAAGAGAAAAGTCCACAGAATATTTTATTAATCATTTGACCGGAGCTTGAACGAGAGACATCACAGCTCTGTAAGTGACATAGAGCGGACGTGAACACGCTGCCTACTCGCCTGACGACACCGTGGCTGTGAATCAGTGGCGTAGGCAGAAATTATATTCTGGGTGGGCCGATACAAAAGCCGGTGATCCATCTTTTACACAGGAAAACAGTGACTTATGAAACAGGAGAAGAAGAAAAAGAACAAACTGCAAACACAAGCTATCCAACAACAGAGCGTCAGTCTGTTTTATGAATTTCAGGATCATCAAGTTTATCAGTAAAGCAAAAAAAAATGTTTATTTTACATTATAAAAGTGTCTTACGTTATAATATTTACAGCCATATTAAGAAGCTGTTCATTAATGATCTTTTGCATTTATTATTAAATAGTTCTGTGACAAATAGAAAACGAGTCTGCTGAGAAGGACCGGAGAATACATGACATAAAAACACATTTACGGCTGGTGGCTGAGAGACTGACTCACCCATAAAAGGCAGAAAATGCCCCCAAAAAACTGAAAAGAAATGAAAAACGTAGAAATAGATTAGGTGCTCATCAGTTTTGTGGGAGTTCAAATTTCACTGTATATCAGATCTCCATCTGCTAGTTTCTTTCTGCATCAGAAAAGAGCTTTTTCAGACGCGTTGAATATGAATCAAATATATTTATGACATATAAAATCAAGAAGCAAAGACACGAAAGTGGATATGAACAGCTGACCTACATAACGTCACAACAAGTCCTCCAAATTAAAACTTTACCACTGAATTTACAACCTTTTTCCATTTTGTATGTTGCTAGCAAGCTACAGCTAACTTACTGCACAGTTACTACATTTCAGGAAATCTTTGAACGCAGTTCTTTGTGTCTTTGTTAAGTGTTAGCGGCTGGTCTGGCAGCTAGTATGAAGTGCAGTTGGAAGGTGTAAATTTAGTCTTTTAAAGGAAGACTTCCTGTTATTTATCTGCAGGACAGCAGTACTTTAACAAGCTGAAATCCTCCCTGTGATGTTACCTGTATTCCTGATTCCTCAAGAGTCATGATTTGCAAACAACAAATACATTTCCTGAAATGTTGAAGTATCCCTTTAACACCCAGAAGTCTGTGATGATTCACGTGAAAACAGAGAAAAGAGGAGAAATGATCTAATGGTGACGAGTGAATCTCTGAGCTGATGAGACACTTTGGATTCATCACAACCTCATTTTCAGAAATTGGAAAATCCTACAGTATCTCAGTCAATGAAAATGTAATTAATTTTACTTTTGTATGAGGTCACACACATTTAAACTGCCAAGATGGTGGTTCTTAAGTTTTACTCATTTCAGTTAAGTTATGGAGACTATTAGATTTTTAAGCTTTGTTGCGTTTTCATTGTCATCGGGTTCGTAGTTACTCAGCGACAATCTCTCCACTCCCCTGTAGTCATTCCTCTGGGCCTCAGCAGTGTCAGAAAAGACCTTTGAAAATGTCTCATTGTCTGCAGCTCACATTGTTCTCTCTCTAATCCTGCAGGCGTATTGCCAAAGGTGTGTCTGTCCTCACCCACGGGGCGATGGCTCTGCGGAGAGACCAGGGGTCCACCAGCCGGGCGCAGTACGCCGGCAACTGCCAGAGCGACGGCAACCAGACCCACAGAGTGCCAGACAGAATCAGGTGAGCGGGAGGCAGAGGAGGCGACGGGAACGGGGCGGGGCGGGGTGGGAGGACGGGATTCACACCAGCTTTTCACAAACAGCACGGAAAAGTGTCCGGGAGCTTTAATGAAGCTTCCACGTTCAGAGCAAACCCAGAAAGCTGAGTCATGCTGGCCTGAAGGCTGCTGTATTCTGCTTCAGTTGTTACCTTTCACAGGTGAAACGTCACATATTGACTACTGATGGGAAGCTGGATAGATGCCATGTGTTTATCAAAGCTACGGCGCAGGTTAACGATCGGTATTTGACTTGCTTTGGCTTCATAAATGAACTCCCTTCTGCACTTTTATTGGCGCTTATTGATTCTGCATGCATCATGTCTTTATTTTGTTTTTAAAAATATGAACATGTTTGTTTTTAGCAGAAACAGATGCTGTGATCATGTTCTGTACGTGATATATAGATCTCAGAAGCAGTTGCAAAATGCTGCAGTAAAAGCTCAGGAGCAGCTGCCTGTGAAGGATGTATCAGTCCGTCCTCGTCCCCAGATGACACCGTTTAGTCTCACAGAAATGAAAAATAACAGTGTGTAGTGTAAAGTATAAGTTGTGGCAGCTTACCTAAGACGTACACGTCTACATCACCATCAAGGTAAGAAGTTAAACCACCGCAGAGCCAGATTTTCAGCTGCTGTTGGGTCGAGATGCTCTTGAAGGGCCATAAATATTGTAATAATAAAGATAAAACAGTTATAGAGGAGAAGTATTGTTGTGTAAAATATATGAATATACAGTATTGTGTGACCAGAATGTGGATACATTAGATTATAAGGTTATTTTATATCTTAGTTGATGCATATCTATATCTATAGAACCATGTAACTATAAAACATCCCACCTTTCATTTGTATTTTAGACCATTTGCCCTTCCTGCCCAGAGAGACTTTAAATAATTTGAGGAGGAGAAAACAAGCAGAAGCTCAACTTTGAGGTGCATGCTTGATTGACTGCTGCTGCTCTTTTGGCTCAGTCCCCTTTGGGATTTTTTGGGGTTACAGTAGCTGTCTGGTAACCTGCTGGCAGACTGGCTCTGGAGACATTTACTAATGAATTATCTGCAGTATTAATGTGTGTGCAGTGTTTGTACGTTCTCTAGAGTCAACTTTCAGAAAGAAAGAAAAAAACCTTTCAGGACACAGAAACACAAGTGAATAAGCAACCTTGATATCAGTTGATAAAAAAAACAAAACCTTCACATCATAAATGAATGAAGCTGAAATTTCTCTCTTTATTCAAAACAGAAACCCTGATTGAGTTTCAAAATCCTTTTTTTTTTTGGTATCTTTTGACAAAATAGGCAGCAACAGTATATAAATAAATCAGAAATCACAGCAGGACGAAACGATACGATACGAAAATGTCCCCAAATAGGAACAAAAATGCCAAAGATGACATTTTCATATATCTCATTTTGTTTCCTGAATGCAAAAATAATCAGTTTACAATCAAATTTGATGAAGAAAAGCATCAAACGTCACATTTGTGAAGCTAATTGTATGTTTGCATACAGAACACTTAATTGATTATTAAAATGATGATAATTTAATCAGTTAATCAACTATTTATTCCAAATACAGCCAGATTTATACAGCTGTATATACATATTATTACCTTCATACTCCAGATTAATCTAAAGTCTTTGTCTGGTCGATTTAGACGAATCTAAAAGTTATTTTCACCTTTTTATTGTAAAGTTAGACGAATCTACAGCTGAAATCTGACAAATGTGTTTAACAGATTTAGATTTTTTTTGTTTTTCTCTGCATCTTTAATGCTTCCAACTTTAAATCTGCCCCGAAAAACACACACAGTTCACCTCAGCTGGACTCGCGTCATCCTTCTTTCCACTTTGTATGCAGTCACGCAGCCTAACAGTTTACTCCAAAAAATAACAGATCGGTACCGATATGACAGATTGATGACGGTGTCAGAGAAATCTTCCCTGCACGGACAAACGAGTTGGACTGCAGATCGATGATTACGGCAGGTTGCCTCTCTGCGCTCTTTAATGAAGTGAAGAGGTTCATTTTAAACTCAGCAAAACATTTCATGCCCTTCAGAATCCAGGCTTCTGAATGTTCCCCATCAGCGGCGGGGCTCTCTGTCACGCTGGCAGGCAGCAGGGACTCATGGGAGTCTCGTCGAGTGGTGGTGATAGGATGAATGACACCTGAAAACACGTGAAGGGTTTCTGCACCCGAGGGAGATGTACACCTTTTCCAAAAATGGCTCAACTCTGAGCTGACACAGAAACAAAATGCAGCCTGTTGGTGTTTTTATCGACTGTGTGTCCTTGTTCACGTGTCAACACGTTTATTTTGGCGACACCGAGAGCTTCTGAATATCTTTTGATTATCAGAAGCCCCATTTAGACATTTTAGGTGTCAGATATGCAGATATTTTTTAGTGCATTCAATTTCTTTAACACGTAGTGCCCAAAAAAAATCATCATATTTCAGTTTCCTTGGTGTTCTGGTAAATATTAAAGGACATTCCCACTAACAAAAGTCCAAACACGACATTGAAACCTGCTATAAAAGGACTTGCGTGGCTTTTATTAGAGGTACTAACGGTGCACAACAAATCTATTAACATGTTTTTCTAAGCTGCTAAAAGGTCGTCGGCCTCATTGATGCGACTTCAGCGGGAAAAAATGATGTTGCAGCCGAGACAGGAGACCGTCTTTATAATAATCTCTGTCAATGTGAATAGTTTTATTGTGAAGTAAACCTCATAACAGGACTGTACTCCTCCATCTGCATGCTCAGCAAATCTCTACTGAATAATTAATCATTAAAAGACACTAGAAGAGAGTTGATATCATTAATTAATCATTTATTATCTCATTAACTTTATGTTTTTGGAAATATTTGGATTGCACATATATCATTTGAACAGTTGAACAGAGAATGACGGACAACATGAAAACAACATATGAACCAAGTCAGATAAGACGATGCATATTTTAGGGCTGTTTTTCTTTCTAAAGACCTTCATTAGTCAGTCTTTCTGCTCTTTGTGAGCTCTGACAGCTCAGACAGATGTGGCTTTAACAAAAGGACATAACACACGACTAAATTCACCGAAAAAGCCAGACTGGCAGTGAACAAACCAGCTGCTCACGTATACAGACTCTGGCAACACAAATATCAGGATGTACAGACAGAAGAAAAGGAGGAGACGTGCACGAGGGCTGCAAAGGCAGGAAATGTGTGAGATGGAGGTTTGGCAGGCAGAGCTGAAGGAGTTTTGAGAGGATGGAGGGATGAGGGAGGAGAGGACGAGTAAATGGAAGATGGAGATGACAGAAGATAACGACGATGATGATGATGATGATGATGATGGTGGTGATTTGGCTGTCTGCTTGGAAATCATTTGGCAGCTTTCAGCCGTCAGATTACAAACAACAGCAGCAGAGCAAAAATACAATGGCACTCATAACAATGACACAATGATGGTGAACGCTGTACAGTACAGCATGGAGACGAAGCAACACGCACACACGCACACACACACACACACACGTCGCTAATACCGCAAATGTGTCAAGTTCAATAGTTTAATGTCTGTTTAATGTCTCATAAAAACATCACAGCATCTCTGTTAACGTCTTAATCTGGAGAAGACCATTACAAGTATAAATATATAAGTGTATATTACTGCATTTATTAATAAAGGACAACGAATAAGCAATTTGTTTAGAAAAAAATAAAAAAATATATGTGAATTTATTTATTTTACAGTGAACCTACTAAAACACTAATTATAAAAGATTTCAACTTGATATGAAAAAGTACTGAGATCTATTACTGGTAATTATAAACATATTTCAATTTGGTAAAGAAAGTGAAGACTAAACATAAGAATAGCATGTAGTCTGTGATACTGTCACATCATACTTGTATTGAAGGAAATGAACGCCTGCTCTACTAAACAGGTGAATCCAGGTGAATCCAGGTGAAAGCCAGAAGTTGAACGATTAGAGACGTTTCATTAATCAGACACGCTGGAGACGGAAAGAAGAGAAAGAAGAGACGAGTTTTAGGAGGATTTTAATGCCTTCAGACAACTGAATAAGTAAAACGCACAAGTGTGTGACTGACGGGATGTCAGGAGGACACGGAAGACGAGGAGACACGGGGACAAGATGTTTTCTGTTTGACGGCTCTGTTTGTGTTTTAAAATTACAGATTGAAAATGATTTTTGGCTCAAATATAGAAACACAAATATAGAAAATATAGGACAGAAGATGGAGGGAAGAAGGGAAGAACGAAGGAAGTGGAGTCTGTTGTTATTGTTAACTGTTAATTATAATATCGTGTGTAATTACTCACTCACATGATAAAGCTGTGAATGTAAAAAAAAAAAAAACACGACGGAATAGAAAGAGAGGAAAGATGGAAGAGGAGGAGACGAATAAGATGAGATGGCAGAGAAAGAGGAGAGAAAGTCCAGAAACGAGGAGAGAAGGACGTAGAAGAAAAGGGAGACGGAGGAGGAGGAGGAGCGAGACTGAAGCTGAGCCAGTCACCTCAAACCCTCGGGGGGACCGACTGCTCATCTGGAGCGGAGGAGTGTCTCAGCGCCTGCTGTCTCCGTCTCACTTTTTAATAACCACCGCCGCGATCTTCAGCCGCCAACTTCATTCAGGACGACCAGAAAAAACTGTTTTAACTTAAATGTTGCGTATTTAAGGCTTGAACCCAAACAGCTGACAGTTATCAGGTGATAAACATGTTACCAATGATTTCTATTATTATTATTAGTATTATTATTATTGTTATTTAGGAAGCTGGAGATCAACACTGACATGAAATCACATTGGACCAAAGCTCAAATTCACACATTTGCTTTTCACCTGATCTAATACATAATAAAGAAGTGTTTCTTCCAACATTTCTAACAGCGCCACCTAGGAAGCAACTTAAATGAATGTGACATCCAACCTCGTCCTCTCGTCCTCTCTTTCTTTCTTTCTTTCTTTCTTTCTCTCTTTCTTTCACACCTTCCCTCGTTGCTCATCATCATGTCTGCTCGTCACCTTCCCATCTGTCGTGTTTCCTGGCCTGTTACTGCCTTGCGTTTTCTCTCTCTCTCTCTGTTACTGGCTCACACAAACATTCACTCTTTGTTTTCCTCTTTCTTTCTTTCTTCTTTTCTTTCTTTCTCTTCCACTTTTAATCTTGTTCTTTCTTCTGGCATCCACAACACCTTTGGCGGTAAGACAATACACACGTGTGTAATGTAGTATTTGGTGCAGCTGTATGATTTTTATGTCTAATGTAGGTAAAACCCAAAAACTGATGTGCATAAAGTAATTTTCAGACTAATTTAAGATATTTAATCTGGCATCTTTTAGTTAATTTTCGGAAAAGAAACTTGTATATTGACCAAAACTTGACGTTTGCCGTTGACATTTTGGACGAGGAGTGGACAGAGTTTGCATGATGTCCATTTGTCTCTCTCACGTCGAGCTTCTTCCTCATCCTCCTCATCCTCATCCTGCGTCCCCAGAGTCCAGTTAAAGCTGGACGTGACTCGTGTCCTCAACAATCAGGATCATTTATTGAGACGCTGACAGTTAATGGAAATGCAGGCTGAGAATGAGTTTGGTAATATATGCTTGGGGGGGTTTAAAAGGGGGGGGACTTAACTGTGTAATTTTGCCGAGGCTTCATTAATGGTTCTGCCGGGGGTAATGGCCACTCTAATGCTTTTTTAACCAATTATGTGACGAGCCTCCAAAATTCATCCCACAGGCATCAACATGCGCAAAGTTGTTCAAAATTATCACAAAAAAAACAACATTTTGTTTTCAGGTTGTTTTTTAATTGCAATTATTTTAGTTTTAAGGGCTTTTAATGAACTTTCAAGGGCATTTTTTTTTTGCTCAGAGTGAACCATCCTTTAATTTCTGGCCCCGGTGCACCAACAGACAGAGAAGACAGATTAACATTCATAATACGCACGTTTTCACACACAAGCACACCGCTGCTCTCAGAGTCAGTTTGTAGTTACCTCTGCAGCTCTTTCTCTGTATAATCTGTACTTTGGTTCAATAAATCTAATCTAATTCCCTTTTTTTCCTCCTCTCTGCTTCTTTTCTGCCTATTTTTGTTCACCAACTCAATTTCTCGTCCTTTTGTCTGTGTGCTGCGATCTCTATCCAGTGTAGGATCTATTCATGCATTAATCAATTTGTTAAAGGATGAGTTTTTTTAAATGCCATGTGTACGTTGTCATCATTTATTATTCATCCTCTGAAAGGCGTTTCTTTGCTGTTTTCATGGGATTGTAACACAAGGAGGGAATTTCATCCAAAAATACTATGTTGGGATGTACAGAAATCGGACTGTGAAGTTTGTTCCCCGTTTTTTCAGCCTTGACCTTTAATTCTATAATTTATTAAATATTTATACATTTTATTTGGAAATAAAAGCCAACGTAAACACAGTAAACTACGATGTTACAGTTAAAATTATAAATTTATTACATTTACTGATCTGTCTGATTGATCCGTGACAAAATGAAACGATGTCCAACGCTTCAAAAATGAGATTTTATAAAACCAGACATAATTAATCTTTAATTGATTGATTGACTCATTCAATCATCCATTTGCTCAGTCAGTTTACCAGTTATTTGTCTTTCAGTCTGTCACTCAGTCAGTCGTTCTCCATCTCTCCCATTCATATTCAAATCTGGCCCCTTTTCCTGATCTCCCATCCACTTTTAATCTCTCCCATTTTTCATTCCTCCCTTCTTGCTTATTAAATCAACCCCTCCTCCTCCCCTTTAACTCTGTCTTGCACTCCTTCCATCCATCTACCTATCAGCCCCGCCCTCCTGCCCATCTTTGACTCCCATCTCTGCTCCCCCGGGGGTACCCACGGTCAAAAAGGTTTTGCATGTAAATTGGATAATTGGATTGGGATGCATAGTGCAGGAAGAAAGGAATGAGGGAAGGTGGGATAGATGAAAAATGAGAGCAGCAAACGAGAGAGGTGGACTTAAAAGAAAGAGACAATAAAAGTCAAAGATGTATGTTCACAGAGACTCACGGCCATCATAAACATACACAACCATGAAAATGTACTGGGAGCTTATCAGATGATCATCGCCTGTGCTGCACCAACAATAAAGTTCGCAGGTTGTATTTACGGTGACAGCGAGCGCATTAGCATGCACACAGAGCCGGGAGGAAATGACCTCTGACTCTGTTTAAAGCGTGTCCGCGTGATCTGGGTCGCCGTATCGCTGCCGTGTAGTTTCAGGGTCAGATGATCTCACAGATATGACTGAGAGGATTTGTTTTGGTTTATTTCCACCCAAATATATTTCAGTTTTCCTACTTTCTGACAAACAAAAAAAGTACCTTCTTCTTTTCAAAATATGTGACATTTTCATCTTTAAATGTTTGTTTGTGACTAAAGCGACTTTGGTCGAGGCCTTCTTCTCCACGATCACATGACCCGAGACGTTGTTTTTAAATCAGTGAGCGACTGTGATGCTCCCGATGCGCATTTGCTGCATGTTAAATTAGCAGCTGCCAGCGACGGCGAGCGGATCTCGTCGAGGCTCTGCGACTTCCGCCGCCGTCTCTGTGAAAGTTGTCAACTCTGTGAAACAGTCACACATACACACACTCCCCCGGTATCCTTGCTGCGACCTGTCCTATCAGTGCTAATGAAGGCAGCCACATCAGTGTAATGATGGCAGTGAAGTGCTAATATGAATGTGTGTGTGTGTAATACAAGAGCTGCCACTCCTGCTTATAAACATGCAAATGAAGCTGTAAAAGGAACATTAAATTCCTCCTGATGTTGTTTGATATTGAAATAGTGACTCTTCTCTCCCTCCCTCCCTCCCTCCTTCCCCGCCGTGCTCTGTCCTCCTCACCCATCATCCTCCTCTCCCTCTTTAATTGTCTCCGTCCTGCCTCTCCATCACTTCTTGTTTCCACCGTCTGCTTCCTCTTCATTGTCCTCCTCCCTTCATTTCCTCTCATCTCTTGTTTCTTCTTCTCTTCATTTTTTGCTTGCATCTCCCTCTCTTTTTCCAACCCTCTTTATGCTCTGTCTTCCTTAAAATGTTGCATCAAGTACGACAAATTACGTTGATGTCTGTGTTAAAGTTGACCTCCAGCCTACACTTTGTGTCTATATATTTCATCAACGCTGGCTAATCGGCAACCAGAGGACGGACCCGCTGCATCTTTTTCTGCAGATAGATAGATGATGATATTTTCCTGATACAGAGTCAGTCTTCAGATACCAAGTTGAGGCACTCGACCAAACAGCTGAACACTGTATGTGGAATATTTCTAACTGGAGATTCGACTCCGCTGGTGCATGATTGACCCTTTTGACCAGATTACTTTGACACTAGAGGCCTTTAAAATTTTACAACATCCATCCTTGAAAGGTTTCTCACTTCCCTTCTCTTCGACATCGCTCCATCTCCTACGTGTCCCTGTTAGGATGGAGCCTCGGCTCGGTTGAGGTTCAGCCACCAGCCGTGTACAGCGTTAACGAAAAACACATGTAATGCCAAGCAGAACACATCACCATGACAACCCTGCTGGGACGAGAGACACGGAGAGCGAAAGAGGAAGATTGATGGACTTGGAGAGAGAAAAAAGGAGGAAGGAGGAGAGAAATCAAGAGATTCAAAGAGAATGAAGCAAGAGAAAATGAGAGAGAAAAAAAAGACAGAAGAGATAAAAGAAATGGAGAAAAGAAACGAGCAGGATGTGGACGAGAGAAATATAACAGAAGAGGAACCTAACGTGAGTGTTTCCATTGATATGCTGCCGATGTTCATCCTGTTTGAAAAAGCCAAATTATTTTGCCGCTCTACAGAACCGAAGCCTTGGACGGATGAATAATTTCTTATTTGTCAACAGGACTTTTTTCTTTTTTCTCTTCTCGAGTCCAAAGCATGAAAAAATAATTCTGCTACAGACACAAGGGCATATTCCTTTTATTCAACATTATTCTGTCTTATATTTTCGCCCTTTAATTTCTTGAGCGCTGCTTCGTCTCAGCGCCTCCTCCTCCTCCTCCTCCTTTTTCATTAGGCAGTCTTTGATCGCATTGATTTTAATTCAACGTCACACACCCTCAGCGCCCGTGCAGCTCTCATGAGATACATCCATGCATCATTTGTGTAGAAACTCAAGCGTTACATATCAGTTGTGCTCAGACGGCTCTCTCAGGACGTGTGAATCCTTGAAAGTGTACAGATTTTGAAAAATTAATGGATAACCTTGACAGCGTTTTCTGTTCTAAGAAGGCTTTACTGTGACTGAGAGACTTGATGGAATAAAAATATATGTTCTCCAACTTCTTTAACGTCTTCACTATCAACTATCAAGAAGAAGAAAAAAGCGGCCAATCAGGGCTCTTGTGGCCCCTGCATGGACAAAATCAACACTTATTCGAAGCTTTCAAAGTTATTTTTTTTAGTGCCACATTCCTAGATGATGATGAAGAAGTCACTGCACTGGTTGCAGTATGACTTTGTTTCCGGGGAAAACAGCAACCACCCTCTTGGTTTTATTTGCCTCTGAGCAGTTTAACAGTCTTCCCTTACAAATCATCTCCTAAAATGCTGTGACAGTCCTCTTGATGACATCTTAAAATGTCTGAGAATGACTCTCGTGATGATTTATGGATATTAAAGAGCCTTCGTTCAGTCACATATAACAGATTTTGGTGCTTCTTCGAGTCTCCTTCCAACCGCAGGATCTATGAGTCACACAGGAGTCATGATAGCCTTTACATCTCAGGCTGCTCCCTCCCTTTGGTGTTCACGCTCACAAGCTTTTCATTTGTGTTGTATGATTCAGCCAAAGGCCTCCCTCTCTCATACACTGTATGAGCGTGTGTGTGTGTGTGTGTGTGTGTGTGCAATAGCATGAAATACAAACATTATTCTCCACCGTGTAAGAGCAGAGACAGCTCTGGTGGTGCGTCTGGTTCCAGAGGACAGGACTGAGACCCACAGCGGAGGAACTATGAATCATCTCAGTCAATAAAAGGAAGGAGGGAAGGAGGGAGGGTTTTCATTTATGTATTTCTTCATCCATTTAACTCTTTCTAATTGGGTGGCCTTGTTATAAATAATGGGGCAGAGGGAATAGGGTAAAACTGAAAAGCGGAAGCTCAATTTGCTGCATCAGGAAAACAGAGAAAAACAAAAGAGAGGAAGGAGGGCGTATGGAGCGTTACAGCTGCTAGCATTATAAAACACATCAAATTAACACAAAAATCTGACTCAACCAAACTACATACAAACAAAAAGAAAAGGACCCTAAAATACAGCTATTAAATAACACTACATCAGCAATACAGCCAAAACTAAAGCAATGGACAGACAAAGAGAAACTGTTTTCTGTCACAAACTCCACCTGATCGTTGTCTGATTTTAAGCATTTCAGTTGAAAGTCGTTCATTTTCACCAATCAGGGCTGAATGCTGTGATCTGTCCCGGCTACACAGTGATGCAATTAACCACTGATTGAACACCAGACGTACCACGTTGGTGTCGTAACCAGGGTGCGTCCGTTCTGATGCTTTTTAAAGAAATCGAGTTTCTGTGGACGTCAAATACACTTTTGTAAGTTCCTTTGGAAATAAAAGTAAATAGATAAATGTACTGAGATAAGGAAACACAGCAGGATCTGGACATGACGACAGAAGACGACCACAGGAAACGTTTCCAGGACGACTGTCTCACAGGCATGAGACAGATTTATGATCTCCTCCTGCAGCTTTATATCTGTTTGAATGGAAATGGATGCAGTTTCATTTAATTCCTAATGATTCTCAGGATGTAAAAAGTAGTGCGCTCTTTTACCAGTTTATTAACTATAACCACAATCTTTCTCCAACTGATGATTAATGAATAATTTCAATGAGCAGATGTCATTTAAACTCATTACTGCATTTATATAAGTTATCCAACGAGGTCTGACTGCTATTATTTTCTATAACCTTGTGTTTTCCAGCACATGAGGACGTGTTTTAGCTCTTCTCTGTTCAGTGGATCGGTTTTCTAGGTAGTCTGAGGTTTCTTCTTTCAGTAACACCTCCACACATCAAGGTAAACAACACGCCTGACTGTGACACAGATTATTGATCTGTTTCATGAGATCTGCTCGTTCTTCCAAACGTTTTTGAACGTGGCTCCTCTATGAATTTGAGTCATTTTTTCAATGTTCAATGCTCATTTACTGCAGCCTAAAGTATACGAATAAAGATATTTATTTAGCGTTTGGGCTTTAATTTCATATATTGTGTGAACAGTCGACCACTAGATTTATTCTTTTGATAACATAACGGCAGGATTCCTGAAAATAAAAGCTCATGTGATGTCGAGAGTGACAGATAAGAGGATAGAAAGATGACGAGAGAGATGGAGATTAAATGCTGACAAATCCTCGACTTTCATTACATGAAGCATCAAATGTCTCTTGATCATTCAAGCTAACTTGCTCATCTCTCTTTCTCTCTCTGTCTTTTTTTATCTCTTCCTCTATAACTATCTCTATCTCTGCTTATTTTTTTATTTTATTATTATTATTTTTTTACTTTTGAAGAAGTTGTCATGGTTACACACAAAGCTTCCAGCCGGCAAACAGGCCGAATGTTTCCAGTGATGGAGAAGAACCACACATCCCTCCATGTCTCTCCTTCATCGTCCTTCCTTTATTTCTGGACCTATTTACTGTACCAACCAACTTCTGTAAATTTAACAATATATTTCTGTGTTAATTTGAATATACATGATCAGAACTGGAAAATATATTCAATACATTTTAAATATATGCACATTTCAACATGTTTCTTTCATATATCTGAATTCTTTGGGATGAATTTTCAACTCTGGTCTTTCCAGCAGTCAGATTATTCATCCCAGGTTTTTGTAATCAAGACTTCAGACCTTTGTGAGTTTATTCCTGTCATCTCTCTTCTTCTTCTTCTTCTTCTTCTTCTTCTTCTTCTTCTTCTTCTTCTTCTTCTTCGTCCGTCTCGCTCCTCATTTCCGCTCCTCGTCTATAAAGTAATAAAACAGGTACTCGTTCCTCAGGGAACTTTTCTCCCTCTTTGTTTGATGCAGTAATGCAGTAATTGTCCCAGTAATGAATTCAATGATTAAATCAGGTCCGCCTCAGCTCTGCTGTTGTGTAGGTATAATATAGATGGAGAGCAGCATCTCAGCCTCCCACCTCACTCTCTCCTCCTCTTTACCTCCTGGGTTACACGCTAAATTTAAAGTAATAATCTGACATTTCACAGAAATGAATACCAGCTATGTCCATGACTGATGTAACACAGCAGTTATTTGACCTTTATGCACTTTATGAAATCCTTTCTCTGTGCTGTTGTAAGCATTGAGTGTCTAAGTTATTCCCTGGAAAAATCTTTAGCTGCACAGTTTAAAAGCTCGTCTCCAGACCCCTGACTCACTCTCTGAACGCGTCTGCTCATTGACTCATCTTCTTGATGTGCCATTGGCAGAAACACAGCGACAGAAAAAAAACAAAACGCTGCACAAGTTGTTTCAGGGTTAAAGAAATAACAGCTCTTGATATCTGAATTTTTATTCAATCGTGGAGAAAAACATTGACGCTAACTGCTTCTGGAAAACATTACCTCAGCTCCCATGTGGACTGAAAATGGCTGCTTGCATTGATATGTAACCATCTCTGAAACAAAAAACAAAAAAAAGGCTAAAATGAACATGATGTCAGACTGAATTAATGAGGTGGAACAAAACAGACTATTGTTTCATATTCCTGCAACAAGAAAAAGACTGAAAACTCCTACACAGAGCTGCGCTGTTATCAAGTCAGTGATTAAGCGTTACACAAGCTCTATAGATGTTTAAGTAGAAACTATTCAGAGAGCTGCAGACATGAGCGCCTGTCTTATGTCTATGTGAACATCTTATAGATGATGGGAGCTCATGCTTAATTTGGAGATATTTATCGCAACATTTATACAAGAGCCACAAAAAAAAAAAGATCAAAGAATAGTTTAATATCGTTATTATAAAACTAAAGGTTTCATAAGCACAGACAACTTCTCCAGTTTGAATCTCTCGTTCTTTCTTGTGTGATCCAACCAGGACGGAGCTGTTGTTTCAGTCTCTGTTGGTGTTTCTCGCTACATTAAACACCTGAATGCTTTAATTCCCTCAACATGTCTTTGTCATGTGATGTCTGCCGGCATCGAGGGTGATTCTGGTGTGTTTATGATACCTGTTCAGGTGTTTTCAGATTGATTTATAGAGGTTTACGTGTCTCCTTACACACACTCTGACGTGTATGTGTTGTGTTTCTGCTGTTTCAGCTGTCGTGTTGTGTATCCTGTTTCCTTTCTCAGTGAAGCAGATCCTATCTCTTCTTCTTCTTCTGTTTCTGTTCCACCTTCTCCTTTGCTTCCTAAACGTCCTCATCCTCCTTTCTCCACCTGCCGTTTCTTTGCACTTCCTCATTGCTGTCACCTCTGCGCTGTACGGTATTTTCAACAGGGGAGCGGAGGGAGGAAGCAGCAGGGTTCGGTAAGCGACACTCAGCTGCATCTGTGGAGGCTGTTTTGACTTCCACCGCTCTGAGCCTTGAGGCTGATATTTCTTCCCTCCTCACTGAGGTAAAACCAGGTGAAAGAGAAATAGTCGAGTCTTTAGGGACTTTCCAGACGTCAGGAAACATCAGGTGCTCGTGGGTATAGTGTCACATTAGAGGTCTTCTCCTGCCAGGGAAGCCAAACACTTTACATAACGGGTGGACATGAATTCAGCATGCAGAGCTGTAGCTGATGTGCTGGATGGATTTAGATTATAATGAGCTGACATGATTACATGCATATTGATATTCTGATATTATCCTGATACGATGTCTGCTGTGGGTTGTTGTGTTTCTGGAGAAAACGGTGCCTGATTATATATGTTAGACAACCTGGTATCCAGGTAGCAGCAATAGGCATCCTCTCAGCTTCCTTGTTGATGCCTTATTTGCATGTGTTTCAGCATCCACGCGCCCTCAGATTTTTGCTGGATATTATTGTTTGTTTGTAATGACAAGCAGCAGCAGCTATTTTAAATCTGCTTTCATGCATTTTTCCTGAATCCATCACGTATAAACAATGCCGTGGATTCTCAGTCTAAAGGGCCACATTAGCATATTGTGAGGAAGATGAGGGCTTCTCTCAACCAATTAGTGAAATTAACATTTCTTCCCACATTTCAGCCAAACGGTTTCTCTGTTGGGAAACGGAGCCAAAGAGAATCAACTATACAGTAAAGCTGCATCTAAAGGTGCTGAATCTCACATATATTTCCCTCATAAAACACCTTAATTAATTTACAGTAGCAGAGATAAGCTCATATCCAATATTATTAAGACCAATATGCTAGCTGGTTAGCATTAGCATCATGTCTACTGCCCACTTCATTTGATATACAACATTATAATAATGTTTACTCGAGTAGAAGTAAAAGTACTCATAAACATAACTACCTGGGTAATAGTAAAAAAGTATCTCTTTAAAACTACTTGATTAGATAGCCGTGTACATTTTCCAAACTCGTTAATATGAAAATACCAAAGATGAGTACTTATATGTGGTCCGTGCTACTGTGTGAAATGCTTTGATATGTCTTTGTTGGAGCTGCTTCCTGCAGTGAGCATCTCTGTGTCTGTTTTGAAGTCCGATTGCAGTTGATGAAGTTGTTGTTGTGGTTTTCTTTCAGGTGAGGTCACCTGTGTGTGTGTGTGTGTGTGTGTGTGTGTGTCTGAGTGTACGGGATGGTTTATTAGGATGCTTTGATGTGCTCTTTTTCCAAATGCTTTTAAGGTAGATGTTTCATTAAAAGAACATCAAAGGTAAAGGCTCTCTCTTCCTCTCTCGCACCGTCTCTTCTTCACAATAACACGCTTTACTTTTGTCTTTCTTGGTATTAAAAGTATTCTCAAGTCCTTCGGTGTTTAGACTCTTTCAGCTTTTTTCTACCTGCTTAAGACGGAGAAACATTTTGAATCCTGCTCTTTACTGTGTGTGTTTACTGCGCTTGTCTCGTCTTTTCACAGGTGATACTTTATTTTAAATTAGAGGTGACATGTTGACCACACAGACAGGCTGATTAATAACCTCTTCTCTTACTTCCTGTCACAGATATTTCACCAACATATCCATCGGTGGGCGGGACTACTCCTTCAACAGTGACGGCTACCTGTCCAATCCGCTGCTCGACGTCATCTCCTACACCAATGGGAGAGGCTGGGAGGAGGTCAGTACACAGCTGTGCAAGTTGGCACTAATTACCGTAGCGCTGTGGCTACGTGGGCTAACTGCAATTTCACACCCCATCAAACATGCAAACTCATCACTTGCTCAGGTTCATCTTTCTGCCGTCTCACAGTCTCCGTCTCTCTCCCAGAGCTCATTAGATCTCCCATAAGCCTCCTCCCGCCTCCTCCCGCCTCCCCCTCCACTCTCTGGGTTTGTCAGTCTTGTTAGCCAGAGCTAACTCACAGTCCAATATCCTCCCCATCAGGGGCCATGTGCAGCACTCGTACAGTAATAGCACCAATCTGAGGTCTGCCCTCGGAGGGCACTTTCAATTCCTCTTGACTCCCCTCGACCTGAGAAAAACAAGTAAACCTTTTTATTCTCTCCCGCTGTGTTCCCATTTGCTCCTGACCTTTTACGACTCAATATGTTTACCGCAGAGCGCAGACTCAAGGCCGCCCTCATTTTAAGGATGATAACCAAAAAGTAGAAATCCAACTTTAAAAGCAAAAAGTAAGAGAGGGAAAAAAAAAACCCATATTGCTCTCAGCACATCATCAACATCAGCCCTGATGTTTGTTACTCTTAAAGGTGCACGACTGAGCAGCGTTTTTACTTTCTAGGAGAAGGATGATTTAAAGATTAAAGTGGATTAAGCAGGATTTCATGAATAGCTGTACACCTGTCTTATCAGGCTCAATGACAATGTCCACGGCCAAAAGTATGTGGACACCAGTGTCTGAGGATGTTATATATGATTTATGCTACTTCTAGTTAAAGGTAATCTTACTGCTAAAGCACACAGTGAAATCTTCTTCCCTGTTTGGTGTGAACCTGTATTTACACTGAGCAGACTCTGTTTTCTATTGTTTCTAGGATGCAGTGTAAAGTGTGCAATGTGAAAAAAACATCAAGGAAATAATAATAATAGTAGGAAACACTTTGAGATGTTAAATCTGGACTTTAAACCCTTTTTTTTTTCACTTGTCAACATTTCCAGTAAAACACATTAACTTGACATAAGCCTCCTCGTAACGTTTCTCCGTGTGGACTAAACGTTGGCGTTTCATCGACATCAAGAACGCGATGATCTCAAATTGACCCTCAGTCTTGTTTTGTAGAAGATAACAAGCCTCAGAGCGAGATTCAAATCAGAGGAAATATTAACGTGTAAAAGCTGACAAATCGTGAAAAATAAAAGTGCACCATCCTCATCATTTGACTGCTGAACACGGGGCATTTATTTTTGAGAGTGTCAGCTGTTTGATTCATGTTTGTACGTCTTCTGTAGGCAACCTCGCTCCGTCTTTCTTTGGGTTTTGACTTCAACACATCCAGCCTGTATTTCTTCTGGCAGTATTTAAGCATAGTGCTCGGTGTACTTCTCCATCTCTGGAATTCATGTCTGAGTTTCCTGCCCTTTATTGATGCATCTCACCTTTACTATATTGAGTTTTTTTCGCTGAATGAAGGCTGAGATACTGACAGAGGAGATATGTTACTGTCTTGTACTCCATGGAAGAAGATAGAGGAAGAAAAAGCGGCACAGCGAGCAGAAAACTGACAGATAAGACTTTACTTTGAACCGCTGCTATAAAAGATGATCCCGTGCTGCTCTTTTTTATCTGATGTTCAGGAGTAAATCATCAAGATGGTCATGTGACGTTTCAAACACACATTTAAGTGTTAAGTGTTTAAAATCAAAACAATGGCTGAAACGTGTATGTGAACTGGGTCATTCATTCAACTCATGGAGTTTTAGCATCTTTCAGCTCATTGTTTTGTGTTTTACAAACACTAAAAACCTATTGACAATGAATGAAGTTCTTTAATAAATACAGAGTGAATCTGCGTGGATGAGGTCGTTGTTTACGGCCTCCTGAAGTGAATTCTGTACGGGAGGTTTGACCTGAAGACTAATGGCCAATCAGAGGCCAGACATAAGAGGTTAGACTCCCTCAGAGATCAGCACGTGATCCGAACTGCCCAGCGGTTCTCTCTAACCTCATTTGTCTGAACATCCACGTTTCCCATGTGTATATTTGCTGAATTAACCTCTCCTGAACTGAATCATGGAGTATATTTGTCGAGCACAGCAACCTTAGGGCGCCGGCTGCACAGCTCGTACAGGAGATCTGCAGCTGCGTTTATCAAGAGTCTCCGAAAGTCTCATAATAGTCATAATATCTTTAGGAGAACTGTAGCTTACTTTACCTATAACATAATAACACTGTCTTAAAATAGCAATTGCATAAAATTATTCTGTTAATTATTCTATAACATCCACTAAATTGTGTTATATTTGCACAACATAATTTAGCACCAAGATGTCACACTTAATTGGAAATACAGTTATGAGAATAAAGAGTTCAAGCAGCTTCTCTGCCTCTGAATGTGATGTAATAACAGCATGATTTTTACCCAAATCACTGCTTTTTTTATCCATATTTAATCATATTATAAACAAATATGATTTCCATGTTTGTTTTCTGAGCCTTCGTTCACATCAGCGTTTGAACATCTAGTTTTTTTTTTATTGGTTTTATGACGTTTGGTGCATGTGTGAGTTTGTGTGATGCAACGTTTAGCAAGAAAGTGCAAATACTGGTTTATTATTGAGGATCAATGAGCGAATAAGACACGTACCGTTTTAATCAACATGACAGAGGAGCTGTAATCTGATCTGACAAAGATGAATCCCATTCCAGGTCAGATTAAAGGTGCAATAAGAGTTTTATAACCTAACAACAGAGAATGATCACAACACATCAGCTGGATGGCTTTAATACAGTTGTAAATCCATTATAGTGTCGCAGCAAATACTTAACAAGGTAGTAGCCTTTAAAACTGCGCTCAGTCATCCAAATAACCTACAACACAAGAAATCTGAACTAAAAAAACCTCATTCTCAAGTCAGAAATGATGACGGTGTCTTGTTCCTGCAGGATTTTGCACATCGATATGGACACAGTATATATTTATGTATAATTAATTAATTAATTAACGTTTCCATTCAGATATCATGTAGACCAATAAATGTGGAGCAATAAGAGCAGATGGGAAGAAGTGTGTTAGTGATAACGATCAATGATCAGCAGTGATCAGACGTTATCTACTACATGCATTAAACTGAGCAGCTTATCTTTTTACTACATCACCTTATTAAAGCTGCAGCGCAGGCAGGATTTTTAGATCGGTATTAAATGAGTCGTTTTAATCCCTGTAATAGACCGTTTTGGTGTATGCTAATGTGTCACATCTCTACCGTGGCTCCACTGTTCACATTAAATCCTGAAGCTCGTGTTTATATCTTCCACTTGTCAAAGTTTGGGGCTCATTGCTTCATGTTTTCATGTTTTTTTTGAGCCGGTTGTTGACTGATCCTGGTTGAAACTAACTCAGGATGAGACCACGTCGAGTTGAACCAAACTGTTAATCAAACCTTCATTTGTTGTGGTCCAGCTCACAGCGTTATTATCTCTATTATTTTGCTTTCAGTGGTTCCATTTCTGCAGCTAGTTGGACTTTATAAGCTAATTTTGCTCAGAGGCCAATTTTGTACTTCAGTAGTTTACTACATAGAAAATGGACTGAAATGGACTGAGTGAAAATACAGCGAGAAATCACTTCAAAGTAGTAATGAATCTGCTGCAGTCATACAGATGAATGAACAGCAGCAGTATTTTCATTCTTTGTGCTTATTCTTATTTTCTGTCATACGTATAATGTTGGATGTTCATATTAAACATGACCAACGTTTAAATCACGAGTTAGCAGCTTCTCTGTTAACACTACGGCAGTTTTTTTTATTGTTTTGGGAGTAGTCACGCCGAGCTACGACTCGAGTCGAGCTGGCACGGATAACAAATAAGTTGTTTACCTGTCGGACGCCTGTTGTGTGCAGCTCTTCATCAAACATCTCACTGTGGCTCTGCGTTATCTAACTCATCTGCTGAACAAAGAGCTCCAGATATCTCAACTGTTTTTATTGAAGAATAAATCAGAGCAGAGCGAACTCATCAGGAGCTTAAACCACCTGTTTCAAGGCTCAGTAGACGATGAATAAAGTTTGTCTGAAGTGTAAATCATTCAAAGCTACTCTAGAGTCTCATAATAAGAATATAAAGTGGAAACACGTATAATAAAATCCCCTTCCAGCAAATGAATGTTGTATTTTGATAAAGTAGAAGCAGTTTAATGGCTAATAATGGCCAACTTTCAGATAAAGCAGGATTATTATTATTATTCCCACAATGCAACTCGATTCTTTTCTCTTCTCTCATATTTATATTATTGGTGTTTCTAAGCAGCTGATCGTCTCGGTAACATCATTATTTTCTCAGAAGTCTGTTTTCAACTCAAAGCATCTCAAGATAACATGTAAATAACAGAAAAAAAAGATCATTTTTTATATAATTTTATTATGCGTATGAAATGAATGAAAGCGTGTTGCTACATGCTAACTGTGGTCTGAAATAACAGTGATTCAGCGTTTCGAGGATACGACGGTGTTTGTTTGACGTTTTCGCAAGTATTTTGTCCAGATATATTTTTAAAATTAATTGAATTTGTATTTTTTTGTGAACATCTATTATTTTATTTTAATTAAAGTTGATGTTTTTGTTGTTGAGTCTCATAACATTTTATAAAATCTCAAGGTCTGTCGGAGGACCGTGGTGTCTGTAAATCCTGCTCTATCCCCGCTTCCTGCTGCACGAATCGTCTGGGCAACGTCGGTGTGTGTGTGTGTGTGTGTGTGTGCGTGCATGCATATAAATGTGTGTCTTTTTTGTGTTTAAAGAGTCGCAAAAAACATTTATTTCAGTTAATGTAAAACATTTGTAGGTGAACTGGAGGACAAAAGAGAAAATGATGATGAACTAGTGGAGCCGGCTGTTGTTATTTAAGCAGAAGAGCAGAAACGTTATGAAAAGAGCATAAAAGATGCAGCGACTGAGGTTGGTCCAAAGCACCAGGTGCAAACGAGCTATTTACATGTGTGATATGTTAAAGTGGCCAAAATGAATAACTATGAATAACAATGTGGACGTGTGTGTTTGTCTGTTTGTGTCTATGCTTGTATATCTGATGGGATATTGTGAAATATTCTTTTGTGTGTGATATTTGTGACAATGTGGAGACATTTGTTTACTACTTTATGGGGACAAAACGCTGTTTCTATTGAAGAGAGAAATAAATCAAATAAAAAACTTATACAGTATATTGATTGACACAAACTTAAAGTAAACCCACATATATAATGTCTGTTTATGTTTGTGCATTGTTTTTTATCGCATCGTCAGGGAGATCCACTGGTGAATTTGATATATTCATATAATTTCATGGTTGTGTTACTTCTCTAACACAACTGGAAATGCTTTTAACCAGTTGACCAAAGAAAAACAAAGAGACACACAAGAGTTAAAGCTCGATCTGACAGGAGCATCATTCTTATATGATGCCACAGTTTCAGCAGACAGATCGGCTGCAGTCTTCATACTTTACTAATATAATCAGAGTTGTCGGGTTTCTGTTATTCCGTGATTATAGTAATGTTGTCCCTTGAGGTTTGCATAGAAATCCCCAATAGAGACAACAAAACAGGAATAATATGGAGCTGTCAACATTAAAATGATTACACAGACGAATTAAAACTCAAAGGAAGCCAGTAAGCAGCTGCTGGTGTGTGGCTTCAGGGAACGGAGGATGATTTCTAGTCTTAAAGTGTGCATGGCTTCATACTATAGGGACTGAAAAACTGACAGGAAACATGAGGAGAGGGAGGAGGGATGAACTGTCTCTGGATACATCCAAACTGGGGACAACCGGGACACCAGGACACACCAATTTTCCCAAGAGTGGACCAAACACTAAGAAGAATTCTTCATATTCCCAAGTGTCACTTTAAAGTTGCAAAGTACAAGCTAGTTCATGCTTTGATCGTGTATTTGTTGCTTCACATGACTCAATATAACAAAAAAAAAACCTTCATAAATTCACCTGGAAATGACCAAATCTGCGATCATTAATCTGTTGTGTTTGTTTACCAGGTTGGCTGGTGGGAAAACGGCCACCTGCGTCTGCGTTACCATCCTTGGTCCCGTTACGGCTCCTTCCTGAAGCCCCTGGATGACTCCCAGCACCTCCGGGTGGTCACGCTGGAGGAGAGGCCCTTTGTGATCGTGGAACCCGCCGACCCGGGCACCAGCTCCTGCATCCGTGACTCTGTGCCCTGCCGCATGCCTGTCAACTCCAGGTAACACACGGCACCACCTGGATATCAAACACCATCACATTTTATTTTTCTTTAAATAATCCTCCCTAGTATAAAACATGTATACAGATTGAACACTGAGGTTTGTTATTCATGGTTTCCATTTTCTCATTGTGTCATTTTAATTTTAGTCACCGTTGTAAAAGCAAAAGTTGGAGAATAACAAAAATAAGTGCAGAAGAAAGTAAGCAGGAACAGAGTAGAAATGTTTTTCTAAGCAGGTAGCAGGTCAGGACGACCTTCGGTCTATTGTGGTGATAAGGAGAAAGAAACAGAATCACATACATGTCACATTTTTCTACCTGAACCTTTTTATACACAACAGGAGTCACTTTAGCACATAACAGCTGATTTCTAACATTGAAATCTTCCTGTGTTTCTCTTCTAAGCCTATAAACTTTAGTGTAAAGCGGGCGAGACGTTTCTAAAAGCGGTTAGTGAGATTTCCTCCTGTAACTACAAATGTCTGGCCGACTGTCCATGAACAAGACAGTAAATCTTTACCATCTGCAGGTGCTGTGAAGGGCTTAAAGAAAGACCGTCCTCCTGGGATCAATAGATTAAAACATCAGAAAAGAACCTAATTATCCCAGAGAGGAAATTAAGCTGCCTAACAGCATCTACAGTATGGATGTTTTAAAAGTCATACGGTGCCACACAAAAGCAGGAAATTAAGAACAAGGCATACATTTGTTACAATCCTTTAATAAAACCACAGCAGAAAGCACACAGCAAATTAAAGATAATTGTCTTTTAATCAGTCCCGGTAACGAGACGAAATCTCAAATAGATTTTTAATCCTGGAAGAAGGTTTCATCTGTTTCAACGGCGAGAAAAAAACACTTAAAGATGTGTGAATTACTAAAAATGACTATTATCAGCACTAAATACAACTTAATACAGATTGACTGATGGCAGGTTATGATTAATAATAACTGAGGAAGTATTTTTTATTCGTGCATATATTTTATATATGTGAGTGTGTGTTCAGGTCCGTCCCAGATAAGCTTCCTACCTCCAGTACATGACCCGGCTAACTGACTGAGAGAAAAGTTAATCAACTGACTTCAAACTGTTTTTGCCAAACCTGCTTGTCTTTATTATATGTGTTGGGTAAAATCATTAACTGGTAATAACAAAGCCAGTATGCTGGACTGACTGTTAACCAGCAGCTCCGGATAACGTAGTGACGCATTCAGCTGCTAAACACACACATTACAAACATATATTTACCGCAAAACCAACAAAGAAGTAAAAGAAAAACAGACATAGGATACTTTATATGAATAATGTACATTTATTTGAACAGAAAGCACAAGAAAAGCACGAAACCACAAGAAGTTTGACAGTAAAACAACTTTAATTTGTTATTATTTCTGCTTCGTTAAGATCAGACGTCCCACCCACATGGAACCGAGCTTATTTTGGCTGCTGGTGAGAAGTAATTAGCCAACTATGTAAGTTGTGTTTGACAGGTAACAGCTGGTAGGTTATCATAGCTAACACTTGGTATGGAGCCACTTGACTGATAGAGACCTAAATATACTTGGATTCCTGCTCATGATGCTCTCAACAGGCTGGATGAAGCCTCAGAGGAAAGAAAACATTCATTTCGTTTCTTTTAGATAACATCCAAGAGCAGCCTCCTCCTGTGCTGTCTGAGCCCAAACTGTCAGAATCGATCCGCTCACAGTCCCTCGCCAATAATTCATACCATCCTTCCTCCATCTCCCGTTCTTCCTCTGGTACCGTCTCCCTGTGTCTCTTTGGTGCTTCTCTCCGTCGTTTCTTTTTCAATATCCACAACAGCCAAGCGGTGTGTTCAGGTCAAAGCGTCCTTGATTAAACAAACCGTCCTCATAAAAAGCATGTTTTCATTATCTCACCTTTTCTTTTCTTTACTTTTCTTTTCTTTTCCCTCAGTTTGGTGGTGGACAGCACAGGACC
This sequence comes from Pampus argenteus, assembly GCA_036937835.1. Lineage (NCBI taxonomy): Eukaryota > Metazoa > Chordata > Actinopteri > Scombriformes > Stromateidae > Pampus > Pampus argenteus. The sequence continues at coordinate 18,905,340 of CM072879.1, forward strand.
CATGAAGCACTGCTGCAAAGGCTTCTGCATCGACGTCCTCAAGCGATTGGCCAAAATCGTGGGCTTTACCTACGACCTTTACCTGGTGACCAATGGACGGCACGGGAAGAACATAGACGGGGAGTGGAACGGCATGGTCGGAGAGGTGAAACAGTTCAATAATTATAAAAAATACATGAAACTTTGCTTTACTACAAACACACTACAGCCTGTATGTTATACGAGTCAGTTGGTGGAGGCATATGACCGTGAGATGGTATTTCTAGTTTTCTTTTGTTGTTTTTACAAACAGTGGGTTTGATTTGAGGCCTCCTGTGAAATTATTTATATCCTGCCTCAAATCCTTTAAAACGACAGAGGATTGGGCCTGAATCGAAGAAGAAGAATGAAAAAAAGAAGAAGAAGAAGAAGAAGAGAGGAAATATGGAGGAAGGCTGTCAGAAAGATTAGCGCTGGAGGAAGTGAGATAGAGAGAGGACAACACACACTTTGTACATGACTGTGTGTGTGTGTGTGTGTGTGTGTGTGTGTGTGTTGGCGGATACTCCATGATGCCAACCCCTCCCTGGTGGCTGGATTAATGAAGTTGGTTTTAACATGGAGTTACACGAGGGATGCAAATTATCAGACTCAGCATGTGTTTGTGTATATATGTGTGTGTGTGTATGATTGTGTGTGTACACTGTACGTGTATATGTGTGTGTGTGTGTGTGTGTGGTCTAGTAATTCTATCTTTGTGAGGACCCGTTGCAGTTCTAGATATCAGGAGTGAGGAGGTTTTTGAAATGAAACACGTGAATATCTTAAACTTTTATTTGCCACAGAGCTCGTTGTCTGAACTCCTTCTGGTGTTTTTATCGAGGGAACCGGGATGAAGTTAATTTCTGGGTTGGCCTACAGAAATACGTCATCCCTGCAGCACTTTGTTCTACTGCAAGAACTACGTTATCTCTAAATATTTCACCCACTCTTGATGATAGAAAACATAATTCAACTAGCATTATATTTGATGTTTAGTTGTATATGAGCATCATTTATAGGCGACAGGGTTGTTTCTTTCTATCCATCCTCCCAACAAACACGTGTGGAGTGTAGCAGCCTCCTGCAGGCTTCATGCACTGCTGCATGAACCAAAGAAACACGCTCTCAGCATCAGATTAGCGGGTTCCTCCCTGAGTCTGAGTTCTGCTGTGCAGCCTGATGAAGCGGATTCTTTGGTTCCTTCACAGTACGACGTTTTTTTTTCCTCAATAATGGTGCGCGAGAACAATTGAATGCAGTAATGTTTTTGTGCAAATATCAGTCATGTTTGATCAGAGGGGAGCCTCCCTCAGGCTCTCCCGCTGTCGCGTCATGTGACCACAGCCTTCTCACAGCGGGGCGAAGACGAGACGCTGCTGCCAGATGTGGCTGTTTGTTTGTAGCCCATCAGGACACAAACCAGTCGTGTCTGTTAATGTGCTTCCTATCGCCTCGCTTACTACTGAAAATCAAACTGTGTGTTTTTCATTTAGTATAATAAAGAGTTTTGGCGGAGGAGGTGTAAATTCAACCACTTCTACGCAGAAGTAGAAATACAAGAGTGGTTTTACTGAAAAGACGAAGGTTACTGAGCCCGTCCAACTATTTACTACAATCTACAGTAAACTACAGTAAAACAGGAGGATCACCTACGTTATATAAAAACATGTTTGTGTGTAACCAAACAGTAAAAGCATCACTATTTGCTAACAGTTCTGATGTTGTTTACAAGGCTTCTGTGTCAAATAGGCAATAGAGATGCAGGTGGTCTCTGTCTCTATCTCCATCCCCAGCTGCCTCCTCCCCAGCTTCTGTCAGTAACTCATTAAGTTGCCTAATTATGGTGGCAGACGATTATGTGTTCACAGGGACAGCTGAGTCTATGTGGTATATATCACAGAGTCCTGTCCTTGCTTGTTTCCTTGTTACCTGCGGCAGTAGTTGTTTTTATCCAAACCAGAAAAAAAAAAGAAAAGAAAATGCAGAAAATGTTTTGTTTTTTTCCCTTTTATCCCTCATCTGATCTTTTTCTTTTTCTTTACTTTGTATTATTTTCTATTAATTTTACATCCTGGCTAACTTAAAGTCCACCAAGGTGACGTTGTTAGTCGATATACTTCTGAACGTCGTTCAACATGAATCCCTCCCAATCAGACAGTAAGTTCATACGTCCATAACGTTTTCTCGAAGTCTAGTAAAGTACTTAAGTACCACAGGTGTTGCCTTCAAACCTAGTTGAATTAATTGGAATAATTAGTGTAAAACGTGCATCATCACACTCTGGTAGAAATGTCCGTTATAGTGCTTCTTCCTGTGGTTTACTTTCCATAATCTAATAACATCATAACTGTTGTATATTCCTGATATCCAGCAACACTTTCCTTTAATTCCCAACTTTCCATCTTTTTAACTGTAATCTGTGCCGTCTAAAAACATCTCCAGCATTTGTTCGTTTCTGTTTTGCACTTAAAACTCACTCATAGACTCATTCTGTCAAACAGGGGACGTTTAATCCACAATCATCCAGGGTTTATTGGAAATAATGTTCATTAAAGGCTGCTAAGAACAGAACGGACATGGTAGCAATGGTGCATTGCGTAAACAGAGACCAAGTTGGAGACGTAGTCTGTATCAGGACAGGATTATCTTCTAGAAAAGTCCCCAATGGCCGAACAAAAAAATGCAACTCCTACAAAATGCCAAAATGCTTTTACAGAAAAATCCAAAGAGAAACACATTTCACTGCATAGCCAGAGGTATTTGATTGACAGGAGATATATTGAAAGTGCAGTGCAGAAACACCACAGTGAATCAATAAGTGACGAGCACTCAAAAGAGGGAGCGGAGGAGGATTTTAAGGACTCAGTCTCAGTAGGATCTGGTGAGGGACAGCAGAGACGTGTGAGGGCCAGGACTCAGACTAATGAACTTCTACTCCTTTAACCTCCACAGTCCCTCTGCTGCCGTCACATAACCTCTGTTTCCTGCCAGGTGAAACACAGAGCTGTGAATCCCCTCACTTCCTCCCTTTCTGACCACCTGAGTCTCATTTACAGCTGTCAGAGAAGCTCTGAGGAAGAACACACACCAGCTTCATGTCGCACGCCGAGACGAAAAGCAAAATATACTCGAATTTACATCCAGCTCATTGATGAAACCTGTCAAGTATTTTTGTCAAATGCCACTGATGAGCTTTGGGTTTATATGATGATGCAGAGAGCGACGAAGAAAAGAGAGAAGAGACTGTGTTGATGCATCTGAACTCATGACATCATATTTAAATAATTAGTTTAATGTCATGTTTGGTAAAAAAATAAAAAAATAAAATCCCTTTAAATGACACACACTTCTAACCTGTTTTCCAGGTGGTGTCCAACAGGGCCGACATGGCCATCGGCTCTCTCACCATTAACGAGGAGAGGTCAGAGGTCGTGGAGTTTTCTGTTCCGTTCGTGGAGACGGGCATCAGCGTCATGGTTTCCCGTAGCAACGGCACCGTATCGCCTTCTGCGTTTCTCGGTGAGTTATGTTTTTATTTTGTCGAGCTCGTGTTTACATGCAGGGTCACAATGTAAAATATGAAAACTGTTAAGTGGTCGTTCATGTGGTAAAGAAACGAGCAGCCTTAAAAATATACCATAAGTAACAGTAAGTAAAGAAAACTGCATTATTATTCAAAGAGCAAGTATATTCCACTACAGAGAAATATAAAATCAAGTATTTTCAACAGAGATGACGGAAAGTCAAGTTCTATTTCTTCTTGTTTCAGAGGTGAAAAACTCATTTTTCAGAAAGTATTTTTTTCCATTGGTGCACAAAACATCAATACACACACACACACACACACACACACACACAAAACATATTTTTTTAATCAGTTTGTGAATGTCCCACTATCACTCTTGGAAGAGTAAAACATGGCAAGTTCACTAAATTGGCCTCTGATTTTACAATAGACTGATGAATGTTGTTGTACAAAGACGCACCGCACTTTGATTCTGAAGGTAGAAATACAAGAACTGCCTTAAAATATATAAAAATATAGGCCTGTCCTGTTTTGTAATACCACTTTGTACCTGAAGAGGTGATAGTGAGTCACTGTAGCATCCAGTCAGTCAAACATGACAGGATGAAGAAGTAGCGCTGCCCTGAGCAACCGGCAGCAGTGGCCGAGGTTTAAAAGTAGAAAGCAACATTTAGACTCCCAATATGTGGCTTGATGACGCCGTAACACAGATTCACAGATTCACCATAAACAGACGGCTTCTTCATCCTCTCATGTTGCACTGAGGGCAGACTGGATCATACAGTGACTCACTATCACCTCTTCAGGTACAAAGTGGTATTACAAGACTGGATGGGCCAGTCTTAACATCACATATAGCACCTTTAAAATCACTAAAACTCATTTATTGTAGTTCCAACTATTCTAAAACTATAACCCCTCGTTATTATTGTAGCCATGACAACGCAGGTCGCTTAACTTTAAGGAAGTAGTAATTTTTACCCACACCGCGTTTCTATAACCTGAACAAATTGATCATTTTGACCCAATTTTAATCCACAAATGGAGGAAACATCGTCAAAAAGATATTCTCAGTATTCAAGTGAGCTCCTTTCTTTAACATAAAGTTTATACGTATATCTCACTCAAAGTTGGCCTCTCCTACGATAACACCTCTTAATTTATAAATCTCCTTAGACTAATTCCAGACATTTTCATGCATGAAGTGATGGAAAGATGAAGGAGAGAAGAAGAGAACTGGAGGAGAATAAAGAAAAAGAGGGAGGGATGAAGAATGCAGTAGAGAGAGAGAGAGAGAGAGAGAGTCATGTACCAATATAAACACATACGAGTGAGAGAGGTTGAGTGGCTTTGATGGAGAGGGTGATAGAGCTGCTTCAGATATTTTCAGATGCTTTAATCTAAGCAGTAGCTGCATGACATGCTGCTTTGTGTGTGTGTGTGTGTGTGTGTGTGTGTGTGTGTGTGTGTGTGTGTGTGTGTGTGTCTGTGATAACCTGGAGCAAAGTGACTTGTTAGCACAGAGCAGCATTTCAGACCTTTTCAAGCGTCAAGCATCTGTACTGTGTAACCTGTGTGAATACATACTGTAATACTGTAAGCGAGTTTGAACTTTCTCTTCATTTGTAAGGTTTGAATTTTTAAAATCGAGGACCAAACAAACATCTTTACATCTGTCTTACTTCAGAAAAATCAGATAATTAGATAATTCTCCCATGTTGTCCCTCATTACTGTGTGTTTTCATCTGAATATGGCGGTGATGAAGACTCATAATAATTAATATTAATAATGTCTATAAAATAAATATAATATAAATGAACACCGTCTATTTACCATCAATCCACCAGAATACTCCATGTACAGTTCCTTCATAAACCTGATCTTTCCATCCACTCCTTAAGGAATCTATTTCATACTTACACAACTGTAGGAGTACATCTATCCATCTGTCAGGGGAGATTTAGGAGACAATCTAAACTATGTCACGGTTGGAGGTGCCGAGCTCCCAAAGGCTGTTTTATCTTAAGACCACCGGGCCACAGAGCTTAAAGTGACTCTGTACTGTAGCTTTGCATGCTTGTGTGTGTGTGTGTGTGTGTGTGTGTGTGTGTGCAGGTGCAGCATTTCTGTATCTGTGTAGGAAAGAAACAGTCGACCCTTTAATGGGTCAACAGTGACCTGACAGACGAGAAAAAGTCATGCTAGTAACGTGCATTAATGGGACATGAACAAGTACAGAAGGACAGAAGGAGAGGAGGAGAGAGGAGGAGAGAGGAGGAGAGGAGGAGAGAGGAGGAGAGAGGAGGAGAGAGGAGCTCACCTGGTGCAGAGCTGGACTCCTGGTAGGCGGCCATCTGCCTTGACCTGTTGGGTTGTGGGACACAGAGAAGCACAGCAACAACAATAACAACAACTATAATAATAATAGAAATATGATTATTATTGTCTGATGCAAGTAGGAGGTCATTTACAACTGAAATAACATAAAAACTATAACCTCTTTTATCTAATGTTAGCATCAGTATAAAGAATCAGTATAAATCAAGCCGAGCTCTCGTAGAAAGCTTCGCTCCGGTTTTCACTCTCCTGTCAAGCTCTTGGAAGTCGGCAGTTTTGGGAGCATGATAACATTTTTATGACTGTTTAAATATTTAAGACTGTCTGTTTGGGCTCTGAAGCGTCTGACTTGACATTCGGTGACACTGTATATATATATTATTTTTACCACTGGACGGTTGTTTGATGACTCTGTTCTGTTTCTGCAGAGACATTTAACAAAGCGACGTTTTTTTCTGCAGTTTTTAGATGCAGATAATTCCTGCAGATTGAACTGAGTTTACTGGATTAAAAAAAGTCTGTTAAAATCTAAGTTACTTTTACTAGTTTAATCAAATCAAATTAAAAGTTTTTCTGATTTTTGAAAGTTGTGAATAACTTCTTCGACCTTGGCGCTTCACACAAGCCGTATTACATATAATAAGTCAGAAATATAAAGGAATAAAGGTTTATTTATGTCCACCTTTATACTGTGTGTTTACTTTACTGCATTATGCATTAGGCTTTAACCTTGGATCATATCTAGACGGTGTGTGTGTTTAGGACATGTCGCTGCAGTGTAATATGAATGCATTTCAATTCTGTGTCAGATACTGAATATTTATATTAATGCATTATATAAATCCCTAAAATAATAAATAAATCTTTTTTTAATTAGCAGTTGTAACTCCAGCCTCAGTCAGTCCCGTAACACCGTGATGCATTCGGTGAATGAGAAAACGTGACAGACAGAGAGAGACCTTGTTGAAAACACAGAGAGACCTGGAGAGCGATGCAGGACACAGCGTCTAAGCCTGGATGATAACAAACACTTAAACTGTCAAGGGACCCAGTGAAGAGGGAGGTGAAAATTGAATAAGTGAAGAGAAGTAAAGGTAGAGCCTGTGTGTGTGTTGGGAAAGATGGTCATCTGCAGTAGCAGCGATGTCACTCATAGCGGGAATTTAGAGATAAAAACCTTAAAAAAAAAACAGCAAAATTCTCAGAAACCACCAACCTGCGCTTCAATTTATAGAAATATCCTTTTTTACTAATAACTAATCAATGACTTTTACCTGCTGCGTTCCACCTTCTCTCTTCTCTCCCCAAACACCAACCAAGGTTTGTCTATCCAACATGTACATGTTCATTGTGTCGCTCAAAGTCTGAGAAGAGTGAGAAGAGAATAGCAGAAATAACAGCAAACCAATGGCTTCATGTTGATATTCAGCCAATTTATTAGTGGACTCGACAGATTTTTTTTTAAAATCAATACAGTAGAAGCTCTGATATCAGCTCCAGAAACACTACATGTGACATTTCCCTTAATGCACTTTAATAATACACAATTCAATATTTTCTTAGGCTTTTCCATGGCAACATATTTCAAACTGTGCACTTCCAGTTTGTAACAGGCTTTCTGTTATATATTTATGATATAATCTGGATGATATCGTTGGCTGTTTTCACAGGCTGAGTAGAAATCCTAATGACAAGTAAACTAACGTTGATGTGTAAAATGAGCGTAGTGCTCCTTTAAGTCTCTGTAGTGGAAAGAGGGATTTTAATTTTACATGTATGGTGCTCTCCTAATGTTGGAGACACAAATATAAACCTGATGAAGACTGAAAACGCTGCATGGTTTCTGTCCTTTTAGACATTTTATATTTATGATTATTTCCTTTTTTCCCCGTTCCCTCATGCAATCATCCGGGGGTCCGTTGGCTCTTGGCAGACCGTGACAACAAAAACTAATTTGTCCTTAATGGAGTCGCCTTGTAAAATAAAAGTCTAACAGATCTCAGACCTCTAATCTCACAGGAACTCATGAGATTCAACGTGAATGTAATCAGAACAACAAAGGAGGCAGACGGCCAGACACCGCTCGCTCTGCGTCACTGCTAACTCTGCTCCTATTGGCCCATACGGGGATTCAGAAGTCTTTAGATAACCGTCAGGACGGGCTCCTCTGTCAATAATGGCCCTGAGATGTAAACATATTCTGTTGGAAAAGTGTGATTTGCTTATATGCTCACTGATAATTCACCATAATGACTCATCCTTATGCTCATATAGACTCGTAGCAGCAGTAGAAATCATTGCAGTGGAGCTTGTGTAATACTCCCTTAATAATCCCTTAACTTAACCATACTCTGCACCGCACGCATCGATCAGACTGCGTTGCAACACATAGATAAGATGCTTCACTTTATCTCCTCCGTTTGTTTAGTCATTTCATGGCGCATTTCAAAGCTACAAATAGTATTTCCTGTGCTTGGAGCAGCACGACTTTCTTTCAGTCTTTCTCTGTGGAAACACCTTTTACATGGTGTGTACATGCTTAGAGCTGTTGTACTTTTATTGCAATACTCGTAATGCCAGAGTGGTTAACTCCCTCACACCTCCAGAACAGAAGCGACGGTTCATCGGCTCCATCAACGCCTCATAAAACGCTATGACCGAAGATTCGCTTGTTTTATGGGTGTGTATTAGATTAGATAATATATGCGCATTTCATTTGCATAATGTACAGCACATAACATGGCGGCATTGTGACAGAAAGAGGAGGAGGACTCCATATGAAAACAGTCAGCTTGTCATATGTTCCACTAATAAAATCTAAACGTCTTCATTGAAGGATACATCACTGTAATTACTACATAATCGTATTATCATGTTAATATAAATGTCATTCATATTATGTCCTTGTCCTGTAAACTTCTGGTTCTCACTGCAGACATCATGCGGTGATCTCTCTCTCTCTGTTTAAAAAGGATTAATAAACATGATGAGATGGTGTTCAGAGAACTAAGGTCACCAGTTTGAATCCCTGGACCTGCTGGGAACATGTTGGCGAGCAACATGAATAAGTAATGTTGTCACTTAACTCAGCCACTGCTGCTAAAATGCCCTTGAGGAAGGCCACATGAACGTCATTAACCCCGACCTTAACCCCATCGGCTCCAGTGGATCTACTGGCTCCAGACTATCGTTGTACCTGGAAGCTCCGGGGTGTGAATTTTAAAGAGGGCATCATTGATAAAAGGGCATATGTCTTCTCTCGACTTTGCCAAGTTAAATACGGGTATAAAAATAGATCAGTTGTTGTCCAACGTTGATATATAGCAGCTGGAAACCAAACGAACACCCGAACTCGATGAGAGCATCGTCACGTCTTAACTGAAAGATGACAGCTCTTTGAACGCAACACGCAGCTGCTTTATACTCCAGAGAAAAATAAATCAAACGCAACCCTCGGTGTTTGCACTGCACTACGTAATTATTTACACGCTTACTCTGCCAAGGCCACTTTGATTGAACAACACCGATATACAGTACTAGACTGGATGAAATCCAACCGACAGTAAAATCACCTGTCGAGACAATTGAAAATGGGCTGACTCACAAATAAATCAAATGTACAACACATGACAGCCCAGATAACAGATGACATCATCCATTAAGACAATTCATGCTTCCTGAAAATGATTATGACAAATAATGAAGGAAAAATTATAACGTTCGAATTTAATCTTTGATTTGTTAAGCGTCATATGAAAACAAAAAACATAATTTCTTGCTTTGTCTCAGCTGGTGTTATCTTAGGTAAGAAAAAAGACTTTATGCCAATGAACACATTGATTATTTTTAAATCATTTGCTTTAGGCTACACTAAACAAATGCTGTGTGACAGCGAAGCTCCGTAGTACACTCAAAACCTGAAGGTTAGACACAATAAGTCATTTCAAACAACATACCCAAGTTAATAAAAAAAAAAGAAGTTGTTTCAGTCTGACAAAAACAAAGTACAAGCCACAAAAATGCTGCCGTTTCCTAATATATTAAACCACTTACTGCTGCCACAGTGCTGCAGAACAGAGTAACTTTACATTAAGTTGTCCATTTAGAAGCACCTGCAGCCCTGCAGCCAGATCACCTCTGTGAACATGTAATGTTCATTTCTGTTGACAGACGCATTGATTCCAAAGAGAGGTTGAATAAACATCAGTAGCACCTTTCAGTATCATGCTGACACGGTGGATGTAATGGCTATATGTAATGGTTCAGATGCACCCAGGAAACTCTCAAGTTTACTGGGTGCATCTGTACCAGAGTTCACACGCTTGTTTTATAAAGTGCTGCAGTCAAAGGATGTTTAAATGTTTCCATTATCCAAACTCTCTATATAATAGACACTGAATGTTTTACAAATTGAGATTTCGGACGCTAACTAATCGTCATCATTTAACATCGATGCTGATGTTGAATTCAGCATGTTGCATTGTGGGATTGTTAGCAGAAAATATTGCACATGGCACGTTTTTTTTTATAGTTAGTCACCTTGCAACAGGTAACTAATGACAACATACCTTCACGTTGTGTCCTTGACTTCACATATCAAACATAAGACCTCAAAGTTCCCGTTTTAAAGCAGCATTAATTAATAAAGAGGAAATGACAACATGTTTGCTTTTAAATATCTGGCGGTTTTCACTGCAGCATCGATCATGAACGGTGCTTGTGTGCAGTGAATCATTCAATTAAAAAGGGGGATTTGTGTAATCATTAAAGTAAAAACAGCTGCCAGAAAGTTCATTTTTTATCATAATACTTGAATATTGATTGCTGGGTATCATGCTGTTGGAAACCTTTTAATTAATCTTTCTCGTTTCCCTTCTTTATTTTCTTTTCTTCTTCGTGTGATATGAAGTGATATTAGTATTAAGGTGTGTTTGATTCACATTTTTATCTCATTTTGGCTTTTCAGGTAAATAATTGCCATGATTTGATCTGAAACCTGTGATATTACCGGGTGGAGAGTAAAGCTGCAGCCTTTCTGCCCTCCGTGGTTTCACAGGTCAGCCTTAAAAGCGTATTAAACCTTATTGGCAGTAAGTATAATGGATAAATCCTGAGCGGCTCCACCTGCTGCCTCACTGTACGACACTCAGCAGGTGAGCATCAGCTAAAAGCCTCAAATGTAAACAACACACTTGTTGCTCTTCGTTACGTCGACACACACAGTTGAGTTTGATTTAGCGTCTCTTCCTGGATGTGACACAGAGAGACAAAGGTGTTGATGAGTCGGCCCGGCAGCTCAGTCCGTCTCTGCTGCTGGTTGATTAGTGTTACAGCTGCCACAGCTGCTGTTGTCAGTGTCGGCAGCAAATCCCTCACTAATTTAACAAATCTCACAAGGATCTGCTCGTTTCCTCAGCCGGCAGTTAAACCGACACCCGTCTCTTAAAAAGGGCGAGATGAGGGGAGACAATTTCCCTCCAGTCTTCACCCGGAGGTTCATTTAGTGTAAGACCGCTCATTTGAGGTTAAAAAGAGGAGACAAGTCAGGAGCGTCACTCTTTTCTTAAAGGAGAAGTTGGAGCTCTACAATACATCCTGTATTAATCTGCACTTTAAATTATATTATCATGTTTTCTTCCTCTAACAAAACGTTTCAATCGCTTATTGTTTCTGTAGATGTTTTTGTTTATTCTTGTTTCCTATTTTCTGCTGTGTTGTCTTGTTTTTATGCTGTTTTATTCCTCTTTGACCTCACAGTTTCCAGACTTTCTAAAGTGAGTCTCTTCCACAGCTGCTCATGTTTTACATTTACATTGTTCTGCTGTTTTTCTGCTAAAAAATGAAAAAAGAAAATGAAATGAAATAAAGTTCAAGCCACAAATAAAACCAGCATCCTGTTGTTTACCGTAGTTTTCTGTCCTGTTGTTCTTTATGTCACAGTAGAGGTGAATTATTTTATTTTATTTTATATCTGATATAAAGGGTTTGATGTCTAAACTACATGAAAACATGTCATCGGGTAACTTCTGTTGTCTTGGTGGTTTATAAATAAACTACTTGATATAGTTGCAGAGAGACTGTGAGAATCTCTCACCTGTTGCTCTGCTGCATTTGATAAAGTCCGATGACAGGTGAACTTCTGACACTTGATCTGGTATTTATATGTGTGTGTGTGTGTGTTTGTGTGTGTGTGTTTGTGTGTGTTGCAGAGCCCTACAGCCCGGCGGTGTGGGTGATGATGTTTGTGATGTGTCTGTCGGTGGTGGCTGTCACCGTCTTCATCTTTGAGTTCTTCAGCCCCGTGGGATACAACCGCAGCCTGCAGAGTGCCAAAAGTAAGAGACGGAGTCACTCCGGCGTCAGCACGCCAATCAGCCCGCTGCCACCGCTCTCTTCACAGCAGTATTACCAACTTGTCACTTCGTCAGTTATATAAGCGAAGGGGGGCTGATTTAAGGAGGGCGTCACAGCGTCACACTTTCTCTGACTGCATATGAGTGAAAACAATCACTCCACACCCACAACACAGCTTATTTATGTTTAATGAAACAAACGTTGACAGCGCGGTGGCGCTTGATTTTGACATTTTTACAGTACTTGTCAGTTCACCATCTATGTAAACTGTGCTACGTGCATTTTAATTAATCATCTGGAAAAGTTGTTGATAATAACGAGTTTTCTGATGTTCTTACATGTACAAATGGCTCCATTTACAGTGCTTTAGCTTTAGCTTGTTGCGCTAGCTAGACGAAGCTCTGTAGACGAACCCAGTGCCGCAGTGCTTTCAGATATATCCATCCAGTGTTTCTGGTAGAAGATACAACAATAATCATCAACCAAATATAATTAGATCTACATGACAACATATCATGCATATAGTTTTAATTAAGATGATTTGGGTGAACTGACCCTTTAATAAATGGTTTCTCTTCTTCTTTAATGATCTGTCCGCTGCGGGCCTTGATATATTATTCTCGTCCGTCTTTTCATTCCTTTTATTTCATTTTCTTGCATACGTGCAGTTTTTATTTCAGTCGATTCTTCACACCCTCGAGTTCGCTCCACACAAAGAAATGTTTGGTGACCTTTCATCTTAAATTACCTGCTAGATTCCCCTCTAGTTTTTTTTTCTATTTTGTCTCTTTTTCTTTTCCAACATCTGAAACTTTGAAACTTCACAGTTTGATAATTCTGCCAGGTTTAATATTTAATAACTCCACACAGGTCTTTCCTCCAACCCCCCTCTTTGACTCAATCTCCCCTGTTTGAACTTTCATCATCAGACGGTTCTTAGATCACCGTAGGGCGGTTTGTCCCTGAAATCACTGCAACCCGAGATCATAATGAATGTGCTGTACAGTATACGGACAAAAGTATTTGGACATTGCTGTTAAGACATGAGGTCTGGTTTGACCACATAATGTCTTCTTCACTGTCCTTTCTCAGTGTATCTGCACACTTTCCATAAGTATCATATTGGGTCACGATTGGCTCGTAGATCGATTTGACGTCACATGCTCATAGACACGCCCCCCCCTCAGAGAAACTCCGATGAATGTGACGCCACACGTGTGTCATCCTGCACAGTGAAGCTCAAACATCAAGTACACTGTTGATTGTTGTTGTGTCCTCTCTTGAACCTTGTCCTCTCCGTCTCCGTCTCCGTCTCAGAGTCAGGTGGATCTAAGTTCACCATCGGGAAGTCGGTCTGGCTGCTGTGGGCTTTGGTCTTCAACAACTCTGTGCCTGTGGAGAATCCCAGAGGGACCACGAGCAAGATCATGGTAATCACGGCACCTCACTCACTGATTGACCGTCTGACTAATCAGTTGATTGACTTGCTGATTGCTCCATTGTTTAATTTATTTAGTGGTTTCAATTGTTGGTCAAGCAGTAATTTGATGATTTGCAGACCAGGTTTTTTTTTTTAGACACACAATCTTTGTTTCATATACTTTTCTTGCATTATAATAAAATAAATAATTAAATGCTCATATGTGGTTAATGAACGTCATTTATATGGAACTTTTCTAGTCTAATCGACCACTCAAAGCGCTTTATCCATTCACACACACACATACACACACACATTCAAACACTCATGACAGAGGCTGCCATGCAAAGTGCCAACCTGCTCATCAGTGTTTCTAACGCTGTCTCACCTATTCAGACACACACACACACACACACACACACACACACACTGATTGCACAGCCATCAGAAGCAATTTGAGGTTCAGTATCTTGCCCAAACACATCGACGTGCAGGCTGGAGGAGGCAGATCGAACCATCGACCGTCTGATTAGTGGCTCTACCTCCTGAGCCACAGTCAAACCACATCTAGATATTTATAATACAGATGTCGAAAAACACAATTTTCCACTAAATTTATCCTAGTTTTGACTTCTCGGTGTCTGGGTAGCATTAGCTGTCAATGAAGTTAGTTTACTGACAGGTATAATCTAATATACCATCACTTCATCTACAACTTTTATTTAATTTTTGGTGTTTTTTTTTTGTTTTTTTTTCACAAGCTTTCGAAGCCGGTGCAATCAGTTCGAGAGCGTTCATTCACTTGTTTCACCGCGGTGTTCTTTTAATACCTGCTGTTACTCTCTGCTGTCACAACATGAAAAGAAAAATCAGTTGAACGCCTGCCCCTTCTGCTGCAGAGTAAAGAGCCGCAGGAGGTGAACAACTCGAGGTGTCTTTCTTTTTCTGTCTGTCTGCTTGAGATCTTTTCACAACAACCCCAATCATCTCAAGAGCTCATTAACTGCTCAATAGGCTTTACAAAAAGGGGTCAGAGGAGAGAAAGAAAAGACGATTCATTTTTAGTTCTCTCTTTTCTCTGCAAACGTTTTTAGTTTTTAGTAAAACTGTGTGTTTGTTGGCTGTGTCACCCTGCAGGTAGAGCATGACTAACAGTCCTGTAGCACAGCCAACCTCTTCCCCCTCATTCACCTCTATAAGGTTTTCTTTTTAAATACACTGAAGATTCAAGGAGATCCTATATATTTGCTAATCTCGACAGGCAACTGCAGCTAATTACACGCAGCAATAAAATAAATACAAATACATACCTTCTTAAGCCTATTCAGGGTCATGAGTTATTGATAAACATGTATTATTGATATTATACATTAAATGTTTTTATGTTTTTATGTCTTACATTGCGCCATGGGTCATTAAACACACCAGGGAACTATTGTAAACCAAGAAACTGTCCTCCTGCTGCTCCTGCATCCTTGAGCAAAAAACACTTAATCCTCTTTTTATTTTTTTCTCAGTCGCCTGAGCTAAGAGTGTACATTTTTCATCGTATTCATTAAGAAAATTATGCAAATGAATTTTTGGCATAAATACAAAGTACTGTGGAAGCAAATAGCCCCATTCAATCACTGACTGCTGGTGCAAATTTGGTGCTAGTACTAATCCACATCTCTCACTTGCTTCCTGGCTGCATGTCAACAGTGCAGCACTGAACAAAAAGTCCTTAAACAACCTTTCAAAGGATCTTTTATCTGCTACAGAAGTGATGTAAAAATACTCAATTACAGGTAAAAGTAATAAGATATGCAAACTGTACTTAAAGGACAAGGCTGGAGATATTTTATATTTTATCATCAAATTACATGAAAAGACCAAAACCAACAATTAATCGATCCTACTAACAAGTAAAATTATTGTCAAAGAATGATTAAAAACAGATTATCGGCTTTGGAGTTTTCATAGTAAAATGTCACCTCTATCCTTTAAATATTAGTGGAAGTACCCTTTAATCAAAATGACCAGTTGCCCTCCAGTAAAACCACCACCAGGTGCTGGTAGGTGGAGTTTGATTCCAACCTTTATGCTAAGCTAGGCTAACAATATTCTTTCCCAAAATGTCAAACTATTCCTTTAACAATGTTTTTAAAATGTTCTACAGCTGGAGTACAGATAATAATAATAATAATAATGATATTATTCTGAATAACATTAAAACAAGAAACATTTCTCATCATAACAATAAACTGAACAAATATTTCTGACATATTTTTCCCTCTGAAATGTACTACAGTAGAAGTATAAAGTATCATAAAATGGAAATATACCAAATATACTCAAATAAAGGACAAGAATATGATGTATTTATTTATTACTTGACTACAGTATGTGCTTTGTCACTTTCAATGTTTTGACTTGGTTATAATTTTCATATATATGACTGTGACAAACGAGAAGATTTCCTGCTCAAGTGTGACTTTATGGTCATTATAGACTTAAGTTCAAGTAAGAAAAGGACAAATGCCGAGGTTACACTGACATTTTTATAGAAGCTGAAGTGTCATCCTGACAAATAAGACTCTACCCTCCCGGCAAGACAGAGCGGCAGCCGAGGCTTTAGCAAAGAAATGCCAAAAAGTAAAAATAATGTCACCTGAATCTTAAAATACTTCCACAGCTGTCAGACTCGGTCATTGATCTTCCTCCACCTCGCTCCTCTTCCAGGTGCTGGTTTGGGCCTTCTTCGCTGTCATCTTCCTGGCCTCCTACACTGCCAACCTGGCTGCCTTCATGATCCAGGAGGAGTACATCGACACGGTGTCGGGGCTGTCAGATAAGAAGGTACGGACGGATGGATGGATGGATGGATGGATGGATGGATGGATGGGTGGATGGATGGATGGATGGCTGATAGATGGATGGATGGGTGGGTGGGTGGGTGGATGGATGGATGATAGATGGAGCTAAGAATTAAGCTTAGTTAGGAGTGACTTTGAAAATAAGACATTGAAGGCTTCTGTTAATCTTTAAAAGTAAAGAGAAACAGATGCGAGAGGGAACACAGAAGGAAATCTTCTTACAAAGGACGGTTTTGTTTCTCCTTTAGTTGATAAGTGAAATATTGTGCCTCAGATTCACCCCTCCCCCTGTTGCCGACTCTTTTATTTCTCAGTGCCGCTTCAGCAGAACCCACATAACTGCATCCTGCTGCTCTGTTACTTTAAAACCTCATTTTATCAGACTACTCCCTCAGCTCTTCAGAAACGGCAGCAGAGAGGTCCCTCTTTCTTTGTAGGAGCTCATCCTGCAGCAGGATGCAGCTCATCTCCACACTTTGTATTGTCAACCCACTCATTCACTTCTCTTTACTTTTAGAGCTTAAATCTTCTTCCCACCTTCTCTTCTCTGTGCAGTTTCAGCAGCCGACGGAGCAGTACCCGCCGCTGCGCTTCGGCACCGTCCCAAACGGCAGCACAGAGGAGAATATCCGCTCCAACTACCCCAACATGCACCAGTACATGATCCGCAACAACCAGAAGGGTGTAGAGGAGGCCATTGACAACCTGAAGACAGGGTAAGGCGAAAAAAGCAGGTTGAAAATGACCAGAGCAAAGAAAAAAGGAGGAAATGAGATAATCCTTAGTGTTCTCATGTCACTGCAGGAAAACATGCACATGTATAATTTGTAATTATCACATGGAGTCATTTGACCTCATGTACAGTGATTGATATAGAGCCTTTAACCCGAGCAGACGACTAATTAGACAGAATAATTGAAAACACCTGTGCTGGTGTGCGGATCGCTTTCACATACTGCAGTGTAGTAAAACGGTTCGGTTCATAGCTCTACATGCTCACAGTAAAACCAGAAACGAGTGAAACAGGAGCTCTTTATTTAGCATTGCAGTGTTCGTTATATATATTATATGATGGCAGATGGCAGACAAATGTAGTATCACAACATGAAAAGAAGAGAGAGATATAGAGAGATATGACTTCCAACACAGTTCACTAAACACACGATGGAAAACAAATACAAAAAAATATAGCAGACACTTTAAACAACTGGCAGTGAGGTCGAAAACAGGAATATTTCACAGCAGGCAATATAAATACATGATTGTATTGAATGCATCAGATTGGGATCACAATGTAAATGAAGTCCGACACCAAACCGAAACTCTCGTTATCTACGTTTACTGTCAAAAAAACCAACTTTCTTCCTCCGTCCTGTAATCCACATGTCAAAAGCTCCAAGCCGACTGCAGCTGCACATTTTTTTTGACAACAACACTTACTTTAAACGAATATATGTCATCCTCTCTCTTCTGCTATCTTATATATATTTTTTTTTATTTTGTAGCTTTATAACGTTGTCGTGTCGGCGTTTCAATTACAGAACCGCCTCGTCTGACTCAACCTGTTAGCCTATTGATCCGCCTCTCCTCAGGAGCCTAGCTAACCGCTGTAACCTGTGCATCCCTATCAGGATCATGGCTGCTAAATGAGGCAGGAGAAGAAGACAGGAAAAAAAAAAAAAGTGCTTTTAAATAATACATGCTACCAGCAACCGCAGTGCAGAGGAGGGAAATCCCGCCATCTCAGCACTGGCTGCCACTCGAGTGACTGTTGGGGAGGTTTATTATCCGCCTGTGGGGCCACAAAGTACACAAAACACTTGCTGTAAAGTAGACACTTGCTCATCTTGTTTGAAGTGGTAGGAGGAGGAGGGGGAGGAGGAAAAGGAGGGGGAGGAAGAGGAGGAGGGAGGTGATGTTAGCTGATGCAAATGACGGTTCAAATGTTTAATGGGACAACAAACACACATACAGTTAGAGTGCTGACAAGCGGCGGCCGCAGTCCTCCAGATTTGACGTAGCGTGTTATTAAAACTCCCATGATGCATCCCTGTTTTATCATCTTTACTCATCCTCCCTGTTTTTTCTTTCTCATCACTTTCGACCTCTCTCTCATGCCGCCGTTTATTTTTCTCTTCAGTTATCGTTCTCTCTGCCTCTCATCCTGACGTTTTCTTACAGAGGAAACATTAGTTTCCGTTTGATTTAGCTGTTGAGGCGCCAATCATGACCTCATCTCTTCCTCCTCTCCTCTCTTTCATTCTTCCCCTCGTCTTTTCTCTCTTCCTCCTACCTCATTAACTTCTTGCTCCCAGCTCATCAACCTTTTCTCATCCTTCCCTTAAAATCATTATTTCCATCCCGCCTTTTCTCGCCCACCTCCTCACTTCCTGCTCTGTCTACACCTCTTGTCACCTCTTTTCAGTCTTCCATCCTTCAGCACAGTTCTTGTCGTTTCCTCCTCCTCCTCCTCCTCCTCCTCCTCCTCCTCCTCGTCTCTGGGAGACTTGGGTTGAATATAAATGAATGTGTAATAGAACAGCAGTATTTACAAACCCCTCATCAGATACTCAGATATACATCATCAGTCTGAGCTACTACATTATTTTATGATGACGTTTGGTGTACACCCATTTCTCCTCAATCTGTCTTTTCTGCTTCTACTTCAGTGAGTAATTTCTATGGATGCCACGAAAAAACTTTTTCTTTTGATAAAGTTAAATCTATTATTTTTTCCCCCATTAATCAGTTGATTATTTCATTGATAAAATGTCAAAAAAAATAGTGAAAAATGTCCATTACAAGCAACAAAGTCACACTATGACACCTCCAGCTTGACGGAGAAAATTACTGCAGAAATTACTGTCAAAATAATCATAACAGCATACTTGTATCATAATATATGAAGACATTTTAACACCTGCTGTATTGTAGGTGGATAAACTCCACTGTGAAGAATATGTCTGTGTTTTTTTGTCTCATAGATGCACTTCCTCTGTCATTTAGCTCCAGGTCAGTGATTTTTCCATTCCTTTGTTGTAATTTTCCTTCCCTGCAGGAAACTGGATGCCTTCATTTATGACGCTGCAGTGTTGAACTATATGGCCAGAAAGGACGAGGGCTGCAAGGTAAGAAATAGACACACACTCAGACATATTACCTCACAGCTACTGTATATAAAACTACAACTTCTTCAACGCGCTCAGGGAGGAAACCAGATTCACGACTAGCATGCCAAATGAGCACTTCTACATCTGCATTAAATAAATCAAACACATCCAACGTATTTATATTTGTCCCTTGTGGCATGTAGATTGTTAATATTGTCATTTTTGAACAGTGCTATGGTTGATTTATTTATAAGTTAACATTTGAGGCGGCTCCCACAGCGAAAATTCAACCCAGTTATCATTTGTAATAGTGTCTGTGGGAGGCGTGAGCTCCCAGCAGCCTCGTACAACAGTCACTGCTGCAGTAATTATTACAACTGATGTGGATCTTTATTAATTCCTCCACTGAAACAATATCCGACACTCGGGATGTTTGGATCAACAGTACAGCAGAGATTAGGCTAATTTTCCGTTGGTCATTGCTTCTTTAGATGTGACTCTGTATTTGGATTTATGTGTGTTTTATTCCACAAGGTGATGACCATTGGTTCTGGTAAGGTGTTCGCCACGACAGGCTACGGCATCGCCCTGCACAAGAACTCCCGCTGGAAACGGCCGCTGGACCTGGCGCTGCTGCAGCTGGTTGGAGACGGTAGGACGGGAGGGAGAAGAGGGTGGTGCACTGGGTGGGAGGAGGGTGGCAGATGTATAGATATATATATATATAGATATTTCATTTAAAAGAGCAGAAAGTCACAAACATTTTCAGCAAGTTGTTGCTTGGAAAGGTTGAAGTAAAACACAACGATGGTTCAGTCAAATGTTGACAATGAAAACTTTCTTCAGCTCAGGTCATGTGACTTTGACTCTGAAACCTCTGATTAAAGTGTTTTAAATCCTACAAAGTTTACATCGAACAAACATTTGGCAGGAATATGTGTGTCCCAAATAAAAGCTCAGAAACTCCGAAGGGTTCATTTAAGCCCAAATTATACTTCCTGCATCTGCATGTCTGCAGGAGTTTACACAGTAAATGTTGTACGACTGCATACAGACGAGAATCTGAGCACGTTAACTGCAGCACAACAAACATGTTAACACGTCTGCAGACGCCGACTGCAGTGTCCGACCTTTAAGGGGGGGTGATCATGTGACTTTTATGACCACAAAAAATAAAAAATGGAGTCTTACTGGACTTACTTAATATTTACTTGACTTATTTAATAATGTTGACATGGAAACCTTTGGTTAAACAGCATTTTCCAGACTATCAATATAAATGGATGTTAGATACAATTGGTGGTTGGATGAAAGAGGAGAGAGTTGAAAGTTAGACAGGAAACGAGGAAGAAATGAAGAGCAGAAAGAAGAGCGGAAAAAAAAGAAGTTATGAGGACGAGGAAAGGTGTGATGAGGTGGGAAATGAAAGAGAGTGGATGTTTGAAGCTGGGGGGTGTAGAGAGATCAATGCACAAGGTTAAAGGGAGGAAGAGCAAAAAGAAGGAGGAAGGGAGGTGTGATTGTTGTTAAAGCTGTCAGATAACACAGACACGCCCTCACGCTTTCTCTTTGTTCACACACTCAGTAGCACATCACGCGTTCTCCGTCTCGTATCTTTGATTACACGCAGCCCGACTGCCTCTGAATTTATTCCCTTATTTGTTATGTGTGCGTGTTTTTGTAGCCGTCACCTCGTATTTGAGAGTTGTCACTTGTGTCGGCTTTTTGTCCTGATTTCTCGTCTCTTTCTCTGAAGCTGTGAGATCTATTTACGCTTTTTTTTTTTTTTGTCTCACCCCGATGTCTTTATTTGTTGGAGGTTTCTATTGAACTTCCTTTTGATATTTATCTCCACAATTCATATTTCTTTTTAAAGCTTCACTAACTGCAGTAAGTATCTGTGGTGTTGTTAAAGTTTAATCATCGTTTTCAGGATGTCATACATGAATCATCTTGGCAAAACATATTAAAGAAAAAGCTCAACTATGTCTAAAACCATCCCTGAAAGATCACAGTAACAACAATAACTCTGATAATAATAATCGGGCTAAACATTAGGTTGCATTTACTCAAAAGTTTTGATAAAAAATAATTTTCTCGTTGTTAAATTCATAAGACAGAATGACAGTCAGGAAGATAAGATGAGTCAGAGAAAAGGAGAGAAAACGTAGCAAATACATCACCGGAGAGAAGAAGAAGATCTATCTTACGTTAAAAGCACAATTACCTGGCTGCTATTGTTGATCATTATGTTTATGCCTCTTCCTGTCAGTCATTCGTAGTTTCACAGTCCTGCTTCTGAACTGTGTGTGAATATCTATGGAGGATGATGGAGAAAAAAAAGGGAAATTCAACTGTCTCTCAAAGTGGTCTCTAAGTGCCTCGACTCTATTTTCTGACATCTAACTACATAACCACTTCCCAACACGCCTCCTACACGTCAGCTCGTACAGACGTCATCTGAACGACGTCACTTTCCCTCTGAATTTTAGAAATGTTGATATTGAAACATGAAATATTCAACGTATTCGTGGTCGTCATCATCTTGTTCTGGCGGCTGGGCTGTAAGGTTAGAGGACGGTTGATGTTGGGGTTAAAATAGTCACTATCGTCATCAGCAGTCTCCTGCAGCTAAGTCCACCCAACCAACCTCCTCCTAACAAGTCACCTTGTAAAAGATCGACGTCACCTGACCTGCGTCATCATGGTAACTGTAGGTCATTTCTGCTGGCTGAATGTTTTTATGTTTTTATTCTTGTGAGGATGAGCTGCAAAATAAATGTGATATTCTGATTTCTTGTACTGAAATGTTTTGTCAGTATTTGCGCTCCTCCATTCATGCCGGTTTCATCTGATTGAACAGAACCGGGTGAACGGAGGAGGCATCTGACAGAGACTGAACTTCCTGACCTTGACGGGTTTCAGTAATTTGGTTTTTGCATCAGTCAGACGGACTCTTGGTATTAAAATAATAACTTTTCTTTTGTGTTTGTATAATCGCTGGAAAGCCTTTTAGCTTTTGCTGGCGTCAGAGATCAAACAATCACCACAACAGGACGTGATAATTTCTCACTCGTTAGTATATTTTACTTTCTATAACCAGGATCATATGTTACGTTACCAAAACAGGCACTGAAGCTGCTTTTATACTACAAGGAACTTAATGACCGTAACGTATTTGATAAATCGGGTTGAAATGAAGACAAAGAAAGTCAAACATTTTTGAGAAATATGTAAAAGCCTAAAGGAAAATAAAAAAAAAAATTATAATCTCTTTGGAAAAAAACAACATTTGTTAATTAAATGATGTCCCATTATAACTATTACATTTACTACCCAGCCACGCTGGAGGTGCTAATGTGGCTCCAGGAACCACAACACACAGAGGACAGTGGAAACAAAAGCACAACAGGTACACATAAAACAAACTTGGTTCATTCTGAGCTGTGGCGATAAGGCGGTGGGAAGAGAAATGACGGCAGACAGTAATATTAAATCTTGATAATGCTCTCGAAATGTATCCAGCAATGTGAACACAAAACACAGAATTTGATTAAGAAAAAAAAAATCATCTGAACACTGAAGCAGCTGCTTTTTTAGGTTTTTTGGCTTATATTGTTTTGGGTAATTATGCTGTCTGCATGTGCATGAGGCAGAGTCGAGGTTTCTGGCACAATTTCACCTACGTTCGAGGTGCAATGGAGAAGAGAAAAAAGTCAAGGACATCAACAGGTTCTGTAACTCTTCCTCCTAATGCATCTCTTTGTTAGAAAATAGTCAGTTCTTTTTTTAGCACATGATTGGTCAGTCACCAAATTGGCTCCTCTGGGGAGCAATTTAGCCTGTTTGCAATTAGTAAGCTCGAGAGCCAGGTGGAAAATGGCTCAGTGCTGCCAATGACAACTGATCCCATGGGCGGCGAACACTGGATGGTACCTGGATACTGAACGTGTAAAATTTAGAAGTTATCCCTGAAAATTAAATATCAGACTATTTGACTATTTATGTTTAAAGAACATATTTTACATCCCATCCGTTCTCAAACAGTCACCTTAATTTACTTCACCTGCAGAGAGAACCACGCCTTTATTTGATGCACTTTTTAAAACAATGTCTCTCTATTTTCTGATCCACTCCCACTTTAATTGATTAAATGCAATAACATCATCCATGGTTACCTGTTGTGTGAATATATGTATGCAGGATAATGTACCTTTTCTAAAGGTGTGAGTAGAGTGTCATTGGAGAGTTGTGGGTGGGGGTAAAATAAGAAGGTAAACTACGAGTGCAGGTAAAAGACAACATTATAGTAAGAAATACTTTTCTCGCTCACTAATTAATCTCAGCTACAATCAGTGAAACTCAACACTTCCTGCACACATCCTCAAAGGGGACATATTATGCACAGATCCAGATCTATATTTTTTATTATGGGGCTTTACTGGAATATCTTTGCACGATTTACACTTTGCACACAAAGAAGAGATCCAGTTGAAAAACAGAAGTCACCACAGTGCAGCTGATAAAGAAAACCTTTTGAAGATGAAACTATTGAGCTACGTGTCAAGTCCCACTTGACACCAACAGACTTCCAAGAAATAAACCGTACTCAAAGTGAGACGGCAAAGGACAGAGATGCACCAGATCTCAAATCCCACAGCAGCAGGTATCCAAAGTTCGCCTCTGCTGCACTACTCCTTTATGTCACTCACATTGATTCATGCTGACTGAGCAAAGCCAGTAAAAACACCTCGCACACAAAAGAATGATAAACAGACGATGTGAACGTGAACAGCTTTTGGCACTGAGGGGGGAACATACTGTAGCTGCAGTGCACCCTGGGAGATGGATTTATTTTTCTTCTTCTTCATATTCCTTTTTTGTTCTGATGTCTTTGGGTCTTCAGAGACCTAGATGTTGATTTTAATTTTATAGACTGAGAATAGAGATAAATTTGATCTGAAACTGCAATTTTTTGCTTCTATTTAGCATTTAGTTCTGTAGTCAAAGAAAAACCACAAATCATTTGGGATCAATGAATAAACAAACACATAAAAATGGCGAGAATTGTCCTTTAAAGAGCCCAAAGTCTGATACGTGGCATTAGTTTCATTTTTATTCCCTATGATTTGACTGCAGCCTCTTCACGTCGTATTTTAGTTGGTAGAAGAGAGGAAAGAATAAAAGATGGGACGGTTGTAAAAGTTAAAATTGTTCCCGTACTTTGATGCTGCCATAACACCAAATGCATTGCAGGATTACATTTAAAAAAAGATTCATTCCCTTTCTCTGCTCCGTCTTAGAAAACATGCTGGTTGTCACTATTTGTGCTTTTTACAGGTCAGCTGATGGAAAAAAAACCACATTTTTTTTCAGTTTTCACCAAACAATTTCCTTCAGAGATAAAAGAACTGCGGCAGGAACAACTCCAGCTCCTGTAATTTACTGTTAGTCACGAAGAAGAAGCTGTTTCAATAACTTGAAATGATTTGTTGTGTTTTCTGTCCGGACCAATAAAACACAAAGTTCACATTCGCTTCATTCACAGTTATTCATATAGTGAATATTGCTGCTGTCTAGAGGTTAATCCAATCTAAATGTGGACCAGTCCTAAACAACGTATTTGTTTTACTTCCATTTCCATCATAGAGAATAAACACATTTCCAGTATATTTTATCGAGATGCCTCTGATCTGTTTTAATGTGTTGTTGTTGTTTCAAACTCAACACGTCCTCCATGTTTACCTGACGCCTCGGTAGCTGGCTTCTGTTTCCATTACAGGAAAACAAAATCATGCATCCAATCATTACCAATAGTTACAGATTGAGTACCACGCTTGAGACAAAATGCTTGGAAATGATGATATACGACTGAAATCAGGTTCCTGCGTTACCAGGAGGATCTATAGGGGGCCGCTGCCGTTTTATTTACTTGTTGTTTTTTCTTTCCTGTTTGTTTGTGTCGTTGTGGAGACACATTTGGTGATGAAACTGTAATTTCATTTTGGGTAGTTTATTTAGTACTGTGGTTTTATTCTAGTCAGACTCATTTCAGCTTTTATATTTGGCAATAAAATATTTAGAAAATTGAACGATCAATGTGCTACTTTTTCCAAACTAGTTTTCTATTTAACTAAAACCAAGCTGGGGTCAAAATATTAAGCTGTCATGATGAAGAGGGTGTTGAGGAATAAAAAACCTTGACTGTTTGGAGGAAATCAGGTTTGAACTGCTTGAAACTCTCCGGTTTGGAGGTCCATACACTGCACGGTTGACATATGTCAGCTCCTCAGGATGCACCATTTCCTCTCAAGAATCTGTGTCAACTCTTCAAGAAGTTGCATCACATTGGTATGTCAGATTGACACATCCAGGCTACTGTATCTTGATTTCTGTCTGTGTTTGGTGTGTCCTCTGGGCCTCAAATGACTCAATGCTCTGTGATGGACAATAGGGACAATGGGGAGATTGAGACACAGAATCTATAAAACTGCATCCAGGTCGTAATATTCTCCAACTAAATGTGTTTTTTGTACAGATTAGAGGAGGAGACATATTATAATATCACTGAGAGGATTGTAGATTCATCTTCAACTCTCACTGCTGACCAATGTAAAGCTATTAAACTGAGACATTCACAAGGTTAGAATAAAACTGAATCAAATTGAATTGAATAGTTTCCAAATCACAGGACACCACAGGACAGGACGAAGCGTGTCCTTCTATTTTTAAGCTCCATTTGACTTCTCCTCTCTCTGCTCTGTGGCGTTTTCTCCCTCGGAGCAGGTGAGAGAGGATACAGTTGAAATGCCTGCCTGTCTTGTCAGCTCTTTGTAGAGAAGATTCCTCTCAAAGAGCTGCATTTACGCGCTCTGACTGCCATGATTAACGTATTTACAGGGAGATAAAGGAGGGAGAGCGGCGGAGAACCGGACAGGGAGCGAGAAACCAGCCGAGCACTCATTGAAACTCCATGAATTAGATTATGTGAGCGAGCTGAACACAGAATGAACATGCATATTAGCATCTATTGTCAGGATCTACGCGGGGAGCCGGGTGAGAGGAGGCAGGCTTGATCCAGTTGAGCCCAGTTTAATGCAGCTGTCAAGGAACGTTTGAATTCCCACAACACGACTTTGAGGAAGTGAAATGTGGCACACAGTGATGCATGTCAGAGGGAGGTTTGTGTTTTGTTTGAGTGGATTTGACATTTCAGTCAACGCGGCTGAGTCGTGGTGGTCAAACGCTTGCAGCGGAGCTTCACGGAGGGGTTTCCAAACAGCGTTAATTAACCCAGAGGTCAATTAATAATGTAACTGTGAACGTGGGGAACTGGTGACATCTTCAGAGTCTTTAGTGTGTGTGTGCTAGTTGTGAAAAGTCCTGTGTGAGCGCGTCTGTTTACATAAGTCTCTTTGTGCATTTGATCCTACTTTTCTTTTGCACTGCCTCGTTTCTGTTTGATTAATGCATTAATGGCCAGAACTGAGAGTCCCATTACGCCGAGTGTGTGTTTCATGTGCATGTGTGTGTGTGTGTGTGTGTGCCTCTGACAGTTTATTGTTTGTGTGCAATCTTCCCTTTCATCTCCCGCTCTGTCTCAGACGTCAGGCCTTTTCACAACCTGTTTCACAGGCTTCTTCTCTCTTCCAGCCGCCGTCTGTAACATCCTCTGCAAATGGCCTCTGAATTCATGCTCTCCCGTTTCCTTTCCTCTGAGTTTTTATATTTCTGTACCTATAACGTGTAACAGAGATGCACCTTTCTGTAGACTGTTCTACAATCAGTCTAATTTTTCATCTTTTAACATCATACAAATCATTTCTTTCTTTCATGCTGCGTTTAATCACCTGTTTATTCCTGTTCCTCCTTCTTCTTCTCTCTTCACCTCTTTAGTTATTTCCTTCTCTTGCTTCTTCCCTTTCCACACCTCGCTCTCATAACAAAGCAGCGATAATCCCCCTTTTAATTTTTCCTTTGCTCACCCTTTCTATCTCTCCTGCCCATTATCTCACTCACTCTCTTCCCTCTGAACCTTGAACCTGCTTCTCTCTTTCATCTGTCTCATTTTCTCTCATCTCATCCTATTTTTGACCTTCTTGTTCTCCCTCCACCTTTTCTTCTTGCAGATGAGATTGATATGTTGGAGCGTCTCTGGCTGTCGGGTATCTGCCACAACGATAAGATCGAGGTATGACATCTTACGCCTTTTTCTTCATCAGCTCGGGACACAGTCAGAATAAACTAAAACCAAACCTGTCTGGAAGATTATTAAGTGAGCTACTGCGATTATCAATTCTTTTTTGCTTTTTTGCCTCCAATTTATTCAGTTCTGCCTAAATTTCAAAACACGATAATGTCGTCCTTGTTGTTGGTTTAGACTCACTACACAATTTCATATATATGAATATATATAAAAAATAATAAATATTATTCTGTTCCATCAAAGCTCAGTTGGCCAAACAACCCAAACTAAAGTCGTAAACACTCCTGAATAAATGTCTGCAAACATGTTGGCATGAATGACCTTGTATGAACTCAAATCTTTAATAAAAAGTAAAATAATTATTGATTTAAGAGGAAATGCAGGCTGGTTGCAGATGAGAATAAATGAAATTTCCTGAAAACCTTTTTGTTCAGTGCGACCCAGATATTTAGTGGTGACTGACATGTTTTGATCTTTGCATCAGTGTTGTGAGTGCAGCCGCTCTAAAATATCACAAATGGGTGCTTTGACATCCAGTGACAGCAAAGGATTCTCTATTATACTGCTGGTTGTAATTAACTTTTTATCTGCTGTCTGGGAGACAAATTGGCACTCGTTAGGAATAAATACACTCCCCTTTTTACCTCTTCTGCCTTTTACTTTCCCTCTTCATTCCCTCTGTGTGCACCCAACTCCCATAACCTTTCCCATTCCTCTCCTTCCCTCTGTTTGTCAGGTGATGAGCAGTAAGCTCGACATAGACAACATGGCAGGCGTCTTCTACATGCTGCTGGTGGCCATGGGTCTCAGCCTCCTGGTATTTGCCTGGGAGCATCTTGTGTACTGGAAACTACGGCACTGTGTGAAGCGATCTGGTGGGATGGACTTCCTTCTGGCTCTCAGCAGGGTGAGTTATGGTGGCAAAGATACCCTTTACATCTTACCCCAACAAGCTTCCTGGTTTATTTGGATCTAGATTGGATCAGACCAGAGACACATTCAGCCCCATTAACAGCAACGTTGTGTCGTCTAACAAGAGACGTCAAAAACTGAAAGAAAGAAAGATAAGAAACAAGCAAAAGATTTAAATGATTAAACTGTCTCACTTTTGGCCTCTTACCAAAAACCATAATCTTTCATCCACTTATTTCTGTGTAGGGATGTAGATTTGTGTATCATCTGCATATGAACTGAAACAGATACCATTGTTTTGGGGCATACCACATGATGTGCTCTCTCTGTACAGACCTATCCTGGGAAAATACAACAGTAACTAAGTTTATTTAATGTGTAAAATCACAGAAATCTCATTAAACTTTATAATAAATTAGTACACATTATGAATAAATAGACTGTAACACATCAAAACACAATAAAGATTCAAGGCAGAAAATAAACCACTACCAAAGAACGTACATGTTTTTCAAACAGGGTTTGAAATTATTTAACCGTGTTCGAGTGAAGAGTGGTCAGAGGAGTGCTGAGAGGTCTCGCTGGTGTTTGCCTCTCTGATCATGCGGTAAATTATTCCACAGTAGTGGAGCTATGAAAAATGCCGCCAACGGACTGCTTGTTAATCTTTGGGATGGTTCGGTATGTGGGTGAATGCAGGGCCTGGAGTTTTACCTTGGTGGGGTTTGTTTTGGTACACATCCTCAAGACAGATACCAGAAACACATTTTAACCAACAGCACACATATAATCTACAACAGATATGAAAACAAATCAAAAGTTCTACCAGGTGGTGAGAGATTCAAAGGAAAAGGAAAGATACTGAAAGATGTCATTTCATCCAAACACTACAGCTGTTGATTTTCACAACCTGAGAGGAGAGAACTAATCAGTGAGCTGCAGTTTCATGATACAGTACTTGAGGAGCATTGATGAAGAATTTATGCGGAAGCAGATGTTATGAAAGGTGCAGAAACCAACCAGGACTTTCTGCCCCCTGGATGGATGAGACTAACCTTACTGATTCCAGGTATTAAGTCGACTTCATTCTGGAAAACAGAGATATAGATGAAAGAAGATTAATGAACAGTTTTTGTTGTCCAGTGCCATTCAATACTGATACTTGTTTCTGGCACTCAGCAAGGACATAGAGCCAAGAAGAGAAACGTCAGTTACTTGTCCATGGCATCATGCCTAGAGGAGCCTGAAGGGTCCAGAGCAGAGTGATCATTTAGCTGTTGCACAGCTATTTTCTTATAGAGTCAATGTAGTTGTTGTAAGTTCAGTTCAGCCATGTCATGGAGATAAGTACAGACCCTGGCAAAGACTTACAGTGGCTGAAGGGAAAGAGTAAGGTATTGAGGGAAACCTAAAAAAAAACAAAGAGGAAGAGGAATCAAGAAAAGGATTTGAAAGAGATGGATGGTGTGATGAAATGAAAGTGAGAAGAAGTTGGAAGGTATTAGCGTTTATAGGAGGAAACTCTGAGATAAGAAGAGAAGAGAGTCGGTTGAGAAGACAGCTGGGGCTTTGGATGGCAGAGGTAGCGGCGTATGGCAGGTGTTGGATGGAGGCCATAAGGAGGTGAAGGAGGGAATGCAATGGCAGGGACAAAAAGGAGGAGGGAGGATGGAGGATGGAGGCGAAGTGGAGGGGAGTGCAGACTGTTGAAGTGGGAAACAGCTTTCATATAGCTCTGGGGAGATATTCTTGTTTGTCAAAGGACACTGTGATGGAATACTTGGTGTGTAAGTACCTGTTGTTGCGAGGGTGACAGCACTGTGTCGAAGTGACAACGAAATATTTTGATTTATTACCTCCTCCTCACACACAGAGCACAGAAAATGGCTAATTTAAGCACACTATAGACAAAGCAGTGAAAGAACAACACATTACAACATGTTAGAAGACTGTTGTCTACGCATCGACTGTACTGGATATAAAGACGCACATAGCAAGGTGTGACGTCACCTGTTGTTTTTGCATCCGAGTTGGTTTGAACTCAGTGTTTTTCTCTTATGGTTGAAGAAAGGCATAAAACACAAAGAGAATGCAGTGATCAGGAATCAGGACAGAAAGGTACAAAGAGTAAAGATGTAAAGTGTGTGTGATCAATGCTAATCAAAGATCTGAATCACCCCAATACAGAAACAAAACAATAACAATACAGAAAATGAAGATGAGAGTAGAGTAAGAGTGGTGGTCACTGCGGGGGTAATTAAAGTCTTGCACAGGAACGTTTGGCTGGAGACCATCTAAACACACTCTACTGTTTTATTGATATTATATCGATTGGCTGTTATGGGTGAAGAGCCATTGTGTCCCCTGCAGTCTATGATAGACACACAGATATTCCCTGGTGGGCTTCCCTGCAGACCCGTTGGAGTGCAGTTTCACCTCTCTTCATACACTCGGAGCGTACCAACATATTTTCTTGCATGAGCAAACTCAACACGTATCTGAATGATTCCTCATCCTGAGAATAAAAACATGCAAAAGGTACCCAAGACCAGTTAGCGTCTATCTCCCAGCGCTGCATACTGTGCTTGCTTTAAAGCATCTGCAGCTGTCCTCTGAGGCCTGCTTTAACCCAATCAGTGACTCACCCAAGTTTCAATTTCACAGTGTGCTGCGCCCTGTGCTCTGGGGACTGTGATAGCACTTCTGCCACTGGGACTGCTGATTCATGCTGGAAGGGCCATTATTACAGTCTCTCCATCAGATTTGTGTCCCGGTGGGGAACAAAGATTTACAGGAGACCCCACATATTTTGTCATTAAGATGTGATCGATATCAATGGGTATTATGAATTATCTTCACGAATAAGGAATAATAGAGTCTCTGTGATTTACATGGCCCTCCTCAGTACTGATAATTGAGTGTCATTTATCTCTAGCGTGGTGTAAATATATAAAGTTAAAGGAGTACCCCGGTGTTGTAGATATAGTTGCTCATCTGTTTTATAATTGATAGATTCTGTTTGACACATAAAAAGATGTCATGAGGAACTAGTGATTCACACATATTCCAGACTCTTTGATTTCATGTTTTATTCATATCAGGCATTGTTGAATATTCCTACTGAAATGGAAAAAAGCCAGAATGGTGATTTAAAGAGTTCCCACCAAGCATGTCCTAATCAGAGCTGACGACAGGAAATGACAACGCTACGTGACTGACAAGTTCATCTCGAAGTACGGGCTGATATTCAGCTTTTTTCTTTCAAGTCATTTATATCTGTAATTTTGTCTGTTAAATCTTACTTTCTATTGGTAACAGGTTGGAATAATCTTAAAGTCAACAATGTTTAGCTAATGTTATGTACTACAGTCAGATCTATTTTTACTCCCAGCTGTCACTAAATTGTTTTTTACTATAGTTAAAAAAAACAACAAAAAACACTGCACACCCTGGGAAAAGACAGAACGAGGACACGTGGAGGTGTCTCAGTTAACTATGAATACTGGCAGCTCAGAGAATGTGTGTTTCTCTTCAAACTGTCACCGTTTTTATTTGAAAAATGACAAAATAGAATTTGTTGCTTTGCTTCTCCTCGATTGTTTTGATTCCTCTACAGAAGCTGTACACTTCTTGGAGATACTTCCCTCTACGATTCTTTTTAACAGTGCTTTTGGAGAAAGCTCAGTCCTGTTCCAGCTGAGTGATGCTTTGTTTGCTGAAAGCTTTGGTTTGGTTTGATAATGTGACATTTGACACTCCAAGAGGCTTGGTAAACTAAGTCCAAAGTTCCACCAAAACTCATATTAATATTTAATGGTCTGTACTCCCTCGTGTCTGCCTTTATAGGCGATGTAGGGACACAAGGAACCCGAGGTAGAACGCTGAAGTCAAGCAAAAAAAAGAAGCTGTTAAACAGAAATGAAGATGCAGCTGTAGTGACTGTCTTGAGCCTGTATATGCTGAAGACATGTCAATAGAATTACCCTTTGTCTTTTAGTTGACTAAAATACACAAAAATAATGTTGGGTTATTGTTAGTGTCTGTAGCATTAAAATCAGCAACAGTCTAGTGAATATATTTTTTTTCATACTATATATCACACATTTTTGGAGATAACTTCTATATGTAATGTGTAGGTGTTGATTTACAGGTGTCCTATATGTGAGAGTGTCTGTCTCTCTCTTGTTCTGTGTCTCTCTGTCCCTAACACAGTGACTCATTATCATATTTGGCAGCCTGCTGGTCTAATTACAATCTGTCTTTCATCTTTCCACCCAGGGGATGTACAGTTGCTGCCAGTTTGAGGATGAGACAACACCAGGAGGCAGCAAAAGCTCTTTGCCCCAGTACCACACCGTGACCACCATGCCTACTGCGCCGCAACAACACCTTGTTACAGCCACAGTAAACAACACAACTGCCATTGCAATGGTGCAGCAGCAACAGCAGCAGAAGCACCATCAAAAACAGCAACAGGGGCAGACCTATACCACTATGCTACCTGGATCACCACCAACTACGGGGCACTCAGCAATGGCTCTGGGACCCTCAAATAGCCCCCTTCTTGAAGGCCCCATGCCCTGCTCGACCTTTTTGCCTCGTCATGATCGCAGACTGGCCGTGGTCGATCGCTGGAACAGGCCAAAACCAGAGAAGGTCATTAGTGGAGGCAGTGGTACAGGTGTGGGTGTTGGAGGAATAGCAGGAGGGATCACTGAACTCCAGGCCCAGCAGCAGTATCAGCAGAACCTTGGACAACACTGGAAACTGCAAGGAGGAGTTGCAGGTGGAGCAGGGGGAGGAGGTGACACTGGACTAGATGAGTATAAGCGCTACTATGGTCCTATAGATCCAGAGGGGCTAGGCGCTAACACAGACCAACAGGCAGGAGGCCCCCAACAGACTCC
Source organism: Pampus argenteus (assembly GCA_036937835.1). Taxonomy (NCBI): domain Eukaryota; kingdom Metazoa; phylum Chordata; class Actinopteri; order Scombriformes; family Stromateidae; genus Pampus; species Pampus argenteus. The sequence goes on from CM072879.1 coordinate 18,938,989, forward strand.
TAAAGCTAATCCTCGGGGCCCCAAGGCCTCAGGGATGCCACGGCTGCCTCCTAAAGGCCCCCAACAAGGCCCAGTGCACTTAATCTCTAAGCCTCCTCCACTAATCCCGTCTTCACCACGAAGGCCTCCGTTCTGGCGGCGAGGAAGTCTGGCTCAGACAAGGAGAAAGGGCTCAGGAGGTCCCCTGTATGAGAATATACTCCCTCTGGGGAGGCGAGGAGGTGGCAGGTATGGAGCAAGCGATGGAGGTGGGAGGAGAGGGCGACGTCCTCCTCCACCTCCTCCTCTGCCTGTCCCCCTTTCCTCCCCAACACACACCCCTACTACTCCCTCATCCCCATGCCGTTTCTACTCTACCTGCTCCAGTGCTTCGTCCTCTTCCTCTTCCTCTACGTCGTCCTCATCCTCTTCTTCATCCTCTGTGTCACTCTCTCGGTCAAATTCTCCCTCCTCCTGCTCCAGTGACAGCTCCTACAACTCCTCGCTGAGTTTCCGGTATCGAGCAGGCGACCGGGATTTTACGGTGGATGACGACTATGAATCAGATCTGCTTACAGAGGAGTCCAGCCTCCTCCTGGGGTCACGGCGAAAGATTCGTTCCCGCCGCATGTCATCGCGATCGCTGCCGTGCAGCCCGCCACCTCCACCGGTCCCACCGCGGAAGCCACGTCCTCAGAGAGAGTATGGCAGAGAGAGGACAGGCAGCCAGTTGGCCCAATTACAGGAGTGGTGGGCATCGTGGGGCGACAGGGAGCGAGGGAGGGGAGGAACGGCAGGCCGGGGAGATGCAGGAGTGGGTAGAGAGGAGAAGAGGCACCACAAAGAGAGGGAGCATGAGAGGAAGAGGAGGAAGAAGGGCAGAAAGAAGAAGAAGAGGGAAGAGAGGGAGAGAGAAAGGGAGCGAAAGAGGCGCAAAGCAAAGAAGAAGAGAAAGAAAGATGATAAGATGAAGAAGAGAGAGCGTAAGAGGTCAGAGCAGGAGGGAGGAGATGCTGAGAAAAGAGAGGAAGCCAAACCAGGGACACCGGACTACCCGTCATACCCAGCCCTGAGGCGAGAGTCTTTTCGGAAAAAGAGTGAGAGCTCAATCAGAAGCTATGGATGGAACATCCCAGGTGATGAAGAGAGGAAGGAAAGAGAAGAGAAAGAGAGGGATGATGGGGAAGATAGCAGAGGGAAGGAAAGGCACCATAGGAGAAGGAACAGCAAGCACTATCACAGCTCTAGCAGTAGGCCTTTGACATCTGTCAAGTTCTGGGGAGGGGGCAACCCTTCCTCCGACACTATTCCATCTGCTTTCCTGCCCTTGTTGCCTGTCTCCTCTAAAAGGAGGAAGAGCAAAAGCTCAGACAGGGATGCTATAGGAATGGAAGGAGAAAGGAAGCCATTGCTGGGACGTAACGGGAGAGGCGAGATGCACTCCAAAGAAGGGTTGTCCTTCCACGAGTGGGGGTCTGAAGTAGAGGATGACGAAGAGGACTCAGAGCAGGAGAGAAGGAAAGCAGAGCATGGTAAGAGGCGTGGAGGAGGAAGGACAATGTCAGATGAAGAGAGGGAACGTGATAAGGTGGTGGGGATATATTCTGATGATGACGGTTCTTCGGGGGAGTTTGGAAAGTTTGAGAGGTACTGGGAGGATCATGAAGGCAGAGCAGTAGGAGGGATCGGAGGGGGAGGTTGGTTTTTTAGCACCTACCCCTCCAGGGATAAAGCTGGCAGCATCAACAGTAGAGATGACCTATTCCTTGAGCGAGGAGAGCGATGGGGGACTGGAGAAAGTGGATGGGGATCTAGTGGAGGTGGTGGTGCTGGAGGAAGAGGAGATGGAGGAGAAAGAGGATGGGGATCAGGATCACACTGGCCCCCGCCTCCTCTCACGCCACCACCTCCTCGACGATATTGGTCAGTGGACAAACTCCACATACAGGACGAGAAGAAGAGTAAACGTAAGTCAAAAGACAAGGAGAGAGGGCATACAGCTTGTTCCTCCTGTCATTCCCCCCGACACCACCCGCACCCCAATTCTGCCAAGTGGGCCCGCATAACCTCGCGAAGCCAGGAGGAGCTTTACCACCAGTGCCAGAGTTTTGGTGGTTCCACAAAGCCTAAACATGACTCCTCATCCTCCTCCAAACAGGATCGCTCACAAAATCCATCCAAATCTGGCAGCCAGTCAAACCTTAGTATCCAGCAGCGGACACAGAGAACAGATAGGGATCGAGATCGAGATCGAGGAAGGCTACCATCCCCACCTTCAGCCCTCATACCTAACTTGCCGCCCCCGCTTCCTGCCCTCCCAGCTCCTCCATCCTCATCTCACCCCATCCATGTTCCTCCCCCTACCCCTTCCTCTTCTGTGTCCTCTCCATCTGTGGTCTCATCCACACCAGGGGCACCCCAGCCCTCCTTGGCAAGTGCCAAACTGCAGTACCAGAGATTACGCTCTGTACCCCAGCCCCAGAGGTTTCCTCAGTCCCCTCACTTACCCCTAAAAGCCAAGAGCCTCTGCTCGCGAAGGGGCTCAGCCCATTTCTCCAGTGTGGAGAGCGAGGTCTGAAGTTCAACAAAGAATCAAGCGTCACAAGAGAGTCCTGCAAGGCTGACGCAAAGCAGGTGATCTGGATCTGATTCTGCCTGGCAGCAAACATGGCTGTACGGCTACAGCCATGGCAGTACAGTATACACACTGAGCCCTTTCCTAAAGTTCTGCACAAACAAACAAAAAAAGCCAAACGAGCCCAATGGGGTAAGTCAAAGGAGCAATCTTGTGTTGACTGTTGACTGAACTGGGTTTACCAATACACTAAGAGCAAATCAGACATTACCAGTGATACATCTGAAGGAGACTCCTTTGCTAGACAGTAAAGGGCTTTGGATGTTGAAGCAGAGCAGTAGTTTGTATTCCAAGTATTCTTAATGCTAACTGAGGGCTCAGGAACTTTGTAGTACTGTACGCCTGCTGCTCTTGGAAGCCTTTAACACAAAACACTTTTCTTATTTATTTTCCCCCTTAAACAAATCGCTTATCCCCTATTTTCCTTTATCCTTAACAAACTGTTTACACCCCCCACAGAACTGTGACGCCCGCCAGAGGCATCTTTGTTGTGTTATGATCAATACATCCTTGTTTAGAGGAAGAGGAGGGTGATAACCACCTTATCTTCTCTGTGTTATTCATGCAACCTCTCTCTTGTTTTCCTTTGTTCTCGGCTATCCTTTTGCCCCTTTCTTCTCTCTTCTCGCCTCCTCTTTCCACTAATTTCTCTGCTTTCTATTTCCTTTTCCCACTTTATTCACATGTATATTTTCTCCTCATCTCTCCTGTCATCTCCTCTCCTGTCCTCCCCTCTTGGCTCCTCTCCTTGATGTGATTATTCTGTGTGTCTGTGCTTTTCTGTGTTTGTATTCTTGACAACAGGGTAAGTCAACTGTGACTGATATTCTACTGGCTTAATGAAAAGCTGAGTGCCAAACTTAAGAAGAGCTCGACATCAATCTGTACAACCGCTGTGTTTCCTTTTTATCTCGCAGAGTATTTCATCATCTCGCAAAATATACACATATTCACACAAACACTCGCAGACACGCACACCTGAACATCTATTCTCTTTCTTGAGCAATACATTATTCACCTTATGTTCATGTTCCTATTTTATACTTTTGAAACGTTTACTTTACTTCTGTGTTGTTGTTGATGTTGTTGTTGTTATTGATGGTGTTCTATATATATCAAGACATGTATTAAGTCTAATACAATGTAAACACTGTGCCATACTACTCAAGCTTGGGTGCACATGAACCGTTCTCTCAACTTCCTTAACAATGACAACCAGTGTCTATTTCCTCCCTGTATTTGACTGAATGTAAAGTCAGGCACCGACAAGTGCACTGCAACAACAATTAAGACACTTGAAGATGGAAATTGTAGCATTTCTGATGGTCAGCGCGCGCGCGTGTGTGACTCATTAAACAGGAACAGAGTTGAAGCCTGACAACAGTATGCTAACCGTGCAGGGATTACACAGTAGGGTGAAGGTTAATATCTGCAACGGGTTGTAGTTTTAAAATAATGTCATCGTTCTGTTTGCTTTTTCCTCTAAGTGGTCAGCAAACATTTACACAACTAAAACTAATCATTAAGCAGGAGATACTGTGTGTGTCTAACATGCTAGCTGGTGCTACACAGTTTTGTTAGACAAGGCGACAGATTGTTGCAGGGATATATATATATATTTATATATTTAGCTTTACGCTAATTTCTCCTGCCATATGTTTTGTGTGGAGGTTATGAAGGGATGAGGCGGTTAGCCTCATGCTATCAGGACAGTAGCCAATCATCAGGAGGATTTTGATTGGTGCCAAATGAAGTCTAGTACGATTTGATGTCAAAGAGACCGTGCCTACGTTGGACGCTAGCTAGTGGATGAGATGCTTTCACAGAAGTAGTAGTGGATCTGAGTGATGGTGTATGAAAGACACAATAGCACCTCCTGTGCGATTTTTTTTTTTTTTTTTTTTTAAAGTATTTCTCACCTTGTAAATGAGTCACTAAGAGCTACAGCGTTTTAATCCATGAGCAAGCTGACACCAGCAGTTACACTCCGATGTCAAGCACTTAGCTAGAGCCAATTATATCCATCAACATTAGTGTTTAGCATCAGGACAGAAGAGTTCACAGTCGGTCATAACGCCTGAAGCATCATGTTCACAACAGTCTGGTCAGCTCATGTTTGCCTGGATCTGCATCTGAGCCATAATTTACTTCAGCAGAAGAGAACAAAAAGAGAAATTACATTTTTTAACATGAACTTGTTGTGTAGTTTGTCTGCCTTTCTTTAAGAAAAAAAAAATATCTAGATATATATCTCATATATATCATATATATTTGTGGCGGTGGGTAGCATTAGAGAAAAAATGTTGTTTGGCATCTTGATATTTGGGGATATTGTTTCTCATTCCAAGTCCATCACAATAATAATAATAATAATAGAAATATTGTGTGTGGGAAAAACACATATATTCACTGACAACAGGAAATGATTTAGTTCAAATTATCAATTTACTTTCCTCAAAAAGGATCGACTGTATTGAAGCCAATTAGAGACAGTTCAGTGCTTTGCTTATTACAATCAGCAATCAACAGCTTTCACATATCAAAGAAACCAAGACGTGTGGACAAAGTGAGACATGTCTCTGTGCATTCACACTGCAAGCAGCTCAAGTCAGCCTCCACATGCACAGCAGCTCTTTTACCTAAAAAAATAAAAAAATAATCTGAAATCAGCTCACTTTTTTGCCAATTAAATGTTGGCTGCAGGTCAACCGTTGGGTCTCATTTGCCTTTCTGTGTGTGCAACATGTTACAGGAAACACTACGGCATCAGTGAGCTGGAATAAATAGGTTAATTGAACATTAGCAGTGCAGCTGCTAGCAGCGTGAATGCAAAGCTTCGGGTGTTTCTTTAGAGAAATGAGCCACCGATCTTTCCTTCTCTCCCTTCGCCTATTTTTCCTCATGTCTATCCATCGTGTTGGTGAGTGTCTGCAATTGTAATGCTGGTCTGTTTTTAAAAAAGAAGAAGAGTATCTGTGGATATATTTATTTCATCAAAAAAAAAAAAAGCCTATCTAAATATATATGATAGTATATTTCAAGACTCTAAAAATCTATGTTATATAAGTTTGTCTACTAAATTTATTATATTATCTCTTGTCTGTCTGTCTCTCCTCGTCTCGAACCTCCTGCCCAGCTCCCCAATCCCCCCCAGCGAAAACAGAGACCAGTATGTAACTGTGTTTTTGCTCTCTTAAGACCAACCATCCGCCTCCATTAGCTATCTACCGTAGCTAACCCCGGGATTTCAACAACGTGACAACATTGGGAGGGGTGCGCGAGTGTCTTATGACCGTGTCACTGTAGCGATGGTGGCGTGTGTTTGTCTACCTAGAGGGGCCTTTATTTTTGGTTCGGGCTACAGATTAACAACTAATTAAACCTTTTATGGACACAGCAGCTTTTACCACAACTCTCACTTGTGTGGGGGGCCACATTATCGACCCTGTTTGGGGTCCACATCAGACCCTGGGATTTATACCACAGTGTACAGCGAGGTGACCTCTTTGAAACACAATGTAGCGAGCAGCACAGGCTTTTTTTCTGCATCTCTTAGTAGCTGTATTACTATACAAAAACATGCACAGCTACCCCTGCCGACCAAACAATACAGTATATATATAATGACTCTGATATACATAGTGTGTTGTTCTGCCAAGCTGCTGTGCTGTAAAATAAATTATACACAACAAACACACTGTTTATTAATTTTACAAAACCAGTAAAGCTAATATGACACATCATGTCAGGGGCGGGGCTAAGTCTGCTCGCTAGTGTGGTTTCCACTGAGGCCAAACATGGTGAAACCAGGGCTTTTCTTTTTATAATCACACCATCAAACAACAACAAAAAACAGTCGGTATCCCCACGTTTTGGTAGCAGGAAGAATTAAACGAACAACTACGATGGAAACACCTCCACCTGGCCAACCTGTGATGCATTATGAGTCATTATGGTCGAAGGTAAATCAATTTTCAACCCTGCGTTCAGATATATTTGAAGCATTTATTCTCCCTGAGCCCTGGTGAGCCCAGTTTTAGCCTGCGTTGGAAACACATCCACAGTTTCTGCCTGTACACCTCTGAACAATGTCTCAAGGCCTTGTATTAATACTGCTGTATTGATTGACTGTATATGATGATGGCTAGTTGTGCTCCACTTTATTGTCATCACCTCACACACACACACAGACACACATATGCACACACATTCAGATTCACATGAGTACACACACACACACAAACACAAGTAAGGCTGGTACGATGCCTCCACCCTGCTTCAGCCACATCTGCCACCAGTGGGGACAATGACAATACTGTGCTGTGCTGCAAGCAGGACAGAAATTAAAAAAGATGATTTTATTAAAGAACTGAAACAAATATCTGGCTCTGGTTGGATGAATGAATGAATGAATGAATGAACATGTTTGAGTTTTAAGTTTTAGCAAAGTGGAAACAAAAAACACAAACAGCAAACAATGTCAGGAAAGTTAATCCCGTTATTATAAAGGAATAAATGACAGTAATAAATGATCCAGGACGGAGACCACGCCACGTCTATTTTGGACTCTGAGGGCCTCCGTACCCCCGAAGGTCAGCGTTGTCAAGACAGTTTGTCAAAGGTTTTTTATGCCTAATGTCAGGAATTAAAACAGTGAATCTATATGTCCATTAGAGATAATGAACATCTTTTATTTATAAAGCAGATTAATCAACATTTCTGCTGTTAGCCAACTAGCTAATTTTCTAAATTAAAATGACTTGGCACGATGTTAAAAAACTAATTATATTATAGTTAAGAAATGCAAACAAAAGGCAGCAAGACGTCACTGTGACAAACACAAAGCCTGCGAGCGCACAATGAGTGTATTTAAAAATACAGCCAGTATAAATATTCTACTTTATTATACTTATGACATATTCTTTCTTCTACAAATGAAAAGTTAAATGTTCTTTTCATGTTGAGGAGTTTTACAGCCTCAACTTGACCTTTAAACACATGTTTCTGTGTAGCCGACAGTTCATTACACCTGAAAACACCGATGCAGTTCAGGAGTAAGAGAGCGACTTTAACATCTAACAAAACCAAAAGTTGTAGACTAGTAATAAAGCAATGCTATCTGCTATTAATAATCTTTATTTCAACATACCAATACATTCATTGATTATTATTATTATTATTATTGCTACAGTGGTTGTTGATCTTGTATTTCAAACTATTCAGAGCTTTTGAGATCATTTAGATTGTTGTTGAATAAAGATTTGTTTGAACTATGTTATGTCATGTGACCTAAACTGAATTTAAGGCTCAGACATTACTGAGGGTTTAGTCCAATCAGATCACAGCTCATTTATAAACAGCCTCTCTGTAAAGTAAACAAATGATAATAAGGCTTTAAAAAAAGAGAGGAAAGCTAAAGCTCAGCGGAGTAACTGGACACGAGCGACTCAAAAGGCAGAAAAGAAGTAAGTAAATGACAGACGAGACAGAAAACGAAAAGAAAGAAAGAAAGAAAGAAAGAAAAGAAAGAAAGAAAGAACTCAGCTCTCAGTCCTCGTGCTGTCTGCAGGGTTAGATAGAGCCGGTTGTCATTTTGGTCAACAATGAGCCTCTGCTGAGCGCTGACTGCGTTATGAACACTACAGATATGGACAAATCTCACACACACACACACACACTTTTTCTTCCTTTCTTTCTCTATCTTGTTCTCCTTCACTCAAACATATTTTGACCACATAATTTACCTCACGCACCGCCTCCCTCTCACACAGCAGGACTCACCTGCTAATACTCCTAAACTTGTTTTTACTACAGACACACTTTATTCTGTATTCTTTGCTGTCTTGTATGTGTGCTGTTTGATTAATGTCTCTCCTGGGCTACACGCCTGCATACGTG
>CM072879.1:18950000-18975000 GCA_036937835.1 Pampus argenteus
CCTTTTCTTACTCCAAATCTGGGGACTAAAGGTAAACTGCAATCAAATAAGTAATATCATGGTAACCTGAAGGCAAAGCTGAACGGCGCCTTCAGGCTTCCATACTTCCATAATTACTGCAGTAGCAGCGCAACTTCATTTAAAAGGCGACGAGTTAGACCACGATTTCACACACACTTGACTGCAGTCTACACTTAATCCCCACGTTGACCATATTCATGTTCTGCCTCTTTATGTGCTTGTATCTCGTGTTTGTGTGCGAACATCTTTGACTGCTACAAACAAACACTGCCTGGTGCGTGCCTGGAATACAAGGCAGGGCACGACAGGAGGAGAAGAAGGAAGATCACTCCCGTATCCAGGGGCAACGCAGGTAACAGGAGGATGTGACTCAGAGGACGCCTCTGCTGCGTTCCAGCGGAGCCTTGAAACACGCTGGAAGGCCGTCACAGCCCTGACAGATTCCTGGAAACACGCTGCATCACACATGTAATGAAGAGTCACATTTACATATAATCACAGCAGAAAGTGGTCACTACAGTGTCTGCACACACTCAACCACACACACACACACACACACACACCAGCAGCTGATTTCACTCATTAGTTTGTCCTGTCTGGTGCATTAATCTGTGAAATCACCTGGTGTCCTGATTGGTTGGAGGTGCAAACCTGGCCAATTTTTGGGCACTTCATGGCATATGATTGCTCCATCATAAACTATATAGAAATGTCTTCTCTCGCCTTGACGTCTACGTTAAAACTGGGAATAATTTCACAGCATTTTACTGAAAATCTTTCAATGTGAAAGTAGGTAGAAAAAAACACCAAATCAACTTAAAAACGATCTTTGGATAGAAACAAGGTCGCCGTTATCTGGATCTCGCCTCCAGTCAGACCTGCATCTCCGGTAGCCGTGATCTCTCCCGAACCTTAAACATGCAGTTGTTGTCCAACATGTATTATTTTGAAAAAGCTCGACATCCTTGGAGGAAGGTTGTCAGTGTTTGTCTCTCTGGAGCTGTAGAGCCGATAGTTGATTAGCTGAGCTTAGCATAAAGTCGTGTTGTTTGTCTACTTCATGCTTGTTGTTCCAGACGTTGCAGTTTTACTGTAATGATAATAAAACATAATAATAATGTCATGTTTTTGACAGTATTATTACAGATACAACAAATATATTGTGTCTGTTTACTTGTTGCTAGTTTTATATCATATGTTGCTGACAACCAGTGGCCACTAAATATTATGAAAGGCCATAAATGTTTTTTGTCAATTGCTATAATACATTATCTTATGTGGAAAACACAGACTACCTATTATTATATATAATTTGTAGGTTTTGATAGAAATTAAAGGTTTGGATTCAGTGATATCATTATATCGGTCTAATAATAATAATGCCAAGATGAGAAGGTTACCACTGACTTATTTATTTGTTTATTTGATACAACAGAAAACATTAATGAACATCAATATAAAATACAAGCAAGAATGCTAATTTACATCTGTAGTCGATTAGCGGATAACAAAAAGATAATATACAAATATACAAATACATAAGTCGGAAAAAGACAAATCTAAAAATAAATCTGTAGATGAAAAATACACAGACAGAATGACGACTAGAGAATAACACACTGACGGATTATTGATATTTACAGCAGATTTGGGTTATGTGGGTACCAGACTCATATTACTCACCATGGAAGATGATTCACTGCAGCTTGAGGTTGTTAATTATTCTGTTTCACTGGGAAATATGTCAGTACAGAAGCAGACGCTGTAATTTCAGTTAACCAATGTGAAGGACTCAATGTGAAGGACTCAGGATGTAAACTCTGGTCTTGTGTCAAAGTCCTTGTACAAGACATCCATCACATCCATCCCAACAACCTCCCTATGACTGGTGCAAAAATGTTGTTTCTTATACTCGAAGAAACTTCCCCTGTGAACATAATCCAGGCGGCAATAACATTTGCCTTCACAACATTATTGGAAAAACAAATTAGTAGCATATAAATGTAATTTCTAGTAGACTTGGTTGTGTCATCTGGGGCTCAAATGGCAGATCGCCTATATGCAGATCTCATTTCCATGAGCAATTTCTGGAGGAAAAAACAATTTTGGGAGAAAATGTTTCACTGCCAATGATGTAATAATGTATGTCTATACTTTACTTAGTTATATAGAATTTCATCAGTTTGACAAATGAGACTCAAGGGTGTGTCTGTTGTTTCTGTCCCTCCACTGCGTCTTACTTTCATTGATAATGTTGCCAGTATTGTTTGCTATCCTGACAGTTGAAGAGTGAAGAGAAAAAATGACCAGGTGTTTGAAAGATTTGACCTTGCTGTGAACATATCAGACTAAATCTTGGCTCAGACTTGAAGAAAATTGGCATTATCACCTGATAGTGAAGCAGAGTGATAGCAGACATAGGTGCCAATTCCATGGGAATCGGGAACCGAGTTTAAGGGGCGACTTTATGATTTCAGAGATCACAATCATTCTGCAGTCTCAAAAAAAAAAACCCACAATCATTTCCCATTTTGTTATTTGCTCTTTGTCTTGACCCTCTGGTCCAGGCTGTCCGCGAAACCTATTAGCATCCATAACACCAAGAGCTCTATTTTTCTATATGCCGACGATGTATTGCTTTTTATCCAAGATGTCTCTCCGTCTCTTATCAACCTACTAAATATATTCAATAATTTTAAAACCCACATATAGTTAACTGGTGTAAATCTGCTTTACTGGCACTCAATGCATCAGCAAGACAGGTGATTTATCCAATATCCTCGTGTTTCAGAACATCAAATACTTAGAAGTATCAATCCATGACTCAATCATAAACATTGTGATAAAAAATAACAATTACAAGGCACTTTACAAAGATAGAAAAACTCCTTTTATCATTTCACTCCATTATTAAAATAAATGTCCTCGTAACAATCAACTCTCTTAGAACAATGATACCTTTATCACCACTAGATTTGTATGGGCTAATAAAAAACCCAAACTGAAACTATCAACTCTCCAAAGACAAAAACAGTGAAGGTGAATTTGGTGAAGCTCTTTTGTACCATGTACCATCTGCAAATGGTTAAATCCTGCTTCTGTTTTCTAAGAGGAAGAGAACATGATGCACCCTCACAGGTTACAAGACCTGAAACAATCAAGAAAGAAATTATTCCTGGAGCAATCTCCAGGTGGCATTTTGACGAAAAGCACTGCAAAAGTTTGTCTAGCTGGTATCTTCACGCTCTCATTTTTCCTAAAAAAAAAACCTCCAATTGGAAAAAACAACCAATTTCATTCTCTCAACAAAGCAGTAAATGGGTCCAGACTCTCTATGATGTTGGTGGTCCTGTGGGCCTCCAGAAACAGTTAAATCTGCACATCTTTCTTTTACAATTGTGATTATGTTTGTCTAATCTATTCATAACTCCATCAATATGTTTAAATACCAATAAAAATGTATCACAAATAAAAAACAAACAAACATTTTATTATATATTGTTTATGTCCTCAGCTTATCGTGTACACTGCATGTGACAGCGGCTATATCATCTCAGGAAACCATTGTAAAATCCGATTGACAGTTTTGTCACATACTGTCTGAGAACAGACGCGGCTGTACCTGCCGACAACAACAAACAGATGATACGTACAGTAACGTGCTTTTCTCTCTGCAAGCGGGACTGCTGTTTTGAGATTGTGTTCCTGGTGAATATATATTTATGTATTCTTTGGATATGTTCTGGTGTGAGATACAGCACGAAGAAAACATGCTGTTCTTTGTTTCTGTCACTGCTAGACAAACTGGAGTGGAAATCAGGCCAAGGTAGAGACAGCGAGATAGATCCAAAGAAGAAAAGGGAGTAACAGGAATAAAGAAGACCAACATAGACCCGAAGAGTTAGAGAGAGGTAAGAAGACATATTTGTGATTGTGAGAAATGGCTGCTGGACAGATAGAAAGAAAAGAGGACAGTAGTTCTTCAAACTTCTCATCACCTTTCAAAGCCCACTGTTGCTGTCACTTGTCCTTCTTTTTATCTTCTTATGCTTTTATACTCTATTTTTGAAGTATCCTCTGTTTGAAGTAGCCACAGACAACTGAGCCTCAGACTTCAAAGGCTTAATCACAACCTCGGCCTCATATTCCTGTTGGGTTTCTTACACAGTTAATTACTGACATCTTGGGATGTTGCAGCAGAGTCGGCATCCTGTTTCTCCTTATTGGGAAACCAGCGTTTTCCAAACCAGGGTTGAGACTCCATCAAGGGGTCAATACACATATAAAGAGATAAAGGGGTTAGAAAAGCATCAGCAAGAAAACATTTGTGCTATTCATTACGATCATGGGAACCGCTGACTAACATTTGTTTGATGGTATAACTGGAAGTAAACTCATCCACAAATCAGTGACACTGATCTAAAGGACACTTACGGGCAAAAAAAAGAGAGAAAACATTAAACAAACAGTGAACGCATCTGTCAGTAATCTGTCTGAAAAATCTGTGTGAAAATGCAATTTGCTGTTTTTGACAGAGTTCACAGTTCAAATTTGTCTCAAATTGTGAGAAAATGTTATTCATGAATGGCATTATACTGCTGAGTTGGATGATATAGGACAGGGTCCCTCCGGAGTCGAGATGTTCTTGGCGGTAAAGTAAAAGCAGCAGGTGGTTGTTGGAAACTTTCAGTTAAATCTCCCATGGGTGGGTTGCAAAAACCCAATGACAAAATTTCAATGATATTTAAAGAACAGCATCCAGGGACTCGGGCAGAAAGAGCATTGCTCAGATATGGTGATGTGGGATGTTGACAGCATGTTAAAACTGAAGTGACGCAGGAGAAAATAGAAAATATTCACCCTAAAAGAAATAAAAGCAGAACATGAAGAAAAAGATCTTTACCGAAACCTTCACCGAAGCTTCATTACTAGAAAAAATATCAGTTAACATACCAGTGTCTGATAATGTGAAATTTAATGAGACACATTGTCTCTATCAATCATATTAATGTATTAAAATGAATACATATTGAATAAAGGATGTAAAATTTAACTGAAAACTGGTTTGGAAACAGTGAGAGAGATTAGAAATGTACTGAGCTCATTGCAGCAGAGATCAGGAGGGCAGGGAGAGCTGGAGGTCTGGCAACGGAGATGAAAGCAGGAATGAGAGGGTGAAAAGGTGTAAATCTGAACGGAGCGAGCGATGGATTGATTAGATGCTCTCTTTCAGCCTCATTTTTTTTCTATTAGTCTCTATGGTAACTCTTGCAACCGAAACTTGATCTGAACATTAATCCAGCAACAACTCAGCCACTTCTAAAAGCAACATTCATGACTTCAAATAATCCTCTATATCTGAATATCTGTATTTTGTGGTGAGAACATGTCTTTAAATGTTAAATTCTTCATTATAAAATAGCACACGTCTAATCTTCTGGACGGTTTGTAATTGCGAGCGTTACATTCGTCGAGTACTGGATCTCTCGTTTAGGGAAGTTGTTAACTTTGTTAGTTTTTCTGTGTTCTTGCAGTGTTTTCTTCCTGGAAAACATCCAGCTTCGCCTGGTGTCAGCTTCGCCTGCTGTCAGCTTCACCTGGTGTCAGCTTCACCTGGTGTCAGCTTCTCCTGGTTTCAACTTCACCTGGTGTCAGTTTCACCTGGTGTCAACTTCACCTGCTGTCACCTGGTGTCAGCTTCACCTGGTGTCAGCTTCTCCTGGTTTCAACTTCACCTGGTGTCAGTTTCACCTGGTGTCAACTTCACCTGCTGTCACCTGGTGTCAGTTTCACCTGGTTTCAACTTCGCCTGGTGTCAGCTTCGCCTGGTGTCAGCTTCACCTGCTGTCAGTTTCACCTGGTGTCAGCTTCACCTGGTGTCAGCTTCTCCTGGTTTCAACTTCACCTGGTGTCAGTTTCACCTGGTGTCAGTTTCACCTGGTGTCAACTTCACCTGCTGTCACCTGGTGTCAGCTTCACCTGGTGTCAGCTTCACCTGGTGTCAGCTTCACCTGGTTTCAACTTCACCTGGTGTCAGTTTCACCTGGTGTCAACTTCACCTGCTGTCACCTGGTGTCAGTTTCACCTGGTTTCAACTTCGCCTGGTGTCAACTTCACCTGGTGTCAGCTTCACCTGGTGTCAACTTCACCTGGTGTCAGCTTCACCTGGTGTTGCCTGATGTCAGCTTCACCTGGTTTCGACTTCATCTGGTTTCGACTCCACCTGGTGTCAACTTCACCTGGTTTCAACTTCACCTGGTGTCAACTTCACCTGGTTTTATCTTCACCTGGTGTCAGCTTCTCCTGGTTTCAACTTCACCTGGTGTCAGCTTCACCTGGTGTCAGTTTCACCTGGTGTCAGTGTCATCTGGTGTCAGCTTCACCTGGTGTCACCTGGTGTCAACTTCACCTGGTGTCACCTGGTGTCAGTTTCACCTGGTGTCAGTGTCACCTGGTGTCAGGGATTCTGTGAAGGCGATAATTCCTTTAATTTGTGAATTTGAACAAGGAGCTCCTGTGAAGAGGAAATAATCCTCGACTCTGACTGACTTTCTGTCTTCTTCTTCTTTTTTTCTTCACCTGGTGTCAGCTTCACCTGGTGTCAGCTTCTCCTGGTTTCAACTTCACCTGGTGTCAGTTTCACCTGGTGTCAGTTTCACCTGGTGTCAACTTCACCTGGTGTCAACTTCACCTGCTGTCACCTGGTGTCAGCTTCACCTGGTTTCAACTTCACCTGGTGTCAGTTTCACCTGGTGTCAACTTCACCTGCTGTCACCTGGTGTCAGTTTCACCTGGTTTCAACTTCGCCTGGTGTCAGCTTCACCTGGTGTCAGCTTCACCTGGTGTCAGCTTCACCTGGTGTCAGCTTCACCTGGTGTCAACTTCACCTGGTGTCAGCTTCACCTGGTGTTGCCTGATGTCAGCTTCACCTGGTTTCGACTTCATCTGGTTTCAACTTCACCTGGTGTCAACTTCACCTGGTTTTATCTTCACCTGGTGTCAGCTTCTCCTGGTTTCAACTTCACCTGGTGTCAGCTTCACCTGGTGTCAGCTTCACCTGGTGTCAGTTTCACCTGGTGTCAGTGTCATCTGGTGTCAGTTTTACCTGGTGTCAGCTTCACCTGGTGTCACCTGGTGTCAACTTCACCTGGTGTCACCTGGTGTCAGTTTCACCTGGTGTCAGTGTCACCTGGTGTCAGGGATTCTGTGAAGGCGATAATTCCTTTAATTTGTGAATTTGAACAAGGAGCTCCTGTGAAGAGGAAATAATCCTCGACTCTGACTGACTTTCTGTCTTCTTCTTCTTTTTTTCTCCTCTTTTCTTTCCGTCTCTTGGCGTTCTGTGTGAGACTCACCTGAGGTGCTCATTTGTTCATTTGCTCATGTATTGTGAAAATGTTGCTGTTCAACACAAAGTGTTTTTTTTTTCTTTTTTTAAATTGGCTGTTTTATAATAGAAAAGCATTTGTATGCAGAACCTGTTGTGTCTGAGTGCTGTTGGGTGAATGCACGTTAAGTAGACGGCTTGTATTTGTATTGACTGACTGGTAGATTGAGTGAATAAACACATATAACTCAACAAATCACTGCAAATCTTCTGATTGTACGAATACGAATTATTGTGAAATGAGCAGCAGCCTCCAAGTCAAACCTGTCCTGCAGGTAAAAAATACACCTTTTATATATATTTGTCATGACAAACACCATATAAACATGACAGTGGATGAAAACTGACATCTTTATGTTGGCACAAGAAACAAATAAGGTCATGAATTGGTTGTGTTGTCATAGCGACAGTTGCCCCACACTCACCTGCACACCTGTTCCTCATCCTCTCATTAGTCCCTGAGTGGATATAAATCAGCCTTTTCCTTCTGCTGTGAAAACACAGAAACCTGGAGTTCAGGTGCTCCACATATAGTGATTCATATTTTTTGTCTTTTTGTCTTTTGATTATTTTTTTTTGTAGAAAATGTTCTCAACATGACACAGAGATGATGTTGACAAATACAAATATGATATCAACAAATAACTGTTTTATATGACGAGTAATGAATTCAGTTCAAGAGAAATATTTAATACAGGAAACGACTGTCAAGGTAGTTTTCTGAGTTTGAAAGTCTGAGTCATTTATAAACCTGCTACATCAAGCTGCAGCTGATATGATGTTATGGTCACTGTGAGCTGTGGGGCAGTAAAGACCTTTTAAAGGGACAGTCCAGATAATAATCCCCCCACTAACCAGAGGCAGGGCAGTCTGGGGGGGGAAGTTCACAGTCCCCATCAGCGTCTGGCCTCTGGGTGACCGCACACAGCTGCAGGCGGAGACACAAAATGAAATACAGCATCGAGTGACATGTGCTGTATATGATTAAAAACCTCATATGTGACATACACCTACAAACGCTGACATACCTATAATTGAAATCCTCTCATGATACACGTCTACATGCACACGGCCATCAATAAAATGCTTTGATTCATCGTACTTCATCATACACGCACACCTCTCCCACAGGTGTGATTGAAAACCTTATACTGTACCGAACTCAGTTTGACCCATGACCCCTCCCGCTCCTGTGAAAGCTATGAGCTGATTTAACATTGATTGAAGTATCATGCAGCTGATGGGGTGCGATGACCTGAGATGTACTGCAAATGTACCACGAATGATCCAGGAAGACAAAAACTTACTTCATATACTGTATGTACTGAAAAACTGCAAAAACTATTTATTTATTTATGGACCTAGAAGCAAATAATGTTTGTGACTGAACTTTCAGGAACAAAGAAAAATAAACAAGGTGATCTGGTCTGATTATTGATTATTGGATTCATGGAAGATGCTTGAAAATGATAAAAAAAACACATGAACTGCATCCAGTGATGGACGTTACAGTAAAGTATCAGTTACAAGTAAAAGTTTTGCAGAATTTGAATGACTTTTGGGTTCATTTAATGTAAAACGGTGATTGTATGTGAAGTCTTAATCTGCAAAATTTGTATTTATGGCTCAATTAAATAAATCCTAACTAATCCTAATAAAACCGTTAGTACTAGTAAAATCATCTAACAATACAGTTATACTCTTACATACATATGATATTTTTTCTGATTTATTGATCCAGATGGTGTTTATTTCTCCCAGTATTTGCTGCTGCAGCTCATCTTCAGATCAGTAATTAGCTGAGCTCCAGGATGCTCGTCACAGTTCCTTCCACTAGAGGGAGCCACATGCAGAGATGTTCCCACTGACTACCTGCCTGAATGACTTACTCACTGCTTCAGCCCCACATAATAAATCACATTACTGAGGCCGGCAGTGTAATTACTGGCCAGCTGTCGCGCCTCTTCTTTAACTCTGGGCTGGACTGTGTGAACTGGACTGAACGGGAACAGACACAAATCCAGTGGAGCGGACTGAACCAGGATCAGATGAGTTATAATGAAGAGAGGATGAGATGGGAAGTGAACTGTTACAGCTCCACCACAGAGATGACAACTATACTGTACTATCAGATCATCAGATGAAAATCTGTATTAAAAAAAATGCTTCTGATTCTTATTTCTGCTTAAAAAATAAATAAATAAACAGTGCAGGTGGAACAGACGTGTGCTTGTTTTTAGTTGTAGCAGAATGAATCAGTACATTTTGATCAGAAAACAGTTTAGATGATAGTGTGTGTGTGTGTGTGTGTGTGTGTGTGTGTGTGTGTGTGTGTGTGTTTTTGCTGGTGGTTGAAATGATGTGCATGACTCAGTGAATGAGTGAGAATATTAATAAAACTCATTTTTATCCGTAACTGATGTTAACGAAGTCAAACTGAGATCAGGACTTTAAGGACCTTGAAGAGAGAAGGACAATGAACCTCCTTTAATCTGGTCTCATGGTGTGGAAATAAAGCCTGAGCTGGCTGCCTGATATCAGCATCTGCAGGAGGGCAAGAGAGTTAAACTGTGTGTGTGTGTGTGTGTGTGTGTGTCCAGGTATTCATCACGTT
This sequence comes from Pampus argenteus, assembly GCA_036937835.1. Lineage (NCBI taxonomy): Eukaryota > Metazoa > Chordata > Actinopteri > Scombriformes > Stromateidae > Pampus > Pampus argenteus. The sequence continues at coordinate 18,960,023 of CM072879.1, forward strand.
GTGGGGACTCGCCCTCCTTATAGGGACACAATAACTTCAATGTAAATCATTGATTTTAGGGTGAAGACTTGGTTATGTTAAAGTTGGGGTTAGACATGTTGTAGAAAATGAATGTAAGTCAATGTAATGTCGTATAAATGTGTGCATGGATATAGACATCACATCTGTGTGTGTGTGTGTGTGTGTGTGTGTGTGTGTGTGTGTGTGTGTGTGGCTGATGACAGCCAGCAGGAGATCCGGCGCCTCCATCAGAGAGTGAAAAGGAGACGAGCTGCGATGAAAACGACGACGGGGGGTGAAAATGTGATTCTGTGACACTTTGTGTGTGTGTGTGTGTGTGTGTGTGTGTGTGTGTGTGTGTGTGTGTGTGTGTGTGTAAGAGAGAGAGAGCAGTAAGGAACGTAAATGTCATTTTTCTTTAACTATGACTGTATGTACATAACTCTATGTGACAACACATAAAAACAACAAGTCCTCCAAACTGAACAACAAAATACATCATTGTCACTTCGCTTCAGTTTTCATGTTAAATCTGTTGATTTATTATACTGATATTCAATATTTGAGCCAAAAATATTGAAATGTTTCTCCATATTTTAGCTTTTTTTTTGTGTCTCCGGGCAGAAAATGGCTGCAACATTAGTTTAATTCAAAATAACTAATAATAATTAATTGATTTCTGTGACATGACACTACAGTACAACAGTGATTAATGATGTGCTGTCTATGACAGATGTGCTTAACTCAAGAGAAATGAGAATACTGATACTGTACATGATGATCACTTCAATAGTAAAACAGTTTGCTGCCAGCTAGTGGTCACATGCAGCCACTGCAGTCTTATTTTTTTTAGTTTTCCTTTCATTTATTACCTTATTGCCTGTGTTCACACACACACACACACACACACACACAGATTGAACTGTTCAGGCTGCAGGAGGCTGTAACCTTGATCCTATTAAAATCTGTGACATAGGTTTAAATATTAAACATGCATTTACCACATTTTCTAAGTTTGCTTTATATGTTTTGTAGGCTGTAACATGCTAAACAATATGACATATGGATAGTAGCTAACAAGCTGGATGCACTTCCTCTCCATCTCTATCAGATATCAGAGTATTTATTTATTTTATCTCAACCCTGTAGCTTGGATTATCTTGTAGAGATTGACATTAGCTTTGGGTTCACCTATGATTACAGAATGCCAAGAAGAGACAGAAAGTTGAAGATAATACAAAAGTATCTGCCGAATGCAACTAGAGACAGTGAAGGAGGAGATGTAGAGACATGAAGGTACGTTTGCAGCCATTCGTAATTAAACGCATTAGACGGGATGTCCAGAAGATGTTACACCTGCCTGGTCATGTTGAAAATGAACCTTTTGAGTATTTAAACCGTTACCCATTCCTTGTACATTACATTACAGAGACGATTCAAAACACATGTTTAAAAAGTAAAGTTTTAATACAGAGGTGTCAATCATCCAATGAAATGTTAATCTTGATTTGACATCTGCTGACATGAATCTATTGAATATAAACTTGGACTCATGGACCAACAATCAGATAATGTGGTAAAACATTAACCTGACTGAAGTTAGAAGGAGGTGGACACGCCCTGAGACACTGATCCTGAACAATAAAAAGCAGCTTCTGCCTTTTCGCTGCCTCACTATGTGGATTAACGTCTCTCTGCACGTGTCTGTGCACTGTTGGTGTTGATTGTCATGCTAATAAGTGGTGAGTTTTCTTTTGGTTGTTAACATTCACAATAGGACAGCGATATTATTCCATCTATGATATTTTTTACATTAACACGGTTGTTGTTTCCATCTTTTATAATAAAATCATACATGTGATACAATTTTACTGATTTTCAGTTTTTAATTTATATGTGAATTTAAAGTGAATATTTGTACTAATGTGATCATTTGAAAGGAATTGAAACTAATTGTTAATTATCATCTCTTTCCCACCAGTGATTTCCTTCTTCTGAGTACTCGCAGGTTATTTCCATCATGGAAAGGTACTACAGACTCATTACATTTGATAGCTTGCTGTTAACAACACATAATGAAACTGTAAGCGTTATTTGCGATAGACTTTGGACTTATATCTGATACCAGTATCTGATGGACCTTTGTCTGATTGTCATGTCCTGAACATTGTGTTAAGCTCTGAATAGAGCACAAATCAGTCATAAAGATGGACACTCCTGATAAAGAGTATGAAACAAACACGTATCATATTAGATTAGTAGTTATGAAATGTAGATTAGTCCGCCATTAAAAATAGTCCCCAATAAATGCACAATTTTCTCCTGTTTAAGTACATTTAAAGGCTACAGTGTTCAGCTGTGTAAGGAAATCACCGAACCCTTTTAAAAGATAAAACTGAGGGTTGGATAGTCAAAGAATTGAGAGATGTGGTTAAGATTCTTGATTTGACGTTTCATGGGACAACAAACCTGCCTTGCCTTTTTAAAATACACAATCGAGTCATGAATGTGTTGTGTGTTTGTATCAGTCTGCAGAAGAAGAGAGCAGCATTTTCTCCACACGGCCATGAGTCCACAGAGAACCTCTGTAAAAAGAAGAAAGGATCGTAAGGATTGATGATTTTCTCATATGTCATATGTTGATTTTAAACTCAATTATTCGCTAACATGCTTATATTTAGCAAGTGAGCTTTGCTTTAAATTGAACATTAAATGATGTTTGTTATTAGCTGTGGAGGAAATGAAGAGTTCACCAGTTCAATGATTGACCCCATTGAATTCAAGGACAAACATCTTCCTGGTCATTCAAGGTAAGATTTGGAAACTGGTGATAAGCAGACGTTGCAATAATTATTTTAATGTTTGCACGATGGATTTACTTGGCAGGGAGCTGATGCTATGGTGTGTTGTATTTTAATACCGTCTAGGCTTCAGAAAACATCAAAAACACATATTTAAGAAATGTCTGTCAGTGTTCATTTTAACACGACTGATTTTGAGTATATTTGAGTTACTGTGTTATGGGTGTTGTAACAGTTTTTACTGTTTCCATCAGTTCAATGATTGACCCCATTGAATTCACGGACAAACATCTTCCTGGTCATTCACGGTAAGATTTGGAAACTGGTGATAAGCAGACGTTGCAATAATTATTTTAATGTTTGCACGATGGATTTATGCTAAGGTCCTGTGTTCTGCTGCTGAGAGTTGAAATGTGCACGGTGGTCCTTTCAGTAGGAATTTGATTGCCCACTTTAGTTTGCGATTTTGTGACTTTTTATAATTTTTTCTCTCCACAGTGATCTGCAGGAAATCTCCGGGGTTTCCAGTGATCAGTTTTCCCAGCAGCAGCATCGAACAGGGCAGGACGACATACATATGGTGCAACCCTACACATTACCACATTACCATTTTAACATCTGTTGCTATTCAAATTAAGTACTACCATTGTGGCATGATAGTCTAGTTATGATACATCAATTCTTAATGTTGGCTTCATGTTGATGTCAGACAGAAATTGACATTAAAGACATCACAGCACCATGATCAATGGAAACATTGGCTCATTATTTGCTCTGGGTGCTGCTAATGTAGGCTGCAAGATATAATGCAACACCCTTTTTTCACTGCAACATAGCTTTCAGCCACATAGACATGGCTTGTCATCCAGGAGCAAGAGTGTATCCGCTAGTAGATCTGATAATGAGATTTAATTACAATAATTTTACATTGAAAATCAAATTAATATATTTTATGATATTGGTGTTCAGTTACTGAAGGAGCACCTGTCTGCGTTTATGGAGAATGAGCTGACGAGGCTCCTGAGGGCTCTGCGTGAGGATGAGGATGTGTTGGACAATAAGGAAGAAGAGCAGAACAGCAGAGAGGCATTTCTGACAATCACGCTGGACATCCTGAGGAGGAAATTAAAGAATGACGAGATGGCTGACCTTCTGCAGAGCAGTAAGAATATTTAAACAGTTTTAAACTCACAGGAAGTGGGAAAATGGGAAACAAACAGTCCAGTGCCCCAAAATTAAACTCCTAGAACAGCTAACAGACTCGTGGAGGTCAAATACTCAAACACAATATAATATTCTCTTGTTGATGTCTTTTGTTTTTTGTTTACTCAGAAATTCTGTCAGCGCTGGGACAAAGTAAACTGAAATCTCATCTGATGAAGGACTATGAGCATTTCTTTGAGCGGGCTAATACACAAGGGAACAAGAAGGATCTAAATCATCTCTACACAGACCTCCTCATCACCGATGGAGGGACGAGGAATATCAAAGAAGAACACGAGATCATACGGATTGAAGCAGCTTTTAGACAACAAGAGAGTCAAGAAAAGCCAATCAAGTTATTAGATCTATCTATCTTTGAATCCACACCTGGAAAGCCTCACCGAATAATAATGATGAGGGGAGTGGCTGGTATTGGCAAAACAGTCTTAACCAAGAAGGTCATTCTGGATTGGGCGAAAAACGACGCTCTCAAAAATATAGATTTCATATTTCCACTCAAGTTCAGACATTTGAATCAAATGAAAGCAGAAAAGTACAGCTTGGTAGGACTTCTTAATCATTTCTTTCCTGAGATCCAACAAGCAGAACTCTGCAGGTTTGAGGACTTGCAAGTTTTGTTCATCATGACTGGTCTGGATGAGTATCGGTTTCCTCTAGACTTCTACAACAATGAGACCCTGACTGATGTTACACAGTCTGCCTCAGTGGACGTGGTGCTGACAAACCTCATCAGGGGGAGACTGCTTCCCTCTGCTCGTCTCTGGATAACCACACGACCCGCAGCTGCCAGTCGGATCCCTACCAGGTATGTTGACACGGTGCTGGATGTCCACGGGTTCGATGAACCTCAGAAGAAGGAGTACTTCAAGAAGAAGTTCTCAGACGAAACTATGGCCAAGAAGGTCATCTCCCACATCAAGAAATCACAAAGCCTCAACATCATGTGCCACATCCCAGCCTTCTGCTGGATCACTGCTGCAGTTCTGGAGGAAGAGTTGAAAACCAAACAGGTAAAAGAGCTGCCCAAGACCCTGACTGAGATGTACATCCACTTCCTGGTGGTCCAGCTCAAATCAATGAATGCAAAATATCTTGGAGGAGCTGAGGCACACTGGAATCCAGAGAGCAGTAAGATGATTGAGTCTCTGGGAAAACTGGCTTTCACACATCTTAACAAAAAGGGAGACAACCTGATCTTCTATGAATCAGATCTAGAAGAGAGTGGCGTCGATATCACAGCTGCATCAGTGCACTCAGGAGTCTTTTCAATGATCTTCAAAGAGATACGTGGACTGTACCAGACCAAGTTGTTCTACTTTGTCCATGCAAGTTTTCAGGAGTTTGTGGCTGCTCTTTATGTCTTTCAGAAATTCAGGGAAGATCAATTCAATCTGCTGACAAAGGAGAAAAGTACATGGACAACATTTTACAAGCGTGCATTGGAAAAGGCCCAACAGAGTCCAAATGGACACCTGGACTTGTTCCTCCGCTTCCTCTCTGGCCTCTCACTGAAAGCCAACCAAGATTTTCTAAAAGACATACTGAAACTGAAAGACGGCAGCTCAGAGACCAGCAAGGAAATAGTTGACTGCATCAAACAAAACATCACGGAGATCCCCCAACCAGAGAAAAGCATCAATCTGTTCCACTGCCTGAATGAGCTACATGACCATTCTCTAGAGGAGGAGGTTAAACAGTACCAGGGTCCAGGAGGACTCACCACAGACAATCTGTCTCCTGCTCACTGGTCAGCTCTGGTTTTCACTTTGCTGTCAGAAAAAGATCTGGATAAGTTTGTCCTGAAGAAATATTTTGGTTCAGATGAGGCACTTCTGAAGCTGATGCCAGTGGTCAAAGCCTCCAAGAAAGCTCTGTAAGCAAACGGATTACAGAAGAGAAAATGTATATTATATGATGTTTTTTAACGATTGTATCTTTAATGTTCTTGTCTTTATTACCAATGTTCCTCCAGGCTGAGTGGCTGTAATCTGTCAAAGAGAAGCTGTAAAGCTCTGGCCACAGTCCTCAACTCCCAGTCCTCTAATCTAAGAGAGCTGGACCTGAGCAACAACACCCTGTGTGATCCAGGAGTGAAGCAGCTGTGTGATGGACTGAAGAATACACACTGCAAACTAAAAACTCTCAGGTGAGGATTCGCCGCATGCATTTTTATATATATATATATATATATAACTGTAATCTAGAATTCAGGTTTTTTTTATTTCATGTGTGTGTTTGCAGGCTGGCAGACTGTCAAATCACGGAGAAAGGTTGTAAATATCTCGTCTCAGCTCTAAAGTCCAACCCCTCCCATCTGAGAGTGCTGGACCTGAGCAACAACACCCTGTGTGATTCAGGAGTGAAGCGGCTGTGTGATGGACTGAAGAATACACACTGCAAACTAAAAACTCTCAGGTGAGGATTCGCTGCATGCATTTATATATGTATATATAACTGTAATCTAGAATTCAGTTTTTTATTTCATGTGTGTGTTTGCAGGCTGGCAGACTGTCAAATCACGCAGGAAAGCTGTAAATATCTCGTCTCAGCTCTGAAGTCCAACCCCTCCCATCTGAGAGTGCTGGACCTGAGCAACAACAAGCTACGAGACACAGCGGTGAACTGTCTACCAACTAGAGGCTGGAAACTCTTCATTTAATGTCCACAAATTAGTTGTGTCCTTGAACATCCTCCTGCGGGTCCTCTGTCTGCGTACCCAAGCTACTTGTTGGGGATCCAGTGTCCTAAAACGCAGCATCACATCAGCTTCAGTCCTTTTAGGTTAACATATGCTCACAGAAAGACTACATACATGAGACATGAGGATTATCATTCATTGTAAAGAGCTTCCAGCAGCTGCATCCCTCATTTCATGTGCACTCTGACAAACTCATATTAGATGAGACCTGCCTTTTTTGATCAGTAAGATAAATGACCAACATGTGCCTGTGATAGTAGGTCTAAATTTAGTAGGTCTCTTTACAGCAGATGTACACAGCTACAGTACATGCAGAGTTTGAGCACAGAGATATTGTGCTGGTGGTGAATCCATTCAGGCCAGCAGTAGATGGGACTGAGACAAGCACTTCCTGCAGCTGAGCACAGCAAGACGGACTCCAGACACGTAGACCTGAAGCAGCAAATTCAGCATGAGGATACCGACATGCTAGAGGAGTTAATCTATGATCTACCTGATGATGCCTGCCGGAAAGGAAGCATCGTGTCCAATCATCTTTATTGATAACGTTGATAGACGTTAGATGTTTTGTATATGATTTGTATATATCATCAACAGACACACACACACACACACACACACACACACACACACACACACACACAGGTCGAGGTCCAGCAGTCTGTCACAGATGTGCCTGAGCTGAGCGGCCGAAGGCTAAAAAACATTCAGCCGCACTGCAAAAACTGAAATCTAAGTAAGATGAAATATCTTAGATCAAGAGGATTTCTGCTTTTATTGTCTGATGAGATAATTCTTCTCAGTAAGCAGTTTTTATGTTAAACTGTTTCACTTGTTTTAAGTGTTTTGGTCCTTAATTATGTAAATAAGATATTACAGCTTGATTTTATGAGTAAATACATGCTTGAAACTAGAATATCAAGAGTTAGAAAGCTGCCTCATCACTTCAGGTCAAGTATAAAAGTGCTTTTTTTAAAAGTAATAATTTCTTATTTCAAGTTATTTACTTATTTCAACTATGAAATCGTAACTTTGACATTTGTATATATGCATCTATGTGAGTATGAGTGTGTGAAAAGTCTCACTTTTGCCCTTTAACCTTGAGGATGTCATGTTTTTGTTGTGCTCATATGCGTGTTAAATATAATAAATGATCATTTCATTTAACAAAGTCTGCGTCATTTCCTGTTTCTATACTGTCAGGATCAGTGATTATTAGAAAAATATTCTAGAAACAGAAAAATATTTGTAGCTGTATCAAGAAAAGTACACAAGTTTTTAGGAAATATATCATTATGTCAAGATCCGTCATCTAGCGTGTACTTAATCCAAGAATATTTTTCAACATATTGAGAACACGTGTATTTCATTTGAATCAACTTTTTTCTTGTTTTTGAACGCTGGCTTTTTGCAGTGCGCTCAGACATTCAGTCTCTCATCTGGCTGAGCAGGAGGTCCTAAATGGGTCAGAGGCATCATAGACCTGAACACACACACACACACACACACACAAACACACACACACACACACACACACACACAGAGTGAAAACTTCTGAATTTGAAACTCTGGTTTATTAAATGTCAAAACATTTAACAATATTATGTTTCTGTCTTTCTGTGTTTGACTCTGCACATACGCCAGTGTGTGTGTGTGTGTGTGTGTGTGTGCGTGTGTGTGTGTGTGTGTGTAACTACTTCAGTGCTCCAGGTCCCTTCAGGCCTTGGTAGCGTCTGCCGAGTCAACATGGCTCCCAGCACTGGAAGCAGCAACAAAGAGGAAGCTGCTGTTTATCAGGCTTCTAACTTCATGGAAGTCTAAACACTCCCACTGATGTAAATAAAAACACGAACATCTGTTTGGTTTTTTTCCTTCTGCTCATGAAGAAGTACGGTTTGGGGAGATGGACTTGTTGGCTGATTTAATTTAAGGATTTATGGTGTTTTATCACAGAGTCGGCTTCATTCATTTGAAGTTGTTACATGGTAAACAATCATTTATTTACTGCAGAACAACAGTATAAAAAAAAGAAAAACGATAAACCTCAATCATGACTTTCATGAAGTACACGTATCGGTATGGTCCACATCATAAGGATATGATAAAAAATGACGGCTTCACTGAAGATGTCTGCGCATGCGTCACGCAGACATCAAATCAACGTTCAAGAAACAGGCAGGTGAACATCCAGTATGCAAGCGGACGTCATGCACGAGAAGCATTATTGCATCTTAATACTTCCAAGTCATTGAAAGCACTCGAGGACCAGAGTCGTGTCACATCTTATGTAAGTACGATCACGTCATTGCGCCTCATCTCAGCCTCTCGTCTGATCGCTGACATATTTCACTTCAAGTGTTTCCAAGTTCTTGGACAGAGGCAGCCTGAGGCGGGTGCTGCTGCCGCTGACAACATATCCTCACACACACACACACACACACACACACACAAAAAGCACAAATGCCACAAAGTTCAAATGAAGTTTCAACGCTGGCGTTCACCTGCTACGCACATAGACTTTGCAACCTCTCATCTCCTAGTAACACTTTTCCTATAATACCTCATCTTGGCTGCCTTATCAGTGAGGCTCCAGAGTTATGTGATAAGAGCCACCGACGCCATAGTTGGAATAAATTAAGAGGAGCTTCACTGTTGTTTCTGCAGAGACTTTCCCTGCTGTGATATAGTGCAAAGAAGTTGGAAGGATTAAGAGAAAGAGAAAAGCCTGAGCCAAGACATAATGCCTCTTTGAAATCCTCCGCACCCCCTGCAGACGATTAGTTTCCCTCTCTACTTAAATCCACTCTCTTCCTCTGTGTCTTCCTCCCTCTCTATCTCACTCTTCCTCCATATTTCGTTCTCCCTAGGAGGGTCCTTCTTGTCTCTTTGCATCTCTCTGTGCTGCTCTTAATGTCAATGCGTGTGATGTGTTGACATCATGTATGTGATGTTTGTGTTCCTGTGACTAAGCTGATCTTGTCGTCTATTAAATCATACAGGAAATGTTCAGTGAGTTTATCCTGTGACATTGTGCCACTACCTCTCCTTCATCCTCCCTCCTCTTCCGCCCTCTCCTTCACTCCACAGCAACCATCATAATAGGTGCAGAAGCATACAATACAGTATTGACAGCTCACGCAGTAACAACAACGCATATGGTGACACACATTTTACAAGGACGACCAAGCCTCTAGCACGCAGAGCGACCGTACATATCACCATATCCATATATCTGATATTTAATAAAGGAGGATCAGTAAAGTATTTATTCCACATATGTGCATAAAATGATCATGAACAGCATTGATTTTCTTTCTTTTCTTCCAATAGAGGTCATATTCAGCCACTGTTTCTCCACCATTGTGACAGTTAAAGTAACGTCACCTCAAGATGTATTTAGCGACTGTTTTTTGGAGCTTTTGATCGTCTCAGCGGGGAGTTTTCTCCGTTGTCGTGGAAATGTTCTGACTGTACAGCTGCTACAGTAAATACACCTTGAGTTGAGATTGTTTTATTGCCTGCTATTTCTGAGGTTCATTCTTGAACCTATGAAAAAACTTCCAGATAACTACTATGGAGAATAATTACAGCAAGTCGTAACTCTTTCGCTGTATAGTACATATGGCACAGGAGCATTGTATGAGGACTGACTCATCCCAGCTTATCCTTTAAGTAGCTCTTTGTGGCTCTGAAAGTCATTCGCGTTGAGAGACGCAGCGAGTGCAGCGGATAAATCCTGGACAAATGCACCTACGTTTTAATGTGTGCACGGAAATGTAGGAAGACCTGCACTGGTTAAAAACTACAAACAGTACAACAGTGTGCAGGTACTTTTTGTGACCCACCTGCTATGAATATGTGCCCACTAACATCTAAACCAAAGTCCTCCCTCCCTTTGTTTCGTGGTAACAGCAGATTTCCCTCTAACACTGGCTCACAGCATATAGACAGCTACAAGCTATTAGTTTATGGTAAGCAAATATATGGTATTAATTAACATGAATCTGGATAAGTGGTTGTTTAATAACCTACAGATATGAAGCTGCCTCTCTTTCATGTCTAATAAACATAATTCATTCGTCTGTTTGTATTCGACTTTTTCTCTTCCATCCCGCTGCTCTTATCTCGGCTCCAACAGCTCCTCATCACCTCATCACCTCCTCACCTCCTCCATATCCATATCTCCCTTATTTTCCCATTTTCCTTCCCTCCCTCTTTATTCTCTCTTCCTTATTATCTATCTTCACCTCTCCTGCCTCATCCTACTCTCTCAATGCCTGACTTTCCTCTTTGTCTTCCTCCTTTTTTGTCTCTTCTCTTCCTCCTCTCCTTTTTTCCATTTTCCACACCTTCTCCTATCCCTGCTCCATCCCTTCATCTGCCTCCTTCCTTCTCTTACTTCCTCACCTCCTTCTTTGTTTCCTCCCTCCTTCCTGTTCTCCCCTCCTTCTTCTAATCACATCAACACCTCACTGTCAGCCCTCTCCTCTATGATTTGAATACATTTTTATAATCTCTCCCTCCCTCCATCCTTCGTCTCTTCCTCTCTGTGTTATTTTCCTGCTGGAATTTTTTCTGAAATCACTGTTGTCACAGCAACCAGAAAATGACTTTGAAAGTATTCAAAACATGGTTGCACACAGAAGCAAAGGTGAGGCGTCCAACCTATTACAATTTGAAATTCATGAAGGTTGCCGATGTGGAAGAAAAACAACACAATATGTTGTAATGTTGCCTAAAAACAACATATTGTGAGGTTTGGGTGACAGATGCCATCTAGTGGCCATAGTAATTATGACCGCAAGCAGTGGTGCAGTTCAGATTACATAAATATATATAAATATATATATATATAAACATATACAGTACCAGTCAAAGGTTTACAGTGGACTTTGACATCATAAAACATTATTCATTAGCAGGGGCAGCTCCTATGTGTTGATCTGGAGGTTACAAGGTCAAGCAACGTTTTCGGTGTTTCATTTGGAGGAGTTGTTTGGATTTGGAGGTTTTATTGATGATTGACATGAATTTTGTCTCTGTATGACAAACTAAGAAGCTATCCTCTACCATTGATTACCTGTTGCTTTTTATTAGCACGCTTGCTAACATTAGTCACTGTAAGCCTACTTTCAGGAATGTCATAAGACATGCTAAGTTAAGCTATCTGTTGATGGTCAGTAGCACCACATGCTACAAGGCAGTTTAAACACATGCACTCAGAAAAACACATGAACGTATACACCAAGCAGTACGTACGTAGGCAGATTACATACAGACATTTGACATTTATGCAGTTTATTCAAATATTATTGTGGTATTAAGCTGCTCTAACATATTAGCTACGGATGTTGCTGTGTTTGGTTCGACTTATTATTGTTCCTATATGTTGATCTGCAGTGCACATAGCAACAACGGCGTATATGGTTGTTTCATTTGATGGACAGTGCACATAAGACGAACTTAACATAATGATTTAAACAATATCACAACATTTAATGAATACAAATGAAGACATAAAGTTGCAGTGGATGCAAGTTTAAAAGACAAAAAGGCATAAAAATGACAATAACATGTTCACTGATGGGAAATGTGGCCAGAATAGTGATAACACTTTTATAAGTTTGTGATGAAACCACAAACTGTTCATTTCAAAATCTCTTTCATTCTCTTTCAGTCAACAAAAATTATAATCTCAAAACAGATATATATTTATGTGCATACATGAAAGGACTCGATGTCCCTCATTAACACGCCACCAGCGTCCGCAGTGCATTGATGTAGGATCCCCTCATTTCTATGCTTTTGCTCACATGTGTAGATCAATGTACAGCCGGCTATATATAGTGCTGCTAGTATATTGGATTTCCCTGGCAGCGAGCTAAAAATAGAGTGAGGGGCGAGGAAAGAGGGGGCGAGTGAGACCCCAAAGGAATAAGACAAACGCAGAAGGACGAAGGGAGGAGGAGGAGATAGAGGGTCTATATGGGCTCTGCTTGCACTCGCAATGCAGAGTTTATTTTTTATCGTGTTCCTCCTTGCTAAGTTTTACTATCGTTACTTTCCTTTTATTGCAGTTTTTTCAGTGTTTCTGTGTGTAAACGGAAACATGTTAATGACATCTGCATCTGTCGAACCCTTAAAACACAAAGTTACCCGTGTGGATCAGTGCCCATTTTATCCCTTTAGCACCTTGACACCGGGGGAATTTCGCTTATGTTACTCCACAGTGGAGCTCTTAAAGGATGCCTCAGGCACAAGTAGTAGGTTTCTGCGTCCACTGGGAGGTTTTTAACGAGCTGTGCTAAGCAGAAGCTTGTGTTCAGTACTGATCCCATCCCGCCAGCCAAGGCAGTCACAGCCGTTTAGCTTCACGTTACACATCTGAACATCCTCATACCAGACCATACTTACAGGGATAAATTGTTTTATTTAGACTTGACACATTGAAAATTATGTGTTGAAATGAAGGTTGGTAGTAGATGTTGGGCCTTGTATCATGTGGTCATAGAGCGGCTCCACCCTTCTGGTCCCTCTTCCTCCTCTCCGCCACTGACTCCAGACTGTCCAGTTCCTGTCCAACCACAGATTTGTCCTTCCTTACCAACTCATTAAGTCTGCTGGCATCAAACTCCTCCCCAGCACACGACTGCAAAGAAGAAGAAGTGCATGTAGGTGGTTTAGTTATTTACGCCCACTGTAGGACACTTTCTTGCCAGAAATCAATTCCTCAGATGCTGACGTGTTAGTTACCTTGCTCATGTAACAATTCCTGTTGTATAGATTTGAATTAATGTACATATTGATTGTAAATTTCCATTTTAAGACTCCCCCATAGCCAATGCATTGTCCTTCTCTGAACTCCAGCCTTTGTATAACTATTGATTACTGCTCTGTCTTTTAAAATAGACGTCTGACTCTCTGGAGGGTATCAGTATTAATTCAGTGATATTTACTGTTGCTGTCTTTAACAGCACAATATAAAGCCTGAAGAAAGTAGTGAGGAAACATTTTACAGAACCGGGGCCTGGTTAGAAAAACACTGCAAACATTCCCATCATGCATCTTTCCTGCATCAGCACCGCAACAGCCAAAAATTAACATATGTGTTGTACGTATCAGGAGCCGCTGACATCGAATGAAATTACATTTGTAAAAGTTACAGAGTTATTTACCATTAGATGCTGACCTATGACCTTTCTTTCCTTTTTCAGAAGTACAATGAATTGCTTTCTTTCCAAGCGTTAGATGACAGATTTAGAGCCAGGAGGTGATTAGCTTAGCTTAGCATAAAGACTGGAATCAAATGGAAAGAGTTAGCCTGGCTCTGTTCAAAGTTCAAAATCCCTAGCAGCACATCTAAAGATCACTAATTTACATGTTATATCTTGTAACTATGTCTTGGATAATGACAAGTAAGTTTTTACGTATTGCCTGGAAAAGGCTAATTCACACAACTCCCTCTAAAACCATAAAATGTCTCTGTTTGGATTGAAAAATGATATACAACATGCTAATATGTTGTGCATGTGGTCTTTTTTTGGCAGGCAGGTTTTTGAACTTTGTAGACAGTTTAGATGAGGTGTTTCCACCTGCTTCCAATCTTTATGCTAAGCTAAGCTAATTACTAGCTGAGGCTGCACCTACCTCCACTAAACATTAAAAAGATGACTTTTATAACGCACCATGTCATTACATCAACCTCTATTACTTTTCATTTCTATTTCCGGAAGCCAACGTACAAAAATTGCTTGCAAACAGCTGGTTGCTGTTTGTTGATTGTTATATACCTAACAATGGCTAAAAATGTGACATTTTCTAAGCAGTACTTTAGATTTGGAGCAGCTGTGAAGCGGTTAGACTGCAGCAAAGTCTGATGGCTACATCAGTAGTTATTTTTTCCCTGATCTGTGCAGCAGCAGAAGGCAGTTTGACTCAGGACCAGTTGGCCTGACTCGGGAATAACCAGTAAAATAGGCCATGTGCTCCCTCGTTATAACTATGTTTGTGATTATGAGTCACACTTTACTCCATAAATGGCAGGAGGTTCCTTAACCCTCTGCTGTTCTGGGCCTCATTAGAAGCGTTATCACGTGGAAACTGACTTTTATTTAATATTCAACTGTGTTTGAGCTTTCTACCACGATGAAGAAGAAAATCAGCCATTTAAACCTCTGTATTACATTGAGTTAGTTGAGTCGGCCATTTAAACCTCTGTATTACATTGAATTAGTTGAATCGGTCATATAAACCTC